>CM017801.1:20757870-20831196 GCA_008086715.1 Sitobion miscanthi | reverse complement strand
TCTATTTCGATTTGTTGGACTGTAACTAGGTATCTACCTATAGATATTTCTCAGTATCATGTCTTAATACTTAATTTCCAATTTTTAATAATTATAATAATTAATTCAGAATTCTATTTAATATGAGCTGCAGTAACTATTCTATAAATTATAATATACATCTTATGAATTTCAAACAAAACATTTTTTAATTTTAAATTGTTTTTCATAGAATTTGACTATACTTTATAGTTTGTCACCCATCGATAGAAAATGATTTTATAAATGATTGTATATTTTACATTATATCAAGTGATATATTGCTTAGGTAGTACACTAGTACTGTTGTAGGTACCTACCAACTTATCTAATTTATTATATCATATTGTTATCTACTTTGTTATAATACAAAATGACCATAATATCGTCATTCGTCGTGCAACCGTGTCTATAATAAATTAAGACTATTTGAAACTTTGAAAGATTATAATTATTTTGCCATTACACTATGTTATATTATATAATATAATAATATTATTTTGACATATCATATAAAATACTCATTAAAACGGTGTTTACAATTATTAATTATTTAATACTGGACGTATGCTTTGAGATAGATCACATACGTATAATATGTTATCTATCTCAGTATGCACTTAATCAATGACTTATAGATATCACTAAAGATTATTATAAATCGATGCGGTCCACCACATAATATTCAGCACGCGCGTTCAGTGTACGCAATAATAATGTGTATAGGTACCTACGGATATTATATTATATTTTTTTTTTTATTTTATTTGAAGAAATCTACAATCTATACATGCTTTTTGTACAATAAGTAGGTTTGATATAAGAAAGGTAAGAGAAAAAAAAATGATATGAATAGTTAGAGTAGGGAAGATACCCAGTGGTAACACCCTGTAAAATATTATATTTAAGCGTCCGGATATTTGCTTTTCCGTGTTTAATATGTACAACATTATAATACGTACACTAAAGGCCGTTCTTATAAAGTCCGGTTAAAATTAACCGGCCGAATTCTGTCGGCAATAAAATCTGCAATCTGCAGTCGGTTAGCGTTGACCGACACTTTACCGGACATCGTAAAAACGGCTCTTAGGCGTAACTCGTTTGATTCTTCGCGTCAAGATCTCATTGGAATAATTATACACATTAACAGTTTACGACAGTAGGTATACTCATACGATTGTGATGACCGACGGCTATCAATCCTATCATGTAGGTATTATAGATGTATTGGCCGTACTATATTATAGCTGATAATATTTAATTACTATCTACGACCAAAACTACCGTGATTCAGTCATTATAGTCGAATTTGCCCAATGCAAGCGAGTTGGATAATATACGCCAACCCGTTTGTCATCGGCTCTGATTATGTTATTATATTATAATTTGTGCGCAAGCTGTAAGACGGGAAAAAACGTATATTATGATACAATATTGTGTAGTGTAACAAAAAAAAAAACTAATAACGTTTAAATGTCGCAAAACATTTGGCAATGAAAATCGTGCAGGGAAATAATTAATGAGAATAGTAAAAAAACCCGCTCGCGCGCGCCCGCGTGATTGATGTTCGGACATCTGCAGAGTGCAGCAGTAGTGAATATTATTATAATATAGAATACAGAGAGAGAGAGAGAGACCTAGACCTAAAATGACCGGTCGCGTTCGACGTTCTTTACATAATATTATTATCTATAATCATAATAATATCAGACGAATGAAAGTTGTTCTGGAATTTCTATAATGAATCATCGGCGACGGTTGAGAAAAAAAAAATAATAATAATATAATTAGAGGAACGATTTGAAACGCACGTACCTATTATTAAAATATATTATAAATTATAATATGTATATTGTATATTATACATTATCGGCGGCGGCGGCGGAGACTATTGGTTGACGTAGTGGTGGTGATGGTGGTGGTGGTGGTGGTGTTGGTGGTAGTAGCACTGGTGGTGGTGGTGGTGGTGGTGGTGGCGGCGGCGGTGGCGGCAACCGTACTACACCTTGTACACTAGATCGGACGGCGGCGGATCTCTCCATTGAACGGCGGCCCCCCCTCCCACAGAGCCGACCCTCTATATAACCCATTATCCCGCCTCGATTTGAAACAGTCTGCACACACCGACCTCGCGTCACACGCACGTTGTCCGTTCATTCTTATACCTGCACACGATTATAATAATCGGCTCCTCTTCCGAAGTCTTCTTGTCTGTTGGAACTCAATCATTTTTTGCATGACATCGGTCTTCCTCTTTTCGAATTCGATTTTTTTCGTACCATATATTGGTCCGTTCTCGATTTAAATTTTTGTTATTTTTGTTTGGATTTCGTACACTATGGCTGCGGAATCAGTCGAAACGATTGCGATGCTCAGAAATAACACGACTCTGGTGACGGCTCAAGAGGCCCCGAAAATGAAAGAGATCGGCCGACCCAGCAAGGCTTCCAGGAACGACAAAAGCCACATGCTCGCCTCCGCTTTTTTCCTGATGTTATGTTTCTGGCTGCTAGCCACGGATAGCTGCGCATCCGTAATCAAGAATAAGGTAAGTCGTTATTTATTTTATGTCATCATGTAATGTTGTATTTTCGCCCGTCGGTTTTCCTCCGAAATCGATACAACAACGTACGTATTATAGAATTTTCATTTAACGTATTTGTTGTTGTTGTTGTTTTTCCAGAGGGCTATCGCTTCAGCTACCGAGAGTACCACAGGACCGTTGAAAGAGTGCCACCAAAATACCCCGTGTGGATGGGCCATATACGTGCCGTTCACACGCCGTATCGATTATTTCATGAAAAACACGTGAGTCCATCCCGAAGCACTATTATAGTGAAATAATATAACAGTCGTTTTAAATACACTTTTGCTTGATTATAGATGCATTTGCAATCCGAACTTGGCGTGCTTGAAGACCGATGACGACTTGTCAGTGAACGCGTACGTGTACCGCTGCAAGCCCAGACCGTTGACCACAACGGAGATCATACCGACGACCATATGAGATTTGAGCGAGGGATATGTCCACAGCAAAGAAACGGTGGCCAACACCACACCACTGGCTCTGCTTCTTCGCCACTGGACAAGTGAATTTATACTAGTTTATTCCTAATACCAAATCTACATATGTTCCGGAAATGATATTTTTTTACTATTTTTTCTAATTAGTTTTAAGAGTTAAGAAGAAGAAATATTTTTTTACGCTATTAAAGCTTTTTCGTAATTTATTTTTATTTAGGTACTTATACCTATACATACTTAAAAAAAGTAAAATCATTAGTAATTTATATCAAACCTATTCGGTTGAAATCATTTATTCTTATATATTAATTATATTTATGTATTTTTCAATATTATTATATTTTTTCGTACAAATTAGAGGGCATTAGCCATTAGGGAAGATCATATTTTAACCCATGTAAGAGGTTTCCTCCTTTAGACTTTATATCACAGTATTTTTATATTTTAATTTTTCACATTATAGATTATACCTAAGTTTGTAAGAATAAGTTAAATTATTATTTTTTGAGGCTATAGCTACTTAACTATTTACTTTTTTACTACGACTAACATTATTATTGTAATAATATTTATAATGTTTATCTCGTTGTCATTTAACATGGCGATTAGATCAACATTTTTATTTATTATTTTTTTCAACACACTATTAGACATAATTAAAAAAACATACTACTGTTGTTTAATAATATTATTATTAATATTTATTTATTATTATTATTATTATTATGATTATTATTATTTTTATTATGTTTATTATAATTATGTCCTCTGGTTTTTTAAAATTATTTTATTACATTAATAAAGAAGAAAAGATAAGATTACATTTGCGCCTAATAATTTTTATCTTTTCTATTGAAGTCCTCTCCTAATATGAAATCCTAGTCCGTATTCGTTTTGTACTATAATAATTATTATACCTACGCATATATTGTATGCGTACAGATAAACTCGGCACATCGAATGCGTAATACATTGTTATCATTTATCAATGTTTTACTAACGATGTATACAAATAAAATATTATATTAAAAAAAATGTGTGTAGCGTGAACAATAATTGCTCGGAAACTTTACGAAGGCCAAAACGCCTGGACAACGAGTGAATAGGCATCGAAATGTACTCAAATCGTATTAAATAATTATAATAATAATATTATAGAGTAAACACGACATCGGTTTTGCCGTTTGGCGTGGCGTCGTATAGGTATACCTATCTCTTTTCTATGGTTCTTACCCATTGTACAATCATATCCGTGTGTGCGGTTTTATATTTGTTTGTGGCATTTATTTTCTTCATGCGGTCATTAGCAACTCATTTTATACTTGGTACAATAAAATTAGATTTGAAAAATATGTTTAAAGAGCCGTACCCGATAACGGTCACATTTGGCATATTACATATAATATTAGCTGGTATTATCTATTTTTCTTATTATAGTACCATATTACACGCGTATTAATCTTATTATTATATTATTATTATTATCATTACGGCTCTTTCTGTCGTCATTTGTCTATTTAATGCAAATAGATAACAATTATTTATATAATATCGAAAACAGATTATTAATGAGTAATATTGACTCTCGACTGAACAGGTAAGTACAATCCTTATTATTTAAACATATATTATGTGACCTTTTCACATATAATTTTACTTGTGAATTGCATGCAAGAGAATTCGCGTGCTATATATATATGTAATACTGTCATATAGCAATACAACACACAGTTTAATATAATAATATAATCGAACTTAATATAATCATCGAAAACGTTCTCATCGTTACGTGCGTGTGCGCAACGAATAGTTTTTTTCATAGTATTAATTAGCAATTACTCAGTACATGATAGGATTCTCTAGTTAGCATCGTAGATTTTCGAACAATACTGTTGTGATTGGAAATCACTTTGAATACTTAATTACATGTTTGACTTGTGCAGCATATATTATTACTGAACAGTGGTGGCCGGCATCTTGTCACATTGATTACGAAAACCGATCTATCCGAAATCGTTCTTCGATACCGTATTTCAGTATAAAGCGAGAATGGAGATTGGTGCCGAAAATGTTTATAATTTTTTTAAATCTTTGGATAGTTTTTCCGTGTATACATATTTATCATCATAGGGTCACAAATTCACAACTCACAAGTTCATTCTTCGAGTAACTTGTAGAGGAACACACTATTATAGTTTCCACATAAAGTAGCTTTTTAGCCGTACTTTTAGCATGGTATAGTATCTTTGTGTAATATGTCACTGCCGAAAATAGCTCGGTGACCTCATGTCGGAGCAATAGAGTTAAGAATAAGCTTACTGCTCCCTTTTATGTTGGAATCCTAATAGGGTAGTTAGAATGAGTATGGAAAGTGGGGGGAGGGGCTGGGGTGAAAACGGAAACGTGCCCGGGTGACGCGGGTAAGATGCGGTATTCGAAATGAGAGACCTAGTTGTTGGGGACTCGTCCTGCGAGTCGGCAGTGTTTCGTATAAATACGTTCGCGTGCCAATGTAAGTCACATGACTACTGTCTAGTACCCATTACCCCTGCTTTTGAAACCCAGGTTTACAATATCACCCCGGAGGTCAACCGCTTTGTCCTCAGACCCTCCCGATTACTTACGCAGCCCCCAGTCCCTAAGGTCTTCACCACCCAAAACTCAATTTCCCATTCCCGCTTCTCTCTCGGTCCACGAACTCCAGGCTACATGGGCGGGATTATGCCATTATTTCGTGTTCTCCATTATCTCTCCTCGCCCCCAATTTCTCTCCCCGCTGCTAGTTCAATTCCTCTGTTTTCAGACTCGCCCGACCGTCTTTTGACCTTCCTGTATCCCCTTCAACCGATTCTCTATCTAGGGGCACCCACCTACGGTACGCTCCACACCGCTTATACTTCATCCACAAAATTGATATAAGTTCCTGGATTTAAATAATTTCAAAAATGCTTTATGTATTTTGATTTAGGTGTTCTGAGTAATTTCGCTTTAAACAGGACATTCTTAGCTTATAGGCGCCCAATCCATTCTTCCAATCACTGGAAAATAGTTAGTAAATATCATTTAACCAAATGGTGGCTAAATCACATGAATATTTTGAAATTATGATAGCTTAGTTTACGGTCTATGTCCTATGAAATTGGTCTTTTACTTGAATTATTGTCTAAAGGATGTGATAGATTTTCAATGGTCATAAGTATAGTCATTTAACAATCTTATTTGCAATTTCAACATTTCTTTATTGGAAAGACGGTATCATGACAATTATTTATAACGCATAGTCTGCAGACTATAATTGTGTTTACTAGTTACTTGTGACTTAGCTTCTGCAGAGTATGATTGACGACATTGATATACGGTTTGTATAAAGATTATACACTTGTAGATGATGATGGTGAGAATTAGGAAGACCTGGATTTTGATGGTGGATTTAAGTGTCCCTTTCAAACTGCCTTTTTGACATGGTTTCAGGAGCTTTTTGTTTTTCTTTTCTACAACAGCCAATAAATAAATAAATTAATTAATAGATATTTTGCAACAACAAAATGTATGGAATTTTCAATATGCAGATTTATCTATCAAGACTATTATAAAAGTACACCCATTACCCAATATTATATGTAGATTAAATTGTAACATATTCTTAATTTTTATGTACCAAACACTCAGAAAACACATCATAGTAACTATAAGTTTATGACTATTTTAATTATGCAGAACTTCAAATAGGTATATTAATGCAAACGTTTTCATTATATGAGATAATAGGTAACTCAAGAAAACTTGGCAATAATTAGGTATTTTTTTTGTTACTCATACTGAGGTTCTATAACAACAACTACTATTTTAAATTTATATAATATATAATCGTTTACTTTTATCTTAAAATAACTTACTACATTGTTGCATTCAAACTCGATGTAACATTATTATTTTTATTTTCTCTGAAATAACGCTGTTTTCCATGTTTAAACCATTCCTTCACCAATTCTTCGAACATGGAGTCGGTGCAATCGTTGAATATAGTTTTACATACACCTGAAAAAAACAATAGGAATACAATTTCTTTTATCAAAAATATTGATCCACAGAGTAATGTAAGTTGTGTACTAACTACTAAAATATACTAACCATTCATTAAACTAAACATTTTCAACTTTTGTAGACCAAAGTTTCCTTGTAGTCCGCACCAAGAACAATTCATTGCTAATTTATTTGTAAAAAGCCGACTTAACACCCTTTTTACAAAGTTTTTTACTTTAACTCCACTGATGGTTTTCATAAACATTTTCTAAAATTTTTAAAATACCTATTGTATTACATTTTTTTTTTTTTTTAAATATTATTAATCTAAATAATTATTTACAAATTGTTTTTCAAATTCAGGACTATTTTCCAATCTTAAATCAACATTTGTTATTTCTGATGGTTCTTTCATTGGAAATAGAGAGACAAATTCATCATTTAACGGTTTTTGTTGCATAATATTTTGATTTCCATGCTTCAACTCTTCTTCTATTTTATACAACCTACTATCAATTCGTTTAACATATTCCAGAACAGATTTTAAAATAATACTGTTGTCATCATTGGTCACTATTGAAAAAAAATTATATTATAGTTTTGGTTTTTTAAATTTTTTAAAGTAATATTACCTTGGAAATTTTCACACGAGTTATTAATCAATGAATCGAAGTTTGGTGGATTTGTTTGCAAACCTGAATTGCCACCCAAATGCAATGTTGTGTTGTTATTGAATATCATAGAATTATTAAAATTTTCAAATGATTGATGATGATCTAAACAAAATAATTTATAAAATATAAACATAAATAAGATATTAGCTTTAATATTTAAATCTATATTGAATCAATATTAACTATCTGGAATTGAAGAAGCTGTATTTCCACTATGTATTTCATTAGAATTATCTGGGAGTGATGAAGCGGTAATTTCACTTAAGTTTGATTGAAGCATTTCTAAGTGATCAGTAGGATTATGATTAATAAAGCTTTTTATAGGCTGAGAAAAATGTTCACCATTATTATACAATGTATCCATAGCATCTAGAATTAAATTAAAACACCTAACATGTAGTACTTATTATACAACAATTAATTACATAAGCATACTATGCTATGTATATTATATTATGTTATATAACTATATTACAGTTAATATAATATTATGTGTTAAGACTTTTTTAAACTTTTAATAAATAATAAATAATTTATTATTTTTGTAAAGTATAGGTTTAGAGCAAGTACCTGCAACAATATTAGAAGGCAGAGAGTTAAAATCTAAAGATTTTCTAGGGTGAGGAGTAGAACTTTTTGGTTTGGCTTTAATTATTTTAACAGGGGACTCATCTGCACTGCTACTACCTACAAAAAAAAAAAATAATAATAAATATTAGTGCCTATATATATTTTATAATTTTTTTCAAATAAACATATTATACCAATTAGATCTTAAATGTAGTTTAACACAAATTTATCAAGTTTATATTATTTTTATTTTTAGTATGTTATATATTTTGAACAGGTACTAACATTATAAAGGGTTTGTTAAAATTGTAGGTGAAATTATAAGGGGTAGTGGCCTCAAAAAAATTGGGAACTGCTGGAATAGATGATGGTTTAATATTTTATTATAAACATGTGTTACTAACACATTTATTTATATTTCCTTAAACTTTCAAAACTATATTCTATAGGTAGACAATGATAAAAAAAACTACTTCTTATATTAGAGTTGTGGTACTTAATAATATGCACTTCTTTTTAGATCGGCCATAAAATAAATAAATATATAGCTTTAAGTCAGTAGCATACTTAAGGATAAAATATAAAATTAAAAGCTCAGTTTTGAAATGGGTAGAATGAAAAAAATATATGTCATGGACATTGCAACATGTGTTTAAAATTAAGTATTAATTGTCAATAGTTAAAAAAGTTATAAACATTAATTTTTTTGCATGTAACAGGTATATTATTTGAGTTCCTCCCCCCCCCCAAAAAAAAATAAAATTTAATTACATTACTGGTAGGTAAAAGTAACAAATGGAACTTCTGATAGGTACAAAAGCTGTATAGTTAAGTAGTTAGGTACCTCTACATTATAATTTTTATATTTTATCACCTTACCTATAAGAAAATATTTGTACATTTTAACTAAAAATTAATATTGCTAAGTAATTGGTAATAAAAAAATTAACAAACCACTATTGCTGTCTTCTAAAAAATTTGATAGGCGAACATTGGGGGTTTTCTTCCTTTTTTTACTGACCATAATTCCACTGTCTGACTGTTCAGAACATGAAAATAATTCTTTTTCACGTAAAGATGCCTCTTTGTATGTACCTTATTATTTTTTTATAACATTAACAAAAAATAATAAAATAGGAATATATTATATCTTATAATTTATCTATAAGCAGATTTTAATATTAGCTACTTATATAAAAATATTTATCTTACTATATTTTTCATAAGTTCTAACTGGAAAACATTTCCAGCTTTTACTAGGTTCTGTACCATTTTGTATATTTGATTTTACTGTGCCCATATTTAAACTGTTCGGCCACTTTGAGAACCAAGTATTATTTACCATAATCAACCAATTTGAAGGGATCACTGAATATTTATTTTCATTTTCAAAGTATCCAACAACCCACTAATAAATAATAATTATTATTACAATGTGATTATTAGATATTCTAATATCACACAAATAACAAAAAAAAAAAATTAATTTAGTAGTAACATTTGATAATCTAAATCCATAAGATAGGTATCTATAATATTATTATAACTGATATTTAACACCTAGTATTAGGTATTAAATGTATTATAATTTACATACGTAATATTTTTAGTCCAACTCCAGATCTCTATTATTATTAAACATAGTATTAAAATTATGAAAAAACAAAATCAAAGGGGGTGTCTGAGTGATTGGTTCATAAGTTTAATAGTATTGTAATAGTTTAAAATAAAAATATTCTGAATATTTACTTGAATTGGTTGAATGGGTGGAATAAACATATCTTGATGAGAGGAGTCAATGGCGTTATTGGCATTTGATCGAGCGTTATTAGATTGCGTTGAAGACATAATAAAACTGTACTGATGTAGATGTAACAAAAGATTTTAATAAGTGTGCTGAAAATTTAAAATTTCAACCATTATTATTTATTATAATTTATAATTTATAGTTGTTTGAAATAAATATAGGAGACAGCAGTCCAGTAATAGTTATATAAGTAGGTAGGTACTGTTAAACGGGCCAACTTGGGGCAAAAATATTATCTTATAGTCTTAACAATATACTGAATGTCTGAATGTGAAACAAAGATGGTTTTTTATCTTAACAATATTTAAATAACTTTGGTAGTGTTGCAGCTTAAAATTTTTAACCTAAACATTAATTTGTATTAATTAATTTTATGTTAAATATCTATTGTTTTGCTAGGTTTGAAAACTTACACTAATACTAGTAATACTCATTGAATGAGATGTTCTAAATAAAAGTTAATAATAAAAATACTATATTAATAAATAATAATACTATATTATAAATTATTATTTCTGTATATTACAGTTTAAATTCTTAGTTCAACTTAGGCCAATTTAAACATGTCAATTCCATTTAAACAAGAATAATTTAGTCTAAATAGTACTTCTATAGTTGTATTTTTAATATTGTACTAATGGGTAAATGTCGTAGAAAAATTGTTGAAAATTATAAGAGAACAATAATGTAATTATTATTCTTATATGTTAATATATACTAACCTGCAATTACAAAATATATCTGTTACACTCAGAAAATAGTCTATTATTTAAAAAAAAATTAAAATAGTGCCCCAAGGGTTAAGTTGGTTTAAGTGGATGATAATATAGGTTTTTCATAAAAAAAAAGATGAATGTCCATTTGATCGCCACATTGTTAATATTCAGTACAACACGGGGCAGGTATAAAAATAAAAAAACCATCGAAGGAATAATTTGTAGGTATGGTTCATATGCAACAGAAATTAATAAACCAAACCTTAATTTAAAAAAAATATTACATTGAAAAAAGATACATCAAGATTAACTAATCTTAAAGTTGGCCCGTTTGATGGTATTACATTTCCTATATATTATTAAACATAAAAATGTGTAGACTTACCACTTACATACCTTAATAGTGAATATTATAGTAGGTACATAATACATATTATGTTCTATGCTTATAGACAGCTATTGTATACTCAACAGACAACAATATATATTATAATAACACAACACTTGTATAGTTGTATAGTTTTATTAGTTACCTAGGTATTTTAAAAGCAAATAACGGTGCAAACGAAATACTTAAAAGTTAATACACTAACACGGTGATTACGATGAGACCATTGAGACCGTACGGAAAAATGAAAATAATAAGCGAATGAATGTCAATACTCAATTCTCGACGGCGTGGCGCGTAACTGTAATAAAGTAAATTAGTAATATATAATTCGGTATTTCTTATAGGTTAGGTTATGCTTCTTGCCTTTTGCGGTCTACGATATAAAAATATCAGTTTATAATAAATAATAGGTATATATATATTTATTATATTATACAACAATTCCAACTCGCCTGCGACTTATATGCGCCGTCCATAAGATGTTCAATAAAGTTCTATAATATTGGAAAACCCAATGTTATAAATAATGCGTGTATAATAATATTACAATGACACATGTGGTACCTACATATAACTTTACATGGAGGTAAATTATTGATATACCATTAACATCTCGATTGCAATGTTAATTACAAATCACATAACTCACAAGTAACTTTTAAATGTGAATGAAGTTCCATGTCGTGTCATCATTAAACATTGCATGCACTTAAATTTAGTAAGGTATCAGTGGAGTTCATTATTACTTTACATTCCTTTAACTTCACCAATACGTAACATATCCGTTACATTGTGAAGTTAAATTTTTAACTCAAAATCTACGTCTCAGCGAGGTCAGTGTCACACATTTGCACACTGGGATAACTTATAATACATAGGAATAAATCGGAAAGAGTAACCATGAACTATCTATAATACAACGAATAATTATTCATTATAATATACAATTTACCTGCGTATAAACGAGTCATGGGTGGCACGCTTATTAAATCGTAATAAATTGAGTAACCACACTGACCTCGAAATTTGTTCAACTCGTCAATAATCGTTTTCCTTTACACTTCACACTTCACCTAATTTACATAAGTATCCCTTAGGTCAACGCCTCAACGGTTGCCAACTACTGGTAGTCCACAGAAAAATTTAAACATTATTTGTAATGTTGTGAGTTTATAATCGTAATATACAAAAGTAGTGTATAATGTCGCTGTATGTAGATTCAGTTTACAACAAATAAGATATTGTCATTATTGTCATTATTATCGCGTGTTATAAAATAAATAGACCTAATTTCGAACGACGGTGAGTTATTATTGTCATTATAGGTACGCATATCGTTATCGCGCTCAGTAAAATGCATGTAAATAATATTTTCAACGTTTAAATATAAACCTCTAATTAATGGGTATAAATTAATGGGTGAACCTAACCTAACCAAATAATAATGATGAATACGTCGTTCCAAACTTCGCCTTTTATACTTTTGAAGGTTGAAATTTCTAGAACGAAGCATTCGTGAACATTTTATGCGACGTCACTCCCTATTCTCCAACATTATGGATCTTCCTAGAAAATTCTATAACTTTCTTTTTCACAATTATTGCAATAAAAAAAATATTGAGTGCCTTAATCGAGATAAAAATTATCCAATCTTTTAAGTTGGACCAAACTACACAGTGTAAAAATGTTCACCAAGATAGATCCAGTAGTTTCGAAGTTCATCCCGGACAAACATTGTGACACGGGATTTTATTATAGGGTTGCCATACGCAACCGATTTTTGACTTGGTGTATATACATTTCTAGACTCCTCGATTTTAGGAAAAAATTGTTTAATTTTGACATAGGCTAACAAAGCCGTAAGAAGCTCACCTGACACCTGATGCAAGTTGAAAAAAATTTAAACTGAAAATATCAAAACAATTCAAAATATTTTGAAAATTTGTAATTACCGTAATTTGTTTTAGAATTACTCCTAAACCAAAATTGATTTTGACGAAAACCGACTTTGCGTACAAATTCCCGTTTTTTCTTAATTTTTTTTCCAGCTCTTTTTAAAACTATACTGGAACTTTTGACCTCCCGAATGCACCAAATAGATTATCTTTCACATCGAACAAGATACTGATGTTGAAAATCGAAGCATTATTTCGACTGCTTATTGTATACACAGACACAATAAAAAATAAAAATATATAAATAAAAGGTAAGCAATAGTGGGTACCACTTAGCTGTACAGTAGCTGTCAAGAATGTCGTTATAATGGATGTTTTATGTTTGAATTCAATGATAAATCATGTATCATTTTATATAAAAACAATTCTGAGCGGAGACGTTAAAAAAAAATTTTAAATAATCGAAAATATTTCACACTTATAAATAGCGTAACTTTTCGGTGAACTCTTTTTGATTGAGGTAGAAACACTTTTTGGCAACCTTCTTTCATTTTGTCTAATGTTAGCAATTAAATGAAAAATATTTATGAATTTCATTTAAATTTGTCATGCATATGCAGTAATTTGTTTTAGAGTTACCCCAAAAACCAAAATTGATTTTGTCACAAACTTATTTTACGTAAAACTTCTCGTTTTTTCTAATTTTTCTTGGCACTTTTCTGATAACTACTGGGAATTTTGACCACCCAAAGTACCAACTATATTTACTTTCCTATCAGAAAAGATACTGTTAAAGAAAATTGAAGCATTTTCACTATCCTAAAAGGTGATGACAGACACAAAAAAACAAACATCATTGTAAATTCAATACATTCATCACTTCGTTTAAAATCTCAAATTTTTCAAGGTGTAGCGCCCCCATTTCATTGGCGCCTAAGGAAAATGTCTCAGTTGCCTCTCCCTTGTTACGAGCCTTAAAGCTAATAATAATAAAATAATAATATTGGGAAAATTTTACGTGAAAAAACAAGCGTGTGCAGTTTATATGTCTTAATTTTATAATTTACCGATAGTCGACGCGGCTTTTACAGACTATAATAACTATTGGAATACGAAATGGAATTATACGAATTAGACTATTATTTATTATATCAGGATAACTACACTAAGTACGTAGGAACCCACATCAGTGATACTCTGGGCGGTTCCGTTTTCCTCCACAGTCCATTTTCCACCACAAAAAGAAGGTTGGTTTCCATTTTCCTCCAGATTATTTTAGACTGAAATTATGTCTATTTTCCTCTAATATTTTAGCCAGTGTTGTAGTATTACGTTCCGTATTATGAAGATAGAGTAATGGTATGATCCAGAGCTTGCAAACGTTATATTTAACAAAAAACAATTGAAATTTGTAAAAGTAATTATAACGGAAAGCGATAATCAAAAACAATTAAATACAGCAAAACAAAACATAACGCACATCGTAAATTATAGAATATCATTGACCGAAAAATAACGCAAAACAAAATATTTTAAAATCTATTTATTTAAAAGTCTATTGGTTTTGTAGAAACATTTATTTCATGCTACAATCTAAGAATTGATTATATTATTTTTCGTTACCAGGCCATTACTTACCCGAATTAGTTATTATTTTATATTTTATAGGTGTTAAAACTGTTTTAAATAACGAAAAACATAAAATCTGGTTAACGTTTTAATTTTGAATAACGACAAACGCAAAGTTGAATAACGTTTTAATTCTAAATAACGATAAACGCAAAAATTGCGTAACGTTTTAATCGTAAATAACATAAAACAGAATTTTTTCAAATTCAAGCCCTGCTAGTATCACATTTTCGGTTGATACATTCTGGTATTGGCTATATCTATATCAGCTGTCGATTAAGCCTAGTTAATATTTATAGAATTTTTTGTTCAAAAATATCAATTTTATCTTCAACTAGTGTAAAAATAACAATGAACACTTCTTTTTAATATACTAGATAACTATAACTAAAATTACCATAACGCAATCTCTCCATGCTGACATGCAGGTCCCTCTGACATCAACCTGATTACATTTTTTTATTAAATAAGGATTTTTTATCAAATATAGACTATATCAATCTATGTCTATAAAATTATGAAAATATTATGAAACAAATAAATTGATTTTGTTTTCAATTTATTTTTGCCATGTTTTAATATTAAGTATATGAATCAATAGTCATCCATTATAATTCTTCAGTTTTTTTTTTTTTTTTTGAAAATTCAGCAATAGTGTATGCTAAACTTAAGGGAGACCCTAGTTAAACTAACTGTGTGTTGTCTCTCTTTGTGTGTAAACCATCAAGAAAAATTGTGGCTACGCCAATGTTAAATACTTATATACATATTATATATTATAATACATGTGTTGTTTCATTAGTACACACTGTAACTGTAATTTGCAGTTGACTTGTAACAAAATAATGTTAGTAAAAATCACAAACAAAAAAATTCAAAATAATAGTAACCAATATAAATTATTTACAAGTATACTGATGCATATAATATAATAAATCAATATTTATACAAGTCTCATAGATTTTGATTTTTTCTTTTGATCAGATATCAAATGCATGCTGTGCTGAAAAAAAACCAACAAATTTGCTTACCACAATACTTAACACATTCAACGGCGGCACCGTGTATACCCATCATTGGTAATTGTACCTATGTGTAACGTCGGTAACACGTTTACGTGTCATGTCAAATTTTACCAAGAGCCACGTGTAAAATGCAAGTCTGTGTAGTGTATTGTATTATGATCCATGATAAATTAGTTTAGTTTGGTTATTTAGGTTAGTCATATCAATATACCATTTGCTATAATGTAATGTACCTAGTACCTATCTATATTATATTATTTTTTAATCGTGATTTTAATATAAAAATAACTGTAGTACGAAAAGCGTTGAGAAGCCACGAAAATAATTTATATGGTACTTAGTGAGTTTATTGTTTACACTATTTATTATTTAACGACACTGAATCATTTTGGTAATTTGGTTGGTTAACACAACAATAAATCTACTTTTTTTTCTTAGTTTATACGACTCTTTTATTTCTTTTTACAGAAATTTACAATTTTGAATTTTCAAGTACTACACTACCGCTCAGAAAATCTATATTTTTTCAACCCAGAGTTCTTGTTAGTGATAATATAAACTCATTTATGGGAGAAGAATATCAGACTTTTTGGAAAGTTTTGGTATAGAACACTGTACATGTGTTTCTCACAATGTACCATCATATGACAATGTGGTAAGATTTGTATTCACAACTAATACAATTATAATAAAGTTGTAAAAATAAAAATATAATCATTAGGGTTCAGAAGTAATAGGATCTAAAACTGAAAAAATATACAAATATGCATGCATTTATGCACAATATACAAAATATGTATTTTAACTTTTAGATTTTTAAACTCACAATAGTATACCTAAGATTTTTAGCTTAGTCTTCTATAAACCAAAAGCATATAGAATAATATGAAACTCCTATAACTTCCGAGCCCTAATCATCATATTATAGTGTATAATATATAGTTTAGTATCATTATGCGTATACAATATATAAAATGAATACAAGTTGATTAAAAAATATATATATTATATTCTTAGAAGTTCTAAAAGTGAAATAAGTTATTAAGTAAAGATACTTATAAAACATCAATTATTTTCTTTTCTTTTTTGATATTTAGTTAACCCAGATGGTGATTTAGCTTGCCGTTGTAGACTGCTATTAAGTTGTTCATCGAAACTGCATAGATCATCAGGGAGTAGACAACCAGATGTACCATCGTTATATTCAACCTGATAAACACAATAGATAGCATTAAATTCAAGTTCTTCAAATTGAATGCAATATCATAAATTACACTTACTGAATATATTGGCTTATAATTTAAGCCCAGAAATAAAGCTGTGTCACCAGACTTTAAATGTATTTCTTTGTTAATAAGTGGAAAATTATTTGCATAGTTCTGAAAACATAATTACGATAAAAAAAATTATATATGGATATTAGATGATGTAAATTATGTTGTAAGGAATATATTATTTACTTCAGGTGTTCTAATTTTCTAAATTTAAGTTAATAAAAAAAAGGGGCAAACATGAAAAAAAGACAGCCATAAAATGCATTTTAAAAGAATTAAGTATCAAAGAATCAGGTCGATTAATTTAGCATAAGTATAGTAGTATTTTAATATTTTTTGTTTTAATTCAATCTTTACCATACAATACAACATCAATTAAACTATCAACTAAATAACATATTTGTTTACTTGTGATTTTGATTATTTATATCAAAGGTACAACCAAAATCTTTTGTTATGATTCTGAAATATTTCCAAATAATTGAATAACATAAAAAACATATAATCAATATCAGTAATTAAATATATCAAAACATGAAATGTATGTTATGTCTAAAAAGAATACTGTTATTCAGTTAGTTTCAGGTTTAAGTTGATAGATTAAATGATTTAAAAATACAACCTATGCTCTTTTAAGAATAAGAACGTACCAGATTTACGTAGCAAAATCAGTTTTGCCCATGGCCGCCTGGAGCGTTCTTATTCTGTAAAGAGTATAGATGTATGCAAAATTATATGTTGTATTTTGATGGAAAAAAAATTAATTTTTTAGGTATCTTTGTAAATTTGTGATTTAAAATAAGGGGCTTCACCTGAAGATAATAATATACAAAAGGTATAACAAACAAGACTACCTTAATTTCTTTTAGTGTAATACTGTCTGATATTGTACCATCGCTGAATTTTACAATACCTAAAGGAGTTTTATCAATTTTTACAATTCGACATTCAGAGATCCTTTTACGTTCCAAGTGCCTTGCCCATACTTTTTGATTTATGTGAACTAACCGGTTCTAAAAATACAAACATCCACCATAAGATAACTAACATATTAAGCAATATGAAGAATAACTTACTTTATCTGGAACATATGAATGATTATTACAATGGATTAAAGTAATATGCTTGCTCTTTTGGTTAATTTGATAATCATATCCAGCAAATATTCCACAAGAAATATGGAACCGTGCCCGGCAACCGCTTGCAGAGCAACGAAAACAATTACCAGATGTTAAATTGCATATTACACACTATAAAATATTTAAAACATTTAAAATTTTCTATAATTTAGGTATAAAAAATACAACTTAGGAATGAACCCATAATATACCTTTTTGTTAATTAAAAAGTCTGTTGAAAAAGTATTGGTAGCTAATAACGGACTGCCGTGCACAAAAAGATGACATTCAACATGTGACCATCCATTGATTTTAAATTTTTTTAGAGCACCACCTTTCAATGGACAATATGCACAAGCCTATAATAACATACATTTAAATACTTATCAATATTTTATTATAAACTATTTTTGATAAATTAAATATTTTTTCTGTATACAGATTAATCTATGAAACTATAACAATGAAAAATAGAAAAACTTAAATTTAATAACAAAAATAATAAATAATAAATTCTTGAGTCAGAGTATTCATTTGACTTGAGAATTATTTTTTAAGTTTGAGCAATCATACATAATTTATTAATTTATAATACACTTACAGCAAGCCTAGGATTTTTCATGCATCGATCACACAACCAAGTAATACTTGTGTCTATAGTTATGCCATAGCACACTTTATGAACGGTCAAATAACATTTTTCACATCTTATGAGTTTTTCATTAAAAATCTTGTCACTGCCAGAAAGTGCATGTTTAAATAATGCTTTGGTGGGTTTCTTCAAGGTGGGGAACACAAACGATTTTGCTATGATTTGCCAATCCAAGTTGAAAGTTAACTATTCAAACATAAAAAATATGTTATAGTTTTAAATAATAGCTTTTTTAAAATAAATCATATACTTAAAACGTATATTAGTGTAAGCAACAATCATATTTTGATCATAATGCCGAATCCAAATTTTTATAAGTAGGTACAAGTGATTTACTGGAAAAATGTATTTTCTATTACCTTTTTACGATTTAACATCATACATATTGAACAATGTGGATCATCCATACTTCTATAAATATTATAGAGTCGCTCAATCTCAAATGAGCAACAATTCTTAACCATATCACTTATATTATTTTGTATACCTGTGAATAAAAATTTCTTTTTAAATAGATATTTATATTCTATTCAACATGACAAATAACCTTAGTGGCCGACTTGTGCACAGAGGTGTGGTTTTTAATCACAGCAGGCTTACAAATGTTTGACTCGTAGGAGTGACAAACAGATTTTGACCTGACTCACACAACAAGAACTGGTCGTCACCGAGGTTAGGTTTTATGTTGAATAGAGTATGGTAAAAACATATAATGAACATAAAATTAAATTATTTATGTATAAAATAAAATTAAAATAATACTATCATAATTAATATTTATATTGTAACCAATATTACTAGAATCATACATAATATTATATTGTACAGTAGAACTACTTATTACGATGCTGTATACAACAATATTGGATAGTACGATTCCTAGCCATGTATTTAGTTGGTTTTATGTCTCATGTGCAGTATGTTTTTGTCGTCCGGATATAACAAAGTTCGGATTAAACAATCTGATTCAATTAGTCCCTTTAAGATCGTTATAAGCATATTCTATTTTTAAATGCTGATACTAACTTACATTAAAAAATTGAAATTTAATATTTTATGATTGTTTATTATAAGTAGAAAAGAAATTAACTGAAACATACCATCAATTTCATGTTTTTCTTCCTTAATCGGCATAGGCACACGAATACAATCCTGCGTAGATTCCAAATCTATTATTTTTTTAGTTCGAGTCACAAATATTGATGTCATATTAGATGGTTGATTTTTTGAATTCATGTGGGGTTTTGAACTGGTGAGAGATGAATTACGTGGCTTTTCCAAATTAAATGGTGGTAATGGTTTAGTTGCAACTATATTTAAATGTGCGTTATCATTAACACTGTCACATTTTACTGTTGAATATTTAATACTCTTATTGAGACATTTATTCACATCTATAGCTTTATTTGCATATATTGTATCACCTTCAGAATCTGATAAAAGTGCTACATGACGACGTTTTCTACCAGCTTTAATATCATGTTTTGGAATACCTATATTGCTGTAGCATAAAAAAACCAAATTTAAAAAACTTATTTTTGGATAATGAAAACTAACTTACTTCTCGTTACATAATATGTTAGATTTACTAGTCAAAGGAGCTTCTAAAGTACCAGAAGTATCTTTTGGATGAGCATTATTATTTTTTTGAAGCCATAATTCATACTCTTCGGGTTGTATACGTTTAACGAATGTATCCATACAAATCTTCACTGAATCTTCACTGCAATGACATATTGAAGCTTTTTTCCCGTACTCCACCCAGCGTGGAGATGCAAAATTAGTGGATTCTGCCATATTGAATCCGTGGTTAAAACCCGAATGATATCCAAAGGGGAATGTTATCATAAATTCACCTCGCTCTTGTGTGATCTATGACAAACAATAATATTGATCATAAAAAAAATTATAATTACCTACTGATAACCAAGTTAAAAAATATTAATTCTTAATTATTTACTTTATCAAATGGTATAGAATTTTGTTTCAAAATATTAGGAGATATAATTGTCGTTTTATGTCTGAGAAAAGCAGAGCAGTTTGAAGCTTCAGTTGGAAATAAGCGATTAGCCAACTTTTCAAAGTGGTGGCCATGTTCTGGAGGTATTGAATACCTTAAATAACATAAAATATATGATATATAATGACAAAGTATAATAATAAAATGTTAGAATAATCTTACCATGTCTTTGGATATCCTTCATGTATATAGTTAATACTATACAAGTCCATGTCTTCAGTGTGCCAAGCAAACAAGGATTTCCACATACCAAAATATAAATAAGCTGTATTGACACCTTCAATTCTAACACCATAATCTTCATTTACATAATCTAATATTGTGCCCAATTTGTTAATATTCCAAACCTTAATTTAATTTAAAACAATATTTACTTCATTTGCATATACATTTGAAATCAAATAAATTATAATTTATAAATGTTTAAATGTAATACATGTAATACTTACACCAACATCTTTATCCGTAATAGATCCAGATACATCTGCACCATACAATGGGGGTTTGTACATAATATTTTTCCAAAATTTTCTTTCAAGTTCGTCAAAATCAAAGTGGTCAGGTGTCTTAAATTCATCAGATTCTGCTATTATTTTATAGTCGGATACTGTCATTGGTTTCTTTTCTACATTAAGTACTTGAAAAAGTCCTCGATTACCTTGTGCAACCTAAATCAAGATAATCATTTATGGACTTGGTTTATTAAAAACTGAGTACTTGAACGTAGTACCTGACTGATTGGAGCTGGAATTTTCAATCTCATAATATCATCTTCATCATAACGCTTTCTTCTTGCTATCCATTCAGGTGGTGGGATAACCTACAAGATTAATATTAAATATTTAGAAGAAAAATAATGTAGAATTGTAACAATAAAATCTGATATTAAAATGCAACAATTTTATAATTTATTACTTTCGCCAATCCAGCTCTGTGAGCACCTTTCTTCTCCATCAGCTCAATATAGCTACTGAAATTTTTAAATTCTGTCCAAGTTGGTCTGAAAACCATGATTCTATGTGTATCTTTATCAGAATACATCTTATCTAAAAATAATAAATAAATAATTATTAATATCAATGTTTTAAGTAGGTACCTACAACTAAATTTGAATTTATAAATCATAGTACAATCAGTGCTCGAATTGGAAAAAAAATTGAGGACGGACGCTGGTTTTAGTTCAAAAAACACCGTTCCATAACTAATAAATTGTAAAGTAACCCGTTGTGAAAATTAAACAAAAAGTTCTCAAAAGTAGAATGTAGAAACACGTATACGGCGACAATACAACCGAAATCACTTCAAAATTATCACACTTGTAGATAATAGAGATAAGGTAGACATGATATCTTTAATCGTGGTAGTGTACAAACCAATGAAACCACCGCGGCGGTAATAATCATTCATACGTATATGAAATACGTACAATTGATAGTGACTACACCGTTTTATCTACATCGTGCGTCAACGATAACCGTTTTCTGCGAAAAAATAACCATTACTTTGCAGTTTGCTATAGAAAATAGAAATAACCGAAACAAAAAAAATCCAAATACACCGTTCAAAAGTAAGCACCCCCAGGGGTCAGAGGGGGATTCGTTTTTAGCGTTCCCCGCTTAATTAAATGAAGGGGGACGCTGAAATCTATGAAAAAAATGAAAGCGGACTCCGTCCGCCCGCGTCCCCCCCCAATTCGAGCACTGAGTACAATAACCACATTTTTAATCCAAAATGTTTTAATTTTTGCAATGAATAAAAAAATAATATATTATATATTATACTGTTGTTTTGAATATCTGATGCTAAATACTAATAGTACTATTATTATTTCATTTTTTAAAAAAACACTTAAAACATAATTTCTTACCAAATTACCTATGTATATGGATTTATGATTATATTTATTATCAATTGATAAAGACCAGAAAATTGAGTGTGGCATCTTTTTAAATCAGTAGAAGATTAAAAAAAATCTGTATTAAGGGGCCTTTTTCGAAATTATATAACATTTTATATTTTAGTTACCACCTTAATATAATACTAAAAAAAATAATTCTCAGTCCTTGTGGAGTTGTTACATTTTGATAACTATTTTTTTATCTGAAATAAGAAGACTTCCTACATGTCGCATCAAACTCCAATTTCCAATGTTATTTCAAATAACGGTACAATATAATTTATAAAAACCGCTTAAAATTGTATGAATGCATAAAGGGCAGACAGACATTCATTCATTTTTATATAATATAATATACATTAGTATTCAATTTCCATTTGTTTTTTTTTTTATTAAGTAAAGCCTCAGTTAACTGTCCGACTATCAGATTTTAACAATCGAACACATTTGAAAACTTACAGTTTGGCGGAGAAGTAGGTATCAATGTAGAGAATCACAATTTACGCGGCATACATCAACAACTGTATTCTATTTTCTTTCAATCCGTCCGACGGACTCGCTCACCAGTCAAACGCAATACCTGATTGTTGATTGTAGTGTCGGTCGTCAGGTAGATTGGTAAAAAACGAACGTTTAGGTAACGATCGCGGTTTCGACAAGACTTAAACCATCTACGAACGGACTAGCGACAATAACGCCGAACTCGGAAGACCGTTGTGTTTGCCACCTGCGATAATTTCGAATTTAACGCCAAACTTCCGCGTTACCGACGGAACACGACGAGACGATTACACGTACGGTACACAAATGCCGGAATACGCATCACGACGAAACAGACGAAAATGCGAATAACGCGACTTGTTGATACGCATCTTGTCCGCTGACCAATCCGCACCCGCCAGCTAGCAGCACTGGTTCGTCCGCCGCTGCACTATCGTGCTGTACGGATAAGTTAACGGCCAACGAAATGAGGCCAACTACGACGACGGCCGGGGAGGGTGGGAGGCGCTGACCGTCTTGTATTGTTGCCGACATACTTACCAATCTGTTTCGTTAAGAACGTTACGAATAAGTGAAGTAACGCCACGACGTCCGAGAGAAAATTGTGCGGTAAGGATGGCCCCACTGGACACCGTCTTTTTCATGGCGTCGAGCGTCGTGTGTTTTGTCGTGGCTTTTCGTCGTTCGTTCGCGCCTCGATCATTGTGATCGTATAATATAATATCTTCCACGATTTTATGCGCGGCATGTCAACGAGCCTGTTTATCGATATTCCTCACGACAAACGTTGTAATAGGTTATAACAGTTATTACTGAGTTGTACATTCTTACTCGATAATCTCGAATAACGATACGTTTTTCTACGTTTTTCTGTGCTGTTTGCGTTTCGCGCGGATTGAATTCACTCGGTAGCGCTGGCCTCGTATGTGATTTCGTCGCGTTTAATATATTTCGAGGTTCGAGTGGCTGTAACCGCTGTGACGTGTAATACACGTGTTGTAGTCGGTCTCAGAACTTCCCGGTAGTTTTCCGACGAACGTTTCTTAGACTCGTCGTAAACACGACTGCCGACTGTGTGCGACCGCTTCCAAACGAAATAACCAGTTCAATTGGTGAACATCCTTAGGGCCACCAGATAAGACTGCACTCACTACCAATACTGAAACATCATCGATTATAAAACTGACGGAAAAGTAATTTGTACAAGTATGTATAGTTATTAGTTTTTCCATATACACATGGCGTGGTCAGGAGCTCTCCCCGCTCTCTAAGACAAATAAAATCGAAAACATCCCTCGACGACGCTCGACGCTGTTTATTAATTAGAATTTAAGCGACTGTGTATATGAACTTAAATTAAATTAAATTACATAATAAATTATACCTACCTAAATGATAAATAAAACAAATTAATCAACTATGAATAGTTGTGATTTATGGTCTCGTCTCCTGTGTTGAAACTAGTTACAATGTATTTTTGTAATAACCAATCAGTACGACACTACTCATAAAAAGTAAGTACCTAATTAACGGTGCAAATAACCCAAAAAATAAATAATCAATAAATGTAGGACAACGTTTATACATTCAACATATTTTATATTGAAATAAAATTAAAACATTTTTAATATTAGATACAAATGCACATTTATTACCGAAACAAATTTATGTGTGTTTTAGACTTCCTATATTATGTTTTATAATTTAATTATGTAGGTATAATATTTTATGATTATATCTATAATATCCAAGGCTGGCCAAGTTAACTATTTTACTAAGTTACTTTTTTTTCTTATAAAATTAAAAATTATTCCTACCTTTTTTAAAAGCTAACATATAGTAATTTGATAAATGTCTTATAATTTTAAATTAAATGTCTGTATTAAAATTAATAACTGTAGGTACATATATACTTTTATAATCAATGATAATATGTAGAGTTTATTGGGTTAATTAATTTATCAAGGTATCTAAATTTAAATAACGTTTTAATCCACAGTTTCCAGGCCATTCTATTTATGTTTAGGGCCATATGGGGGCTGTGGGTTGCCGACCCTTGGTGAAATATATATTCTACTTGTGGTATAGCAGGTAATAATTAAATTACTAATTATCAATTATCTATTTAAAACTGCTTTCAAAACTTTTGAAATCAAAATTCAAAATAATTAAAATACTTGATTGAATTTGAATTTTATTTTCAAATATCTTAGCATCCTAAATGTTGTCATACATTTTATATTTATAACTTATTTAGCTCCGAGTCCCCTGGTATATCATAAACGAATGTACACAAAGCCTTAAAGATAGAATCATTGAACCAACTAACCATAATCAATTATAATATATTACACTCCAGAATCCCACAACATTCTCTTACCTTTTAGCTTATCAGCTATCATCACATACTTTTCCTGACAACTTGACGCAGAAACAAAAAGCGGTGACCTACTCAACTAATTGATTTAATAGACCAATTCTTCTGAAGTGTTTCATCACTTGATTACTTCCCTCCACACGTGTTAATATTATTATTTATTATGTAAATTTACATAAAATAATACTTATAAAAAGCTATGTAGGTAATTGTGTACATTTTTTCCCTCATATTTTCACGATTTGCATATTACACCTAGTTATTTTTTTCCATCTAATTTTGAACTGGAATTTCTCAAAATTCTAAGGCATGTGACAATTTTCAATTATCTATCACTACTAAATTTTTACTCTAGAATGCACGCTTCCTGGTAATTTTGTTTGATTAAGAGGACATCGTAATCGCATATGTCTCTATCGTATATACATATGGGCTTTTTTTAATATTTTAATTTTAAAGCGAGTTATGAGTATTATAAAATTGTAAATTGTTTGTGCATCTTAAATAACTCATATCTCGCTTTAAAGTTAAAATATAATAAAAAGCCGACGAGATTGCCTAGGTAATAATATTACCTTAAAATTTTATAATAGGCCAATTAAATTCACTCTAATTTTTAAACAAATGAAGCTAAACGAATAGAGTGTATAATTTACTATGTTCAGCACTTGTGAGACGGAGACAACAAATGACACATCTGCTTAAAAATTAAAATATCGTAGAAAACTAACGAGAGTTTATCTAACACAGATAATTTTCCTACCTAAACATTTAATAATATGTCTATTCACTCTAATATCAATACTAATGGCACACTTTTGAAATTAATGAACGAAAATTTACTGTCGTAGGTGTGTAAAATGGACACTACACAAATGCGAGTACGATGTCCCCTTAAGTTTCTCAAATTCAAAAAATATTAATTATTAGTAGTTAAAAATATTTCTATCTTCTATATAAGTAATAAACTAAAATTAGATACAGCTCCCAACTGTATATGATCAGAGGTCTGTATTAGAAATGCTCAAAGTGTATTCCCATTAAAATATAGTTTAAAAGACCGTCAAGCTAACTGTGACATTTATAAACTAATTTATATCTAATCTATTAATTGAGGCGTTGACATGGAAAAGGTACCAAGTCAAAAAAAATCAATTTTTCGTTTTTTCGTTGAAAAGGTACTGAATACATATGCCAATGGCCTGGAAAAAGAACTAACTCAAATTTCTTTAAATATTAATAATTACGTTGAACACAAGATGGCACTGGTTGTAAATCATCGTGGTTTACAATATGCTAAAATCAGTTTTTTCCTTCTCCTGTAAAATTTGGTTTTTATGACTTAGTACCTTTTCCATGTCAACGCCTCAATTTTATGATATCTCAATTATAAGTTATTTTTTAACTTATCATTGTAAGTGGTGACTGGTGAGATTATTGTTTGATACCGGTAAACTGTACGACGATAGGTTCACTAACCTCTAATAGACGGTCAGAAACACTGCGTTTGTATATTCTTGTGAATATTTTTGGTGGATACTATCTTGGGTTAATATTTTGATTATATATAGATTATGGTTTTCTATTTGTAAGTTGTAACACAACCTTTCTTATACTAAAGTAAGTATCTAATTGATTTTTGCTAGACTATATCATTTTGGTTTGTACTTGACTATAATGATTGATTTTGATAATATTACATTTACGGTAAATAACTATTATAGTATTATAAAGTAAAATGTTAAAAGTATATTATATTTTTAATAATATTCCTAATATTCTATTAATTATAATTGTTTAGTTAATTATCATTTGTAATTTAAAGAATGACATTATTTTTTTCCTAGATATGATTGGTGTCTGTTTTCTTTGTGAAAGAGAATTGGACGGTGAAGTTACACAGGTGTGTTCTAGAATTAAACCACATAGTAATGTAACATACGGGAGTAAAATTGCTGAGCTTGTGGAAAATAAAATTACGATTGTTGTGACCCCTGATGATTACTTATGCAAGAAATGTACCTTAAATTTTCATCTTATGGACAAATTGGAAAATGAAATGGAACATATTAGAACCCAGATCAGCCTGTCAGTGTTGGGGTAAGGATATAACCTAATTAGAAACAAGATACATAATTATATTAAGTAGTTATATAAAAATATTACTTTGTACTTTTTCTTAGATTGTAATGGAACACTTAAAGGCAGAGGAACAACTACTGTTTCCTACTGTAACTACTGCTGCCGTAGTTACTCCCGTCCAAACTCCATTAAAATTGTTAAATTCACATCAGCAGCCAGAACAACAACAAAAACAACAACCACCACCACCAACACAACAAGAAAGGGCTAACAAAATTAAAATACACAAGTGTGGCTTTTGTACATTCCAATCGAAAGAGCTTGGTAATGTTCGGTATGTACATTATTCAATATTATTTTAAAAATTATTATTAACACTTTAATTTTAGATTTCTCATGCGCAAACATATGAACAAAAAGGTGCCTGAAAAACTTATTATTAATCAAGCGGCTAAAACATTAACTCTGGTAAGAATAAGAAAAAAATATGACCCATTACTATATTAATTTAGTATAAGACCAATTAATATTTTTGCAGTACATATTTTAATTTAGTTAGCACTTACTTTCATTACTACTTTTTCACTTAACAATTTTTAATTATAATATAATATGTTAACTACACTAAATTATATTTTGTATTATTGAACCATGTTACTGTGTTACAAAGACAGATTTTAATTATAAATATCCTATTTTGTTCCATAAGATCAAAATTTAAAAATATATATTATACTACTAATGTTTTTATTTATTGACTTTTAAGAGAATGCCAGCATGTTTTTTTTTCTCCCTGACCCACCCTCAATATAACAAATTGTATGTTCATAATAATGATCACAATCATATTAATTTCTGAAATCAGAGCAAAACGACCTCTTATAATATTTGAAGGTAAAATTACTATCTATGTCATCTCATAGGCTTTTTATTATATTTTAATTTTAAAACGAGCTTTGAGTATTTTAAAATTGTAAATTGTACAACTTAAAATATTCATAACTTGCTTTAAAAATAAAATATAATAAAAAGCCTAAGAGGTTCCCTAAATAATAATCTTACCTTCAAATTTTTATGTGGTAATTTCACTCTAATTTTAGAAATTAATATGATAATGATCATAATTGTAAACGTAAAATTTGCTATTTTGCTTGTGAGTAGGTAGAAAAAAAATGCCCTAACATCCTTTTAATTGTAAAAGAATTTCTTTCAATATTAATTTTATGTAACTCATTTACTATTATTTTAAATGCAGTTAATAATATGAGACACAATTTTGATTTGATCTCTTAATTTATAAAAAATTAAATTACATTAAATATTTAATTTAATATAGGTACCGCAACAGAAGAAACGGCATTATAGATGTCAAGTATGTTCTAAATTCTTTGATAGTCGAATTAATTGCCTTGATCACATTCAGAAAAACCATTATCAGCCAACTCGATCAACCTTAAATGGAGTAAATGAAAAATTAAATATTTTAACAAATCTTCATGTCCTGATTATTTTATTTTATTTTTAGGAAAGAGAAACGGAAGATTCTTGTCTGGTTACAACCCAAGTTAAAAAAACCAGAACCATCCAT
The DNA here is from genome assembly GCA_008086715.1 of Sitobion miscanthi. Classification (NCBI taxonomy): domain Eukaryota; kingdom Metazoa; phylum Arthropoda; class Insecta; order Hemiptera; family Aphididae; genus Sitobion; species Sitobion miscanthi. The sequence continues at coordinate 20,801,915 of CM017801.1, read as the reverse complement.
CCAAGGCTCAAGAAAATAATCAGCAAGCGGATTCTCTTATGGACATAGACGGAAATCAATAGGAGAACAACAAAGGCACTGCTAACACAGATATGATGTTGAATGACAATGTCCCCACTGAAGGATCTGTAAATATTGAACAAGAAGAAGGAACTGAAAAAGCAGGCTAAGGAGAAGAAACTGAAAACTCTCGGGAAGATATGACGGTAAAATAAGTCAAATCTAAAAAAAAAACCTGAGCCTGCACAAGAAGAAGTTATTGAAAATACAGTTGTGCCTGAACAGAGACAATGCGCAAATGTGGAAAACAAAACGGGAGACTTGGAAATAGAATCAATGTTAGCCGCAATCCATAATAATAATACTAATAATGGTAAAATTAATACACAAAACAAAGATTAAGATTCATACAACTTATTTAAAAGTTAGTAATCAATTTTATATTTATAAGCTCCAGTTTTATATTTAAAAATCTGTCAACATTTTTTTTTTTTAATATTTTCTTTTTATAACTTTTAAGTGGCATAAAATGGGAGACTGTATTATTTATTAAAATATTAGAAATTAAACCATTATTTTTTTTATATAAATTATTAAGATAAGGAATACATCTACAAACGACATTAAAAAAATTTGATAGATTTTGGTATACAATAAACAATTCTATTTAATGAATTACTTAAATTATACATTAACTGATGGTAAGATTTAAATCAAATTAATATAATATTAAAATGAATTTTCTAACAGTTATTCGTTTCTACTTACATAAAAGTTAATTGTTTGATATTCGAGATCTTATAATATATTTCAACCATGTACTTATCTAAGTAATACTAATATTCAATTTCCAATCATAATTGTATTAAAGGCAATTAACAGACATCTAAATATGCATACATTTTTGTCATGGTTTTATAATTTTTGTTAAATCAAAATTAAGACAACTAAAGTTGCATACTTTAAAACTGTAATGTTTATAAAAAATAAAATCACATTTTATAACTAATAAAATGTATAAAAATATATGTAATAATAGTGGCTAGATTATTAATTTTTGTTTCTCAGTTTTTAAAAGTAATAATTGATTTATTTTTAGTTAAAATTTAAAATTATTAATTTAATATTAATAATTATATCATGGGTATGAGTAGAAATAATTGAATTCCTTTTAAGAAACGAGTTCAGAAATTTATTATTGTGCATGTATGCCTGAATCTTGTCATAGTTTTAATAATCTAAGATTTATTAGCTATAACATTCGTAAATTAAATATTTAATACTTATAATTATTTCATGATGATGTTGAGCTAATATTCGGATTATTTTTTTTTAAAAGTTCAAGGTCATATAAATATGCCTGAATCATTGTCATAGTTTCAATTATCTAAGCTTAATAAATAATTGTAGGAGGTAACATTAGAACATGTTACGTACAGTAGTAAAAGTAGTAAAACTCAAATTTGTCGTTATATATGAAAAATTATATATTATGTCTAGTAGTCCTTAAATGTTGTTTATTATTTACTAAATGCGTAGCTTAGCTTATGATACAGAAAAGTATTCTTCTGCTCTGATCACTAATACTTTTTAACACTAGTTCAATATCTCTGAATTAATCATTGTCATAGTTTTAATCAATTATTGTACGCTATATCATTAAATTATATTTGCGTATAGTTGTAAAGTACTAAAATTAAATACATAGTAATAAAAAAATTAAAATCCAAAAAAATTGGTATTAAATGAATTTATTAGTATTCATAAAGGTTCATGTTCATTACATTATTTAAAAAGAAAATAAGTTTACAATATATATAAAAGGCATAATATATGCATGAATCTTTGTCATAGTTTAATTATTCTTAGCTTAATTAATAATTTTAAGAAGTAAAATTAAATTCAAAAAAAAAATGTATTTATTAATTATTAGTATCTAATATAATTCGTACATACTTGATATTTAATTAATTTTTATTAGTATTAAATAAATAAATTAATATTCATGAACTATGAAGGTTGTATACATGTCCATTCTATTATTTATGAAGACAAGTTCGGAGGCATAAAATATGCATGAATCCTTGTCATAGTTGTAATAATCTTAGCTTAATCAATAATTGTATTAAGTTAAATTAAATTAAATTACTTAAGTGTACAGTTTTAAAGAACTAAAATCTTAATATGTAGTAATAAAAAAAAATAATATTAAATTTATTTGTTAGTAATTAATTATTTTTGTTCATTATTTTAAATTTATTATATCCTTAATATTTAAGTTAATATTTTATAGTAATATTATATTCACAATTTTGATTTAAAATACTGTTAATGTTTTTGAAATTTGTGCATTTTTATCTGAATATGCATAAGTCGTCAAAGTGTATAATTCGATTTTTACATACTAACATCTATTTCCATGTCTTGGTCATTTCTTTTATAATATGATCATTCTTTTTTTTTTTTATCTACTGTAGTAAGTAAAAGAAAAAATATATTTGCACTATTCAAATCATAACTTTTACCGTTGAACTATAGATTCTAAAATATACTGCAAAATATTATTATTATAACTAAACATTTTGTATTTTATAAGATACAAGGTACCTTAATCAATTAATATTTTTAATTTAATTTAAATAAAATAAAAACAATTAGAAAATGTACATTTTTCAGTTTTTTTCACTTTGAGAAAACATTATTCAACATAAAGCAAATTTATAAATATATTTTAAGCAACCTAGTTTAAGAATTGTGAACGAATAATAATATTTGGTAGTTTGTAATAATATTATATTATACTTATTTATACATCTTAATCACATTTCTTTAATAAACTTCACTTTAATATTTTGAAATAACTTGTTTTTTGTTATATAACATTGTGTTTGTATTCTAAATAAAAATAACATAATTAATTAAATACTAGTCATGATGGTCGGGTGTCCATCTAGATGTTTCATAATCATAATTAACTGAAGAAGTCTTGTTATGCGTTCACTGTTTATAGTTGCTGATTGGTTCACCACTGGATTGACAACAAACAATAAACTGACTGTTGCTGAAATACGTATGACGGAATACTCTTGACAATACGAGCGTAGATAAATTGAGTGCCAAACTAAATTACCGTTTTTCAAAAGCGGTGAATTGAGTCCCTTGTATAAAAATTAAAGCGGTGAATTGAGTCTCTCATATATTATTAGATAAGTTTTCAAAATTACCTATGTACGTACAGTCGTGCACCATTAGTTATTGTGAGCATATAAACACACCAATGTCACGTATTAATAATTAGATAATTTTCACCAAAATATATTTTTATTGACTTTGAAAAATCTATATATAATGCCGCACAACAAATGTGGCTAACAATTAATATTAAAGGCTGTCGTTTTCACCTAGGACAAAATTGTTGGAAAAAAATTATAAAAAACAAAATTCGAAGAAAAGTAGTTTTTTAAAAATGTTTATTGTTTTACCATTTTTAAGTCTAAAAGATGTTTACAATTGTTTCATTGAAGATATTAAGCCAAAACTTCCTGCAAATGAAAATATAAAATTGTTCACCGATTATATTTTTAAAAAAAACCGGATTCTACATTCCCGCCTAATATTTGGGCTGAATTTTGACGACATCTAATCGTACAACAAATAGTTGTGAATCATTTCACGTGCAGCTGAATAGTTTATTTTATAAATATTTGTATTTTTATTGATGCACTCAAATAAATCCAATCTAATACATATATATTCAAATAAGATTATAAGAAGTAGAGATCTATTTAAAAAATCAAAACACAATATAGATAAGGAGGATATATTAAGAGAGCAAATGACAAAGTACAAAAATAATCAAATTAGTAGACTTGACTTTATTAAGCTCGTATCATTAAAATATTAACCCGTTTAATATCATATTATTGACAATATTAATTATTAAAAAATTATTATATTATGTATTAATCACTCAAAAGTTGACATTATATTTACCTATTATTATTATTGACAATATTAATTATTAAAAAATGATTATATTGTGTATTATTCATTAATCATTATTATAAGTATTATATTAATTTACTAGAGTAAATATTTTACAAGAGACTCAGTTTACCTCTTTGATTTTTTACGAGGGACTCAATTTACAAAAATACCTAACAATCGAACTATTACTTATTATTAATACGGTAGCCGTGGTAAGTTGAATTAATAAAATAAAATTACAACAAAATAACTAAAATAGTTATTCTTGGTTTTAATACGTAATTTCGTCCAAATTCGAACTTAAAATACTATAAAAATAAACTGTGTTTATTTTATAGATTTTTGGTAAATTTTACTTACATGGAACTTTGTTTTATATTTTAATCTTTAGCTATAGAAGTTGAACATTTTATAAATTTTTAACTACAAAATCATTTTCAAATAGGAATTGATAAAATAAACACATGATTACTGGAAAGTAACTTTGTTTTGATAGTTATTGAGATAACAACATATTATTATAACGTTCGTCGGTCATACAATACCTAAATATCAATTATATTGGTAACTATCTAGTAAATGACCGGTAAATATCCACGCCAAGCCCCACAATAACTTACTTTTAGATATTGAATTATTTCGGTTTGTGTTGTGTCCTTCCTCCTCTCCGTCAAGGCCGCCCGCAGAATTTTTTCTGAGGGGAGGCCAGCTAAAAAATAATACACTTAAGTAGTATACATTTGTATGTTCACAGTACGTTTTTTTTTCACCGCGGAAATTTCACAACGTTCAAGCGAGGATGTCCCGCTTGAACACAACGATTTTACCGTAACAAAACGGGGAGATTTCACACTCGTTATCCATGAATTCTCTCCTTACACAAAATATTTACCGTATTTTAAAATTACTGGGAGTTTGCACACTCAAAATCGGTTTTATCCCTTACTCAAAAATATTTTCCGTGTACACACCAATTTTTTTTCCTCAACAAACCTTATTATAAAACTGAAATAATTATTTCAAGTACAGAACACAAACTACGAAATAATAGATTTTTTTTACTGTCAAGAAGGATGCTATTGTACAATTTCAAAGTGTAGTATTCCATTACATTTTATATATGAATCTGAAATCGTTAGGATCAACCGAAATGTCAAATGTCAACCGGGTTTTGAATTTTCCATTATAAATATTTATTTGTTCCATAACTCAATGCTTAATATCTTTAATTTCATAACATCCTTCTTGCAGTTTAATATAACACCACGTACGATCATTATTATTATTGTTATGGTCAACTACTTGTATAGCAAATTTATTATTATCTTTGTTGATATTCGGGAATGAATTGAATGTCTGCAAACATAACAAAGCTATTTCTGAGTCTTCGTAAAAGTTTACAGACGGAAATAATAAGGGGAGAACCCGTGGACACAAAATATGAAATCTCCCTGTAAAATGGTATACGGTAAATATTTTTGTGTGAGGGGCAAATAGGTGGAAAACGAGCTTGAATTCTCTCCATGATTTTTGTTTAGGTAAGATCATTGTGTTCAAGCGGGACATCCTGCTTTGAACGTTGTGAAATTACCGCGTTGAAAACCATAAATTCTGTATTTTACATTACATCGTAAAAAAAAATTACATTTTTGTGTCACCTTATCAGTTATCAGTCCTAATGGCGTATTTACGGGGGGGGGGATAGATCCCCCCTTGACCCTTTTTTTTGTAAAGTTAATTTTTCTTATTTTCTGCATTTCTCAATAAAATATTACTTTTAGGTATCTCTGTTTTATAAATGTTCTAGCCGTGGTAATTTTACCGCTTTGATATACCTACTATATGCCACAAGTCGTTCACGACATATATGTGACTATTGAGTATTGGATAACAAAAACATATACCTCTATGGTAGTATGATGTACTGTATTTTTTAATTTTCTACAAATTATTTTTCATGCATGAGTGTTTATAATAAACCCAATAAATAGTTGGTAAATAAAACAAAATTGCCATGAAGACTGTAGATTTACCATAGGGGGTGGATTTATTTTTAGACATTTAGTGACTGAAAAATGTGTATTCACCTCTGGGTTACATGTTTTATATGTTTGTGATAAAGAGTTGTATCTAAATATTCATGAACTCTTGAAAATATTTTATACTTTGCCTATTATCAACTGCTACACCTGAACGATGTTTTTAAAGTTTTTATTAAGTATTAAGTCTTACCTAATAAATAGTATGACAGAAGTAAATATTTTATCAATTTTCCTATCTAATATTAAATAATGACTATAAATAAAGTAGTAATTATTATATACTTTGTTTATTAGAACCGACTTAAGGCCCGTTTTACAATCATGGTTTAAACCTCGGTTACGCTTAGCCCATATGATTTTACCGGTCGAATTCCGTGGTTTAACATTAGTTTAACTAATACGGGCTCTTAATGTGTTGGCTTTATTGGCATGTCACCAGTCAATACATTAATTATGCTAGATGAGGTTATCGATGAACTCAGCATCTAAAAAAAAAAAATAAAAAATGGGATTTTTGTACTATGACTATTTTTTTTGTTGATCGTATTAAACACTAGATTGGCGTTAGTATGAATTTATAATAAATGCTGTTAGGTACTATACGATTTGTGTTAATTCTTATTTCGCCTTGATCCAAACAAACTTCAACAAGTTAGGCGAATAAATGCAATAAAATGCTATACAGATTTTTCATATTTGTCAAAATTCAAACTTAAAATCCTTATATAAAAAATTTAGACTATGGATTTTTAATATTTTTCTTATGTCACAATCAATTAAGAGCCTTGTATCAAATTTGCAAGCTCTTTTACCAACAAATAAAGTTTTATTGGCATTCATAGAAAAAAAAACTAAAAAAAGGTGGGTAAGTGGATGTCACTCTGCTGTACAGTAGGTTACAAGTGGGTCACTGTAATGGATGATGTTAAATTTGAATCTAATGATATAATACCATTGTATAAGAAAAACGATTCTGAGCGAAAACGGTCAGTCAGCCTAAGATTTTACTAAGTATATTTGATGATATTATTGTGCATAAAGTAATTTATACATAACTTATTTACGTGGAGCCTTGTTTTAAATTTTCAATCTTTAGCTATAAGAGTTGAACATTTTATAAATTTTTAACTACAAAATAATTATTAAATTATAAATTTTATAAATTTTGTCGAAATTTGAACTTTAAATGCTTATAAAAAAAAATTGTGTCTATGTATTTTTAATAGTTTTCAACTACTGTTAGAATGATATATCAGGAGTCTTATATTAAATTTTCACGCTTTATTTCCCAACAAATAAAATTTTTTTGATATTTATAGAAAAAAAAATTAAAAAAATTGAAAACTGACAATGTCCGTGAACAGCTCAAAAACAGTCAAAATATTTTCAAATTTGTATGGTATATAGAAAATGTTAATATAAACATTCAGTAAAATTTTCAAGTATCTACAGTCATTTGTTTTTTAATTACAATAAAATAAGAAAATCGTTACATGAGAATTCGAGGGAATATCAAATGTTGTAAAAATATAAATTTCAAACGCTCATAAAAATTTAATTTGATTTGCTTTTAGACATTTTTTTTTTTTTGATAAAGGTAGACTAGCTTATGGGTAATCTTGTATTACATTTTCAAATCTTAGATTTAAAAAGAAAAATTTTTATGAATTCTCAACTCAAAATAATTTGCTAATTTTCGTGATTTTTCCGTATTTTGTCAAGATTTGAACTTTAAATGCTTATAAATAAAAATTGTGACTAAGTTTTTTTAATTTTTTTCATCTGCCTTTGAAACAATAACCTAGGAGCCTTCTATTAAATTTTCAAGCTTTTTTACTCAACAGATAAAATTTTATTGATATTTATAGAAAAAAAACCTAAAAAAAAGTAAACTGACAATGTCGGTAAACAGCTCAAAATAAGTCAAAATATTTGGAAAATGTTATGGTATTCAAAAATTGTTGTATTTTAAATTTTGGAGAAGTTAAAATTAAAAGTTCAAAAATATGGGAAAGTCAATAGTAGGGTAGAATGGCCGGTACTGGGTCCCCCCCGCTTCACCACCACCCCAGCCTATACTGCACCAGTCTGCACCACCCCCGCACCACCCACCCACCCTTACAGCACCACCCCAGCACCACCAGCCCAACCATACATCACCACCCCCGCACCACCCGCCCACCATTACAGCACCAGTCTTCACCACCCCCTCCACCCTCGCCCAGCATGCACCACCACAATCCTACGATCGCGTACGTATCTGACCACCCCTTCACCCACCCCTGCCTATACCAAGCCACCCTGAGTCACCCGAGCCACCACCCCCCACTCAGCATGCACCACCCCAATCCTACTGCGCCACCCCCACATACCTAAACATACTATAAAACTTACATATTGTATTATATATATAATCATTTAGTCCCATACATGGTACATATATGCAGTATTCATATTATATACACCATCACACACGTCTAATCTTGTTATACAGCTTACATATCAATATAAGACACTTCGTTAAAGAATATACATTATTACATATCGACACACTCACACATAAAAGACATTCTTACAAAATACTTAGTCGCATTTACATAGATGCATTTAAACATTCCAATACATCCACCCTAAAAAGTATTTTCAAAAGTACGACATCGCTCATCAATTGGTTATACCTACTACTACAAAATTGTTATGTCTAATAATCATCTCGATAGTTAAATTCCATTAGATGAGACCATAGTATCCAAGCTTAAACACGAATATAGAAAAATATCCCAATTAAAATAGGTAGATCTACCTATGTTTTATTCAGCTCAGAGGATTACCCGACAACATACATAAAATTATATATTTATGACAGACAATATTATAAATGTATGTAACTAGTAGATATACTGACTGAGGAGAATAGATGATATCGACTCTGAGGGTCTTTGACGTCGTCTTCGAGTATAGTTTGACCACTAAATGCAAAAATAAAACTATCACATTTCGACTTGTCCGTTGATACAGTACATTTCATGTTAGAAATAATACAACATTTATCTTATTATATTTGAATTAAACATAAATATTTTTATACATCCATACTTTTCATTTTAACCATATCCACTAGTCTATATATTATAATTACCTAAACTCGCCTTATACTAGTTATATTATACATTAAGGAATTATTTCCAAAATATTCACTTTTAACTTTTAAGTATAGAGTTGCACAGTATATATTACACCAAACCACAGAATAGATGAAATCTATTTCATCTATTCTGTGATATAACATTTACATTGTACGACATATTAATTCTTAGAATCTCTGGATAATATATACTAAATACAAACATTGTATAAGGTACCTAATTTGTTTGTAGAAACAGACATCATTTATAAACGTAGATCACTGTAAATATTTGTATTCAAGTCTACTATACTGCAACGATAAACCCTTATTTATTATGGGTTGTAAATAAACGTTTTTACTTAAAAAATATACATTGACAATCTTACAAATTTTGAAGCTAGTTCAAATGTATACGCTGTTCCGTATTATTTTCTTATTTTACAGTAGGGTTTCAGACCAATCATACCAATCAAGTAAAATACTATGAACAACACTGATGCGTAAATATTTTTATGAAAGGTAATATAATTCTATAATATTAGTCTTCATAAATCATAAATCACTACCTGATGCTATTAAATAATACAACAATTTACATATCACTACCGATATATATATATTATAATTCATGAAAGTGCATGGGAAAAACACATGCGTTACCAGTCACCGTCACCACCAACGAAACCCATCCGACTCGAGTAAAATGCTTTGTTTCACGCTTACGTATGAGAAAACGCATACGCGTATGCACATACATATATCTTTAAAGTGACCGACACATATTACATCTCATCAGCACATACCTACTTACAACAGTCATACCTATCACTTGTATAATATTTTTATTTTACCATGTGTATACACACAGGCATATCACTTCCGCCATATATCATTGTATATAAGTTATAATATCGGAAAAGACAGATACTTCAGTAGATACTTTATACGGTTTATTACTAAAATCTCGAAATACCCAATAATTAACGATACATCTATAGTACTATGGTAACATCTTCATCAATTAATCATTTATAAATTGTCATATTATTGGCCATTTTCCACACAGGCTCATGCTGCAATGAGCATATATAGGTGGGAGTATACATACCTACATTCTTATTCTTGTATCTTTATATACATAATACTATTAGGCTAACCTATCCTGAATAATATTACAGATACATACTTATATTTTTAATCAATCATACATACAATAAAATATTGTATGAGTCTACATTAGACTAAAATCATAGCTTATATACACATACATGGATTATAGGTATTTAAAAGAAAAAAATAAATCTCTTACTGTTATTATTATTATACTATTATTCGTTAAGTGCAGTAGGAATTATTTATATATATATAACAATAGTAGAAACTATTATCGAGCCATCACTTAGTTCCACAGTTACATAATGAACATTTGAAACATAGTACGATATGCAAACCCGCATTAAATCATATACATATTCGACATTACAAACACCTAAACATATAGTGTAATATATACTATGCAACTCTATACTTATAAGTTAAAAGTGAATATTTTGGAAATGATTCCTTAGTGTATAATATAACTAATATAAGGCGAGTTTAGGTAATTATAATATATAGACTAGTGGATATGGTTAAAATGAAAAGTATGGATGTATAAAAATATTTATGTTTAATTCAAATATAATAAGATAAATGTTGTATTATTTCTAACATGAAATGTACTGTATCAACGGACAAGTCGAAATGTGATAGTTTTATTTTTGCATTTAGTGGTCAAACTATACTCGAAGACGACGTCAAAGACCCTCAGAGTCGATATCATCTATTCTCCTCAGTCAGTATATCTACTAGTTACATACATTTATAATATTGTCTGTCATAAATATATAATTTTATGTATGTTGTCGGGTAATCCTCTGAGCTGAATAAAATATAGGTAGATCTACCTATTTTAATTGGGATATTTTTCTATATGCGTGTTTAAGCTTGGGTACTATGGTCTCATCTAATGGAATTTAACTATCGAGATGATTATTAGACATAACAATTTTGTAGTAGTAGGTATAACCAATTGATGAGCGATGTTGTACTTTTGAAAATACTTTTTAGGGTGGATGTATTGGAATGTTTAAATGCATCTATGTAAATGCGACTAAGTATTTTGTAAGAATGTCTTTTATGTGTGAGTGTGTCGATATGTAATAATGTATATTCTTTAACGAAGTGTCTTATATTGATATGTAAGCTGTATAACAAGATTAGACGTGTGTGATGGTGTATATAATATGAATACTGCATATATGTACCATGTATGGGAATATTATATATATAATACAATATGTAAGTTTTATAGTATGTTTAGGTGTTTGTTATAATGGATGTAATAATACTTTTTAAAATTTTATGTTACACAGTATAGCATGTAGAAATTCCTCCTTAAACTGACGAAATTTCCCTGTAAAAAGGTGCTCAGAATATTATACAAATGTAAACTACTTGTGTATGTATATAATATGTAAGTATCTAAATATGTATGAACTAACCTATGGGTATATGAGTGAGGAATGTGTGAATGCAAGCGAATATCTCTATATTGTAACGTGCATATTTTGAAAAATAGAATTTTTTACAAGTTTATGTACCTATGTGTGTGTTTGAAATACATTCCGGTGTATAACGTTTGATTTAGCGATTCGTTTTTTTCGTATGCTATTATATATTAAGAAAACTGTATACTATTTTTGTATGTATGTATGTGTGTGTGTGTATGAGCGTTAATTTGTAATTGAATGAATAAAGGACTGGGTGGCTTATTAGTGTATACTATATGGAATACTGGAATCGTGGTGTGTGTGTGTGTGATGTGATATGTACGTATGTATGTATATATGTATGTATGTATGTATGTATGTATGTATGTATGTATGTTGTATGTATGTTGTATGTATATATGTATGTATGTATGTATGTATGTATGTATGTTGTATGTATGTAAGTATGTATGATATAGTCGATAAAAATGTACATCAGAATATTATATAATACATATTTTTTTTAAGGGGAGGTAAAGTATTTGTAGGGGAAGGCGTAAAATATATGTCGGTCACGTGTCGGATCGGGTGGTATGTGACGAGTGTATGTGTGTTGCGGGTTGCCTATATCGAGTAATTAATGCAAGTTTGAGCGGTGCGTGTACTACGAATTGCCTATACAAAGGTGCCTATGCTTTTATATGTAAAATTTAAGGGGGCGGTTATCCAGAACTCTCTTTTTCTTACTACTAGCGAGGTAATACGAATGTACACCGTCGTGTATGTATGTATATAATATATATATATATAATATGATAAAAAAGTAGAAAAACCGCGTCCGTCCGCTCAGCGGATAGACGGCGTCACCGTCAGTGATAATATAATACGGGTCGAGCGTTCGATGAGCCCGTTCACGTCGCGGACAGAGCGCGCCGCGGACGGGGTGGACGCCGAGCCGCAGCGTCTAATGGGCGGGGTGGTGCGGTGATGTAGCGGGGGGTTAGTGGCCAACGTTTCCGATACACGTGCGGGGTGGGGCGGGGGTGGCACAGTAGGATTGGGGTGGTGCATGCTGAGTGGGGGGTGGTGGCTCGGGTGACTCAGGGTGGCTTGGTATAGGCAGGGGTGGGTGAAGGGGTGGTCAGATACGTACGCGATCGTAGGATGGTGGTGGTGCATGCTGGGCGGAGGTGGAGGGGGTGGTGCGGGGGTGGTGCTGTAAGGGTGGGTGGGTGGTTCGGGGGTGGTGCTGTATGGTTGGGCGGGTGGTGGGGTGTGCGGGGGTGGTGCTGTATGGTGGGCGGGTGGTGTGGGGGTGGTGCTGTAAGGGTGGGTGGGTGGTTCGGGGGTGGTGCTGTATGGTTGGGCGGGTGGTGCGGGGGTGGTGCTGTAAGGGTGGGTGGGTGGTGCGGGGGTGGTGCAGACTGGTGCAGTATAGGCGGGGGTGGTGGTGAAGCGGGGGGGGCCCAGTACCCTACTGTCGATTTCAAGTAAACTTGTCGACAAATTCAAATCTGTTTTTAGAATTCTTATCGCTACATTAGATCAATTGGTATGTCTGACAAAGAACCAATCTAAAATCCTATGCCACGTGTGTGTTAGACAAAAACAAAAAATCACGGTATCGAATCACATTAATTTTTTTTTGTTTTTCACGGTGCTTTTGTATACCACTGGGAGTTTTGAATTTTGAATTGCACAATCAACCAACTAGATTCACTTTCCCATCGAACAAAATAATGAAGTTGAAAATCGAAGCATTATTTCGACTGCCTATCGTGTACACAGACACAAATAATAAAAAAAAAACACACATTATCGCTCCACTTAGAATCTAAAATATTATCAATATTTTGATTTTATCTCTCATCTGTCATCTATAATGTGTAGGTACCTATTATAACTGTATTATGCTTTTTCGAGTCATAATCAACGAAATATTTTGAAAATAAAAATTAGAAGGTATAGACTAGATAGGTATTCAATAATAATTGTATGGCACTCGCATGGACTTTTATTTCCGTGTGCTTTTTTTCCTACCCGATAGCCATAATTTGCCATATCAGATTATAGGTACACAGATCTAAAAATATTCGTCAGTTGTTTATATATAATGGAATATAATTCCGAATTTCCGAAATCAAATAATAACTTCGGTGGCGACGATGGAGAGACCGATTTGCATAAACCAACACTTTGTTTTTTCTTTATTGACATATTCTTAATAATTGTAGACTGTAAATTGTAAAACTGTGACCGTCTTGTAAAATTTTAAAATTAAATTACCTTTGTCATTGATGTTTTAAATAATCAATAAAAAATAATAATATAGTTATATGAATTTAACGGGACTATATACCTTCTAAAAACAGTACAAAAATGATTCCGTTCGAAGTTTGTCAGGGGACGAGGGCCGGGCATGCTCAAAAAAGGGACAAACCAGCTTTAACTTCCGTTTAGCCAGTACGTTCATCATATTATATTCTAATACGGCCAGCATTAGAATTTCGGGCCTGTTTAATTTTTCCAACACCATTATTATTTATCTAATATTATTATTCACGTAGGTAGATATGCTATTATATCATATTATTTTAACGTGGATGTCAAATGTTTAAAATAATTGTAATATACTGAGTGATTTTTTAAGCATGCTCATCTCAATTTTAAAGCGATGAATGTACAGGTACTTTGGGGGAGTCAAAAGTAAAAACTCCCCATTAGTTTTAAAGAGCGTCGAGAAAAACAAAAAAAAAGTTAAGGTAAACGAAAATTATTACCAGTCAACGACAAAATCGATTTGTGTTTTGGTGTAACTAACGCCTTATAGATAGGTGCATAAGATTTTCACAGAATGTTTATATTACCTTGACATATTATACATCATACATTTTTCAAATTACTTTGACTTTTTCTGAGCTATGTATATATATGCATAAAAAAATTGTTTTATTATTTTTAATTAATGTCGATAAAAAAATGTTTGCTTGGTCAAAACAATTGTAAAGGTTCTTCATAAGTTGTTGTTAATGAAATGTTGATCATAAATCCACAATCGTCTGAAGTGAGAATTTCGACAAAATACGTTAGATAGTAGTATTTTTTTTTGACAATAGGTATATTATTTGTATTTACAATTTTGTTTTGTTCTTGAGTATTTTTATTTTTTTCTGATATCAGAATTTAGTATATTAAAACATTGTTATTTAGTTCTTAAATATAATTAAAGTTGTATTAGCTAGCAATAGAGATCAACAAATTTTATCCAAATATAATACTATAGGTACTTTCAACTTTGTGAACTTTCAAAAGGTATTTAATGGTGTCGTATATTTTTTTAGAGTATAATGTATTAAATTAAGTGTTCTTTTGATAAAGTAAAAAATTTTTAAAATATTACAATATAACAGTAATGTATTATATTTTAAATAAACCAAACATTATTTTTGATTTGAAAAATGTTTAGCAATAAAATTGAAAACACGCTAAACATATACATCAGAAATAAAAATGTACACAATAGCGTAATACAACTCGAATAATTGGAAAGAATAAGGTTAGTTTTACCTTACATAATATTTTTCTATTATTATATGCAAATATCAAGAGGACCCTGAACCCGTGTGCTTATTCCTAGTCGAACAAATGAACAACATGTCAACATATCAAAAGTGTGTTCAGCAGAATCAATTTTAGGTTTTTACTTTTAGATTCTGAGCGAAGCGATGAATGTATTGACTTTACAATGATGTGTGTTTCTTTTTTATTTTTGTGTTTGTCGTCACCTTTTAGGACAGTATAAATGCTTGGATTTTCTTCAACAGTAACTTTTCTGATAGGAAAGTGAATCTAGTTGGTACGTTGGGGGTCAAAAGTAAAAATTTCCCAAAAGTTTTCAAAAGCGCCGTGAAAAACAAAAGACAAATTATTAAGGAAATACGGGAATTTTTACGCAAAATCTGTTTTCGAGAAAATCGATTTTGGTTTTAGGTGGAACTCTAAAACAAATGACCGTAGGTACATGAAATTTTGACTGAATGTTTATATTAGCATTTTCTATACACCCTAAAATTTTTTTAAATATTTTGACTTATTTTGAGCTGTTGACGGACATTTTCAGTTTCCATTTTTTTTTAGTTTTTTTTTCTATAAATATTAATAAAATTTTATTTATAGATTAAAAAAGCTTGAAAATTTAATAGAAGGCTCCTAGGTTATTGTTTCAAAGGCAGCTGAAAAAAATTAAAAATCCTTAGACGGGGTTTTTATTTATAAGCATTTAAAGTTCAAATCTTGATAAAATACGGAAAAATCACGAAAATTAGCAAATTATTTTAGTTGAGAATTCATAAAATTTTTTTTTTTTAAATCTAAAATTTGAAAATGCAATAAAATATTATCCATAAATTTATCTACCTTTATCTAAAAAAAATGTCTACAAGAAAGTCAAATTATATTTTTATGAGCGCTTGAAATTCATATTTTTACAACATTTGATTTCCACTCGATTTTTCTTGTTACAATTTTGCTATTTTGTTGTTATTTAAAAACGAATAACTGTAGATACATGAAAATTTTACTGAATGTTTATATTTTTATTTTTTATACTCTGTAACATTTTGAAAATATTTTGACACTTTTTGAACTGTTTACGGACGTTGTCAGTTTTTAATTTTTTTAGTTTTTTTTTTTCTATAAATATCAATTAAATTTTATTTGTTGGGTAAAAAAAGCGTGAAAATTTAATATAAGGTTCCTAATATTATAATATTATATCGTTCTAATAGCATGCATAGATTAATAAAATACATAGTCACAATTTTTTTTATAAGCATATAAAGTTCATATTTTGACAACATTTATCAAATTTATAATTTAATAATTATTTTTTAGTTAAAAATTTATAAAATATTTAACTTTTATATCTAAGGATTGAAAATTGAAAACAAGGCTCCACTTAATAGGTTATATATGAATTACTTCATTCACAATAATATCATCAAATATACTTAGTAACATCATAGGCTGACAGACCGTTTTCGCTCAGAATCGTTTTTCTTATACAATGGTATTATATCATTGAATTCAAATTTAACACCATCCATTACAGCGACCTATTTGTAAACTTTTGTACAGCAGAGCGACACCCACTTGCCCACCTTTTTTATTTTTTTTTTTTCTATAAATATCAATACAATTTTATTTGTTGGGTTAAAAAGCGTGAAAATTTAATGCAATGCTCCTGGCACAATTTTTTTTTTATAAGCATTTAAAGTTCAAATGTTGACAACACTTATCAAATTTATAATTTAATAATTATTTTGTAGTTAAAAATGTATGAAATGTTCAACTTTTGTAGCTAAGGATTGAAAATTTAAAACAATGTTCTACGTAAATAGGTTATATATAAATTACTTTATGCACAATAATATCATCAAATATACTTAGTAACATCTTAGGCTGACTGACCGTTTTCGCTCAGAATCGTTTTTCTTATACAATGATATTATATCATTGAATTCAAATTTAACACCATCCATTACAGTGACCCACTTGTAACCTACTGTACAGCAGAGCGTCATCCACTTACCCGCCTTTTAGCTTTAAATACCTTTAAGTTTCTTAATTAAAACTAGAATCAATATTGAAGTGCATCAAACTTAAAGGTAATTATCTAGAGCATATTTTAGGCTTTTATTGATATTTAAATTGTAAATAGTCATGAGTAAGTAATTTAAAATTGTAAAACTTTACATATTTTTAACTACTTAGAATTAAAATATCAATTAAATCCTAAATTTTAACTTTAAGTTTGATAATATGCTAATTAATTCTAATACTAAAACTCACAACACTTTATGCAGATTTTATGTCCTCTTAACAATAATAGCATTTAGAATATTGTGGAAGGAAAAATGTATTTTTTAGAAAGTGGGCTCACTAATGCTTTTGAGTTTTAATATAATTATTATCACTTAAATACCTTTAAGGCAAGTTTACACTATGTTAGTAGCTTAGTCAAGTAGCAAATAATCTATCTACTAAAAGAGTATGAAAAGACCAATTTAGTCGAGTAGTTTAGTAATGTAATTTAATTATTTAGTAATTTAGTGGATCCGTTTCTTCTATTTTCTGGATGAGTAGCAGTCCCCATTTTTCTGACCAATAACTTATTAGGCAGTCTGAAAGCTAATAAAGTTTAGTGTATTAGTTGTACATGTCAGTGTCAAGATGACGTTCCGTTGAAGTAAAGACACAATGTTTAAATTTGTATCTTAATACATACAACATGAGCCTTTATGGAATATAAAATTTCTGAAGTATAAAAATAAAAAGGCCAAGTAATCTGCTGATAATGAAATACAAAATAGTATGAATATAACTGGATTTAGTCAGAAAGAGATTAAGTTGAAATTTAAAAATATAAGGTCAGTACAAGTTTATTAAAATAATAAATAGATAATTATTAACTACTTGTATAAGATAAATTTTCAGATTATCTATTTACAAGAGTTGAAAAAAATTGCTGATACCAGCACCGATACTGTTTACTCTCCTTCTCTTAAATGCTTAAAAAAAATGGATAATTCTGTGTTGATGGAAAGTTAAAGCAATTCAAAGTAAACCTATGATAAACACTTAGCAGCACTATGCGTTTTCAGTTCTTGACAAAGAATAAAATATAATGATGTAACATTAGGGAATCAAATAAAAATTATCATTATTAATAACTGTTATGTATTGTAATAAAATAATAATGAAATAAACTCAACTGTGCAGCCCTAACCACACTAATATCATCAAACTTGTTGAATTCCCATTATTATGTTTGTACTATAATAGATTTGTGTTAACACATTACATAACAGTTAACTTATAAATATAAATGGACAATTTTTATTCAGAATTTGAATACATGTTTAAATTGCATTGTGGAGTTTTAAATTATTTTATTTTTAAAATTAGTATAAAGTATAAAATATTGCTGACATTGGTAGAAAAAATGATAATTCTTAATTCTATGATTATTTTGTATCATGTATTATTCTAATATACCACTGTCGCAAATGGAAATCCTTCTCCTACAAAGTAATCTGCATATCGTTTCCGAAGATCTTCTAGATGGATGGTTGGCTATTAATTTTTTTTTTCAAAATGTTTTTATTTAATAAGTATATTATTCAACTTAACACTAATTATTATGTCACTTAAATGTATTATTTTTAATAGATTTATAGGTTAATGTGTATTTATTGAAATATGTTAGCTCTTTTCTAGAACACTTCTGGAAAACTTTTTATGAATAAAGAATTATTATTCGTCAATGCACAGTTTATTAATTATACAGCAAATGTATAATCATTTAATATAACTATCAATTGCATTTAGTGCTGACAACATTATGGTTATGTTTTTTGTTTAAAAAAAACTACAATAAATTTATTATTCCCCTTAATATTATTTATTTCTATTTAATTAATATTAAAATTTAACATGTAATTATTTTAATAAATATAAATCTATTCATTTCTTAAATGCTATATTACATAGGTACTTTAAATTTTATCCATTTATTAGATTGACTATGTATTATTTATAATTATATGCCCTGTTTGTCACGAGTGACGATTCTTATACATTATCGTGTAATATTCCTCCACTCTTATAAAAATAAAGCGGTTATATAAAAAATAAAACAAATTTTAGGTAAGATACTATAATGTATTATTTTCAAGCAACTAGAGTAGAAAAACATAAATGAAAATAAATAAAATTTATAATTGTTTATGTTATTGTTGAAATACATGTCATAATCGTTCTTTTAACAAAACTGTACAACAGCACATTTGTAAATGTACCAACCACAATCCCGTTAATATAAATGTAGACTCACCCACAATGGGTTAGATCAGTACAGCATGATTACACAGTGTGCACTGATCCTTTTTTCCTGATAAAATCTTAACACGATTGCTCACCAAATGATACAAGTATCAATGTATCACATTTTATTACATGTTCATTGAAATGTATAACATAGTATATAATTATGGTAGGTTTGTCAATCAGCAAGCTTCTACTTATTTACTGTAATTTCTTACAACCCACAATATTGACGTCTAGTAAAAAATGTACATCCAATTTTATGGAATATAAATTTCATGAATTTTTTCTATATTTACATAATTAACATACCTTACTCGTGTTAAAATGTATATATTGTAAAAAAAAAATTACGTACAAACTCAGATATTCTTACCATTAATAAAATATTAACATTTGTCAAAAATGTTAGAGTAATACATTGTTATTCAGTTGACGGCCACCAAGGCTTTGTTCTAGTATAAGTATAAATTAATAAATAAAAACACAAGACAAAATTATTATGAACACAAAATTTATTTAATTACAAAGTTAGTTAAAATGTTACAAATATCTAAAAAAAATAACTGCAAGTTGTGTTTTACTTAAAAAAAATGTTATCATATTTTTATTATAAACTGTAATTGTATTTAAACTATGGCAATTTATTTTTATAAAAGTAGAGAATAGAACATTATTATTAATTGATTGATTAGGTCAGCATATAATCCTATTTCCGTACACATATTTCCGATAATTTAATTGTTCCGAGGTAGTGGCACTCTGATGTAATATAACGACTAGGTTAGACGTTTTTGTATACGTATGCCAAGCAATCTAAATGCCACAGCCTTGGTACACATACTTCTACCCCATAGCCAGTAAATCCGTCGGGTAGAAACACACGTACCAAGGCTGGGGCAATTGACATTTAGACTGCATGGAATACGTATATAAAAACGGTTAATCTTGGAGTAGGGCTGCTACAGAATCGGGGTAATTATATTTCTGAAGTAGGTACGCATACGAAAATGGATTTGTTTTGGATTAAATTACCAGAAGAAAGTGAAAAAAACGGATCAGGTTTGAGATTGAGTGTGTTACTGTCGGCTTGGCTTGGCTTCCATTTTGAATGCTCTTCCACCCGTATCGATTGACATATAGAAGAACTGTAAACAAAATAATAAAATAAATACATTTTTAGTGATACAATCGTATACACATAACTACATAATTGCATAATTACAAGTAGGTAGGTAATGTTAAAGGCTCAGTCAAACAGAGAGCGGGCTGCCATGTTGTACTGGTACGCAGACTTCTTTCTGTTTGATTGAGCCTTAACAAAACATTACGTCGAAATACTGAAATTCAACAGTAATATCGAGAGCGTTACAAGAGAACAAGACGGGACTCACTTGATGTTGATATTCACCGGACATTCGATTCCGCACGCGAACAAAATTATTCGACGATCCAAAATCCAGACCAAGGTTGACCGCCATCTTGAATGCTCTTCCGCCCGTATCGATTGACGTATGGAAACACTGTAAACAAAAAAATATAATAAATTCATTTTTAGTGACAAAATCGTCGAATAGTTTTGGCGAGCATCAATAAGTCATAATTAGGTACAAGTAGATAGGTAATGTTAACGAGAAAAAACGCCGAAATACTAAAATCCAACGGTATCGTCGGGAACGTTACGGATATACGAGAGAACAAGACGGAACTTACTCGATGTTGACTTTGAACGGCGTTCGGTTCCGCACGCGAACAAAAGTGTTCGGCGATCCAAAATCCAGACCAGGGTAGCCGCAGTACAATCATGTTAGTCGCACAACGACTACCCCGGTCCGAACCGAACGACGAGACGTAAATGACAGCACAGAACAGGACGGGAAGCCAGGAGCAGACCGCACCGAGAAAATAACGCTATTGCAGGAGCCAATCGCGCGTCGGCTCGGGGCGCGCCTGCGTAGTGAATAACGCTTTTTCTGTGCAGCAGCTGCCAGACGCCGCGCAGCCGACGGCAGCTGCCGGACACCGCGCAGCCGACGGCAGCTGCCCCGGACACCGTGTAGCCGACGGCAGCTGCCGAACACCGCGCAGCCGACGGCAGCTGCCGAACACCGTGTAGCCGACGGCAGCTGCCGAACACCGCGCAGCCGACGGCAGCTGCCGCTGCTTGACAATTCACGCTACGCGTAAACGCTTTGTCATGACTCACGAACGCTAATGTACACAGCAGCTGCAAGCTACAGCTGCCGCAGCCGGTCGTTAAATCGATGCAGGCGGCAGACGCCGGGTGAAACGACGAAGGGCGCGGTCGGTAATGCCAACCCTTCGCAGCGGGGACCGACGAGAAGCGAATCCGTGGATGACGGATGAAATGGGGAACGGAAAAAAGGTCTCGGGGCAAAAAAAAATAATATTATCGACTACGATTCAACGACACATTTTTTTTTACAATTCTATAATAATTATTAGGTGTTATTTTTGTTCGATATCGGTTTTGTATTCATTGAGAACGCCGACCATTATAGAGTAATAGGCGGTTTAATGAGTAATAACCACGGTCTTAAATTATTAGATCATAATATTAAACAACGGATGGAGCCTATTTCACCCGTCACAGACGGCCCGTGTGAACAATATTATTTGAAGAACATGATAATATTAGCGACGAGTCACTGGTTGAGATGCGTTATCTGCGGACGCACAAGCATACTCGTTACATATTTATCATTCGTTATCACTTGTATCATTAGTTGTCGCCATCGAGATAGATAAACAGTATTGTTGTCGAAATGTCGATGGCTGTCGCTCGTGAATTTCCAGGGATGATGAAGTTATTACTTATTAACATACAGGCCCGGCGGAAGGCACAGGCAATACAGGCCTATGTCTGGGGCGGCAATATGTAAGAGGTGCCATTTCCTTGGTGGGGGGCAGAACCGCATTTAGGATAATATGTTCATATTTAGGCTAACGCAAAAACGGAAATCCGTTTTTGAAACACTGATGAGCAAAAAAGAAATTATTTAATTATTACATTTTTATAATTTTAAAAATAATTAATTGCTGATATCGAGCAATTAACTAAATTAAGTTTTGGTTGGGATGGTTCATGTAAAAGTACAAATGTATATTACACGGGAATTAAATTTAAGATAACGTATATTACAATTTGATTTTTCCCTGAAATAACGACGTCGCGGTCGCCGAACGTCGATAACAATAACATACTAGGTATATAATATCATGGAATATTAGAATAATTATTTTGAGACAATAATATTCTGTACTCTGTTCAAAATAAGACCGTGACCCGGTGGCGACCAGTTTATATATTATTTATTTATTATATTATTGTTTAATTTTGGCACCGCGACACGGGTTATGCACTTATGCGCTAATAATACAAGCAGAGCTCAACGCGATAATATCAATAATAATATATTTTTTTTTTCATCCGTCGCGCGTCGCTTTGTTGTAACCTCCTGTAATATTTTTACAGTTAATTACAAACAACGGTGGCTGAAAAGTGAAAACTTACAGGTATCATACAGGTTCGTTACCCCAGCACTGCCAAGTTTGAAATTGAATATCAAAATTATCCAGTATTATGTACTTTATTTTGTACAATTTTGTATAACCAAAATAAAATTTTGTACACCTCCCTTAACATGAGAAAACGCGATTTTCTCATGTGATTTCCTCGAAAACATTTAATTTGTTATACTTTAAAAGTTTTATGCAGGTACTCACGAATAATATTTTTAAATTACAAAAAATATTATTTTCTGTTTAGTTACATATTATTTAATTTTGTTCGAATTTGAATTTAGAATGTCTAGAAAAAAACTGTTTGAATATATTTTTACAGATTCGGGTTACAATATCAACTATTTATGAAAAACTATTTTATTTTATACATTTTTAACTACAATATAATTTGGAATTTTTCGTGATTTTTTTTTCATTTTCTTTTCATCGCACTTACATTTGAAAATGTTTTATTAATTTCTAACTGAAAAGTAATTTCCAAATTTTCAGGACTGATGAGTTTCGCCAAAATTCTAACTTCAGACAGTCGTAAAAAATTATTGTGGGCTTACGCTTAACTTTTTTAGATTCTGAGTGGAGCGATAAATGTATTGATTTTACAATGATGTGTGTTTTTATTTTTTATTTCCGTGTATGTCACCACTGTTTGCAGCAGTAAAACTGCTTCGATTTTCGTCAACAGCATCTTTTTTGATGGGAAAGTACCAAAGTTATAGCACATTGTATGATTCGTATGAATATTTTTGTATAACAACAATGCACCTATATTATTAGTATATTAATAAACTATGTAATTAATAATTTTGATGATAATTGTTGTAATATGCATTTATTATCATTTAGCGTGAATAATATTAAAGTTATTCGATATTACGAATTGTATTGTAAACTGTTCACTGTATGTCTATATAAAATGTATACGTAGAGCATATTTATAATTATATACTTTAATTAAATTATAATGATTAAATTAACTCTAGTTAATTCTAACTTTTTTAAGCGATGCTAATTTATTAGTAATTACAAAGATTATTATTTTTTATACAAATAAGATGTTTGTATTATTGTATACATTATTGTAAATTAATCTATATCAAAAATTAAAATAGGTCGAATAGTCTGAAAAGGCGGTACATCCGATGTTCCCTTAAGGTGGTTCCAGTTAGTCAAAAAAATTAAAATTCTTATCCTTTAATATATTAATTAATTGTCTATAATCGAATAAAAATATATATTTTTTTGTGAATTATAAATTATAACTATAACGTTTAAGGTATACTGTAACTTGAATTCGAAGTAGACGTGAATATGTTAGAGAATATGGTTAAGGCGATAAGGGGTAAATAGAGAGATCAAAACGAAAGGGCGGCAAATTTTGATATTGCTTTTGTTTAAAGCCGGCCTTGTTAACATAAAATATGCGTCGGCCGTCATGTATAAACACATAGAAAGCATATCTCAACCAGCGACTCGTTGCTTGTATAATATTATGATCTATGGGTAAATGGACATATTCCCTCCCCCCTCGATATATTTTTGATGAATTGCGGTATAAAAATCCTAGGAAAAAAAGACCGGGTAAAAAAGTCGGGTATGTTATGTGCATAACAATATTTAAAATAATTTATTAAAAAAAAATTCAATCATTATAATTATGTACTTATAGCATCATAACCTATATAATAAAAATCGAAATAATTATTACATACAAATAAAATATACATAATATATATTATTATAAAATATAATATATTTTTAAAAAAAAATCGAAATAATAAATTATTAAATTGAGTATTAACTATCGCTAATAACTATGCTAATAATTATAATATTTATCTAGGATTATGACTTATAAGTTGAATTAACTAACTGTCGTCAAAAAAATAATATTTAAAAAAAAAATAAATAATTTTGTTGGATAGGTAAATAATTTAGTAACAATAAAATTTATATTAATAGGTACTAATTGGAAGTTGGATTGTGCATCACATGGTATTTTTTCTTTTATCTAATTATATGTATCAGACTTTTTATGCTTCAGACTTTTTCACCGTTGACTTTTTATACCTCGGACATTTTAACCACGGACTTTTTTCTAGGACTATTTATTACATCGGACTGTTTGGTAGTATACCATTTTTGATGAGGACAATTCCACCCCAATTTTTTTTTAGTTTATTATTGACTAATAACAATATTGAATTTAATAATACAATATCATTTTTTTTTTTAAATAAAATATAAAATATATAAAAATTTTCATAAATATATAATAGTATATATATAAGTTTGATCCACTGAACTATAGGTGCTTAAAACAATAAAAAAGGCGGGTAAGTGGATGACGCTCTGCTGTACAGTAGGTTACAAGTGGGTCACTGTAATGGATGGTATTAAATTTTAATTCAATGATTTAATATCATTGTATAAGAAAAACGATTCTGAGCGAAAACTAAGTATATTTGATGATATTATTGTGCATAAAGTAATTTATATATAACCTATTTACGTGGAGCCTTGTTTTAAATTTTCAATCCTTACCTATAAGAGTTGAACATTTTATAAATTATAAATTTTATAAATTTTGTCGAAATTTGTACTTTAAATGCTTATAAAAAAAAAAAATGCCTATGTATTTTTATATTTTTCAACGTTAGCCTTATATTAAATTTTCACGCTTTATTTCCCAACAAATAAAATTTTATTGATATGTATAGAAAAAAAAACTAAAAAATTGAAAACAGGCAATGTCCGTAAACAGCTCAAAAAGAGTCAAATTATTTTCAAAATTTTATCGTGTATAGAAAATGCTAAAATAAACATTCAGTGAAATTTTCAAGTATCTACAGTCATTTGTTTTTTAATTACAATAAAATAAGAAAATCGTAACATAAGAAATCGAGTGAATATCAAATGTTGTAAAAATATGAATTTCAAACGCTCATAAAAATTTAATTTGGTTTGCTTGTAGACATTTTTTTTTTTGATAAAGGTTGACAAACTTATGGGTAATCTTGTATTACATTTTCAAATCTTAGATTTAAAAAGAAAAATTTTTATGAATTCTCAACTCAAAATACTTTAAATGCTTATAAATAAAAACTGTGACTAAGGATTTTTAATTTTTTTCATCTGCCTTTGAAACAATAACCTAGGAGCCTTCTATTAAATTTTCAAGCTTTTTTAACCAACAAATAAAATTTTATTGATATTTATGGAAAAAAAAAAAAACTAAAAATGTCTGTAAACAGCTCAAAATAAGTCAAAATATTTGGAAAACGTTATGGTGTATAGAAAATGGAAATATAAACAACCAGTGAAAATTTCATGTATCTACGGTCATTTGTTTTAAAGTTACAACAAAATCCAAATTCAATTTTGTGAAAAATCGATTTTGCATAAAAATTCCCATTTTTTCTTAATTTTTCTTTTGTTTTTCTTGGCGCTTTTGAAAATTACTGGGAATTTTAAATTTTTACCTCCCCAATGCACCAACGATATTCACTTTCCAATCGAAAAAGGTACTGAAGTTGAAAATCGAAGCATTATTTCGACTACTTATCGTGTACACAGACACAAAAAAATTTAAAAAAAAATATAAAAACACACATCATTGTAAAATCAATACATTCATCGTTCCACTCAGAATCTAAAATTAAAAATAGATAAGTATAAAATAAAATATAATTAATAATTAATAATAATGGCTAAAATTTCCGACATAAAAATGATATACATTTTATAACTGATTCTTTTGTTATTTCTAAACACATATTATTTTAATTTCATGTTAAATATTAAAATAATATTATTAAATAGTAAACTTTAAAACAATGAGGGGGGGGAATGTCCACGATTCAATATTATGTGCTTCAAATATTGGGACATGTTTCCATCCATAATATATTATGATACAAGTTTAAATTAACAGTTGATTATTACTAATAATTACTCAAGATCCGAAAATCCGATTGAAATAGTTACGTACCGACTCGCATGACAAAATATTTTGTCATGCCGACTCGTACCACAGTCTTAATTGTACAAAATTAACTGTCACGACACAGTGGGGGCTTTGCCCCCACACCCTCCTACAACAACAATCACATCTAAACAATATTAAATTTGTTGGTAGGTAGTAGGTACTCGAGTGCTACCTACCGTAAAAAGCTACTTGCCTACCAAAAAACTTTACGGGTGTTTACCATTTTTACATACTCATTAATAATATGGGTAACAATTTATAGAACTAAAATGTACTTCATGTATTGCTGATGAATGCAGGACTAGGATTTGTATGCAATGAAAAATTGTAAAATATGCACTTTATTATTTACCAAAATATGCAAAATTATGCATTTTAATTTTTATAAGACACCTAGACACAAAAATTATAGCTTAAAAACTATTTATTTATTGAGATACGTTAGTCATTGGCTGATTGAAAATTAAAAATTATTTAATTATTTTTCTCGTTTTATTAATTATTATTTTACTAATACAATTTATAATTAACATTCAACAGTTGAAATACGTGTGCTACATTTTAGATTATGAGTGGAACGATAAATGTATTGATTTTACAATGATGTGTGTTTTTATATTTTTTTTTATTTTTTTTTTGTGTCTGTGTACACGATAAGTAGTCGAAATAATGCTTCGATTTTCAAATTCAGTATCTTTTTCGATTGGAAAGTGAATATCGTTGGTGCATTGGGGAGGTAAAAATTTAAAATTCCCAGTAATTTTCAAAAGCGCCAAGAAAAACAAATGACAAATTAAGGAAAAACGGGACTTTTTACGCAAAATCGATTTTTCACAAAATTGAATTTGGTTTTTGTTGTAACTTTAAAACAAATGGCCGTAGATACATGCAATTTTCACTGGTTGTTTATATTTCCATTTTCTATACACCATAACACTTTCCAAATATTTTGACTTATTTTGAGCTATTTACGGACATTATGAGTTTCCATTTTTTTTAGTTTTTTTTTCTATAAATATCAATAAAATTTTATCTGTTGAGTAAAAAAGCTTAAATATTTAATAGAAGGCTTCTAGGTTATTGTTTCAAAGGCAGATGAAAAAAATTAAAAATCCTTAGTCACAGTTTTTGTTTATAAGCATTTAAAGTTCAAATCTTGACAAAATACGGAAAAATCACGAAAATTAGCAAATTATTTTGAGTTGAGAATTCATAAAAATTTTTCTTTTTAAATCTAAGATTTGAAAATGTAATACAAGATTACCCATAAGTTTGTCTACCTTTATCAAAAAAAAAAAAGTCTACAAGCAAATAAAATTAAATTTTTACGAGCGTTTGAAATTTATATTTTTACAACATTTGATATTCACTCGATTTCTCATGTAACGATTTTCTTATTTTATTGTAATTAAAAAACGAATGACTGTAGATACTTGAAAATTTCACTGAATGTTTATATTACCATTTTCTATACACGATAAAATTTTGAAAATAATTTGACTCTTTTTGAGCTGTTTACGGACATTGCCAGTTTTCAATTTTTTTAGTTTTTTTTTCTATAAATATCAATAAAATTTTATTTGTTGGGAAAAAAGCGTGAAAATTTAATGCAAAGCTCCTGAGATATCGTTACATTAGCAGTTGAAAAATATTAAAAATGCATATGCACAATTTTTTTTAATAAGAATTTAATTTTCAAATTTTGACAAAATTTATCAAATTTAAAATTTAATAGGTAGTTAAAAATGTATAAAATGTTCAACTTTTATAGCTAAGGATTGAAAATTTAAAACAAGGCTCCATGTAAATAAGTTATATATAAATTACTTTATGCACAATAATATCATCAAATATACTTAGTAACATCTTAGGCTGACTGACCGTTTTCGTTCAGAATCGTTTTTCTTATACAATGATATTATATCATTGAATTCAAATTTAACACCATCCATTACAGTGACCCACTTGTAACCTACTGTACAGCAGAGCGATATCCACTTACCCACCTTTTTTTTTTCTACAATTCTACAACAAATTATCGTAATTTGGCACTTTAAATTTTGACTTTCGGCATTTTTAAAATAAAAATCACAATAATTTTAATGATAATCATCATTGTCAAGTATGTTAATACGTTATATATTGACATACTGTTCTGTATAGCTAACATAATATTATTGTTCTGCTGTGTTTACTTAATCCCAGAAAACTTCGAATAAATTGACTATAATTGTCGTGTTGTGTTTTTATTGACCGCCACTATTATGTTTCGATTAGCGGTCTAACAAATCTGTTACTCCACAACACAGACTGAAATAATTGAATAATATCTAAAAGTAAGTTATTTTGGGGCTTGGTAGATAATAATTACTCGTAATTTACCAGATATTTAAAAGTATAGTTACTATTTGACTATTATTTGATATGACTGGTGACTGTTATAATATTATAATATGTTGTTTATTTGTTTAACTCAAGCCTACATATAGGTACTTTCCCTTAGTAAAATAAAATAAAAATATAACACATATAAGCAGTGGCTGATTCAGGGGGGAGGGGCAGTGGGGCATTCCCCCCATGCCCTATTTTCCGGTATATGTAGCACACTGAACGCGAACAGTTTTTTGGTTTGTATCATACTACACGATAGTACCATTTGTTCTACAAATATATTATATCTATATATAAAAAAAGAACACTTATTTATTAATTATTATTTACAAAACATAAAATTGGTAAATTATTAATAAATGATACATTAAACAAGGTCCATTAATATGGAAATGAACTATGTTCATTTTTGTTTTGTGATGCATAATACGATTTCTTATTGCTGTATTTTATATTTATCTAGCTATGAGGAATTTTAACAATTCATTTTTTTTTTCATTGGTACAAGGTAAAATATTTTAATTATGTCAATTATACTTAAATATTTTGCATTCGAAAAACTAACAATATTTACTAATTCGCTGGAGTAAATGTTGCGTCCCCAGCGCTCCCTTTCAAAATATTATAAGGGGTACGCTCAAAAATAGGTACTATACACATTGATGTCACTTAATATTATGCTGTGTTAATTCTCGTCTAGTTACTGAAGTAAATATTTTACATTTTTATAGTATTTATTCAATATTATTTAATCCGTTTTTTGACATCATTGGTAAAAAATATATGCCTACTTTTAATATAATGTAGTATAAATTGACAATTGAATATATTATATATTATTACAAATAGTTTATTAAAAATACAGTAGTAAATTTAAAGAATATTTTAAGTCAACAATTTAACCTAAGAACAGCTGGTCAAATAAAATATTCTTTTTTTCTTTATCAATAAATTCTTAATATTATTAATTGAATTTCTATCGTATGAAAATATCATCTAAGTAGTGCTTAGCTATCCATAATCTTTCAAGTTTAAATATATAATATTTAATGGAACCAAAAAATGTGGGTCAGGCGAGTCAGTCCTAGAATGTTAAATGTTTGGGAATGACAACTGATGTAGCCGTAGCTCTTGCCAGCGCTAAGCCAATTTATTTTATTATTTTTAATATATTACATATTAACATTTTTAGAATCAATATTTCGTTTGGCTATGCATATTACAAACTGTACGTGTCTGTATGTATGGGAGTATAATATAATATTATTATAGTGTACACCATGTAACCGAGTTTACATTGCGAGAGAATGTACCAACATATACAACAATATAAAGAAGAACTTGGTACTAACATTCATTAAAAACAATATTTACCTAAGTTAATCGTGAATATATTCTATAATTATACATTTATATCACGCTTACAAGGTAAGTATTTAGTAAGATGGCTTAAACGAGTAACAAGCCGTTTGTTTAATACAAAAAATATATATAACAAAAAAATAAAATACTTTAAATGATTTTCAAATGGTTTTATGGTAAGTGAACTATAGTTACAATATTATATTGGTATTTGATGAATTCATACACAGTTGAGATATAATTCATAACAAGTAGATATTGAAGTTTATAAACTAAGCTAAAATTGTTTTATAATATGTAAGGTATAAAGGTATAGTTACAATACATTAATAGTTGCTTACTTATATTTAAATATAATTCAAATTATAAAATTAGTCTTTAGGTTTATGAATTAAGCTTATTTTATAACTTTAAAATATAATTATTCATTATCCAAATTTAAAAATATAATATCAAATTAAAAAAAAAAGAGAAATGTATTCCTTATATTTCCTCCTGCTAGAAATATTTATTATTAAGATCGCATTAGTAAAGTTGTTATCTGATATGAATCCTTATATGAGTTTTGAAAACGTAGCACAACTCATACTGGATAAACAACTTACAATAATTGTTTTGTTTGTTGACTTGAAGTGGATTCATTTGAGTAGCATTTAGTTTCTTTAGGTTTTCAATTTAATGGATTATGGTCTTTAGGATTACTACTACAGTATTCAGTATTAACTTAAATTTGATGTTTGAAAACATCACATTTTGAAGGTTGTTCTTCTATATGAGTCCTAAGCTGTATGTAAAATAAATACCAACATAGGAAATTGGCTAAAATAAACACCATTATCTGAACCTGAAATAGAAATCACAGAAATTATTTTCGGTTTCAAACCCTGGTCATTTTAATAACATAATAATAACCATTTTGATATTACAGTGAATTGACCTATTATTAAATGTTAATGTAAGAACATTAAGTGTGTTCTTTCACTGGTTTTTTTTTACGATATTTTAATTTTGAAGTGACTTCTGAGTAGAGCATAGATTTCTATGTAAAAATATGTTTCTAATGGATGCATAACTACGAGCGTAAGATATGTCAACGATTCAAAGAATAAAGAATCTGAATACAACATTTTTGCATATAAATGCATATTTTGATATTAAGAGAATATATTCATATAAAATCATATTTTTAAAATCTAATTTAAATTATATCTAAATATTTTCAGGAATTAAAAAATATGTAAATATTTTCAACCATAGAAGATAGACCTGATAATAGATAAACTACCTATCTATGATTTCAACTGCTGCGATAAGATGCGACTTAAATAATTGGTAATATTTTGTTACTGTTGTGTTTTTATTCACAAGTTGAATTCATTAAAATGCCGAAACAATAATCTAAAAAAAATCAGTTTGTTTGAACAGTGGAGATTGAACTTTTCAATACAGATGGAGTAGTTTTTATGAGCGATGCAGTAGTGTGATATATTGCCATTTTTGTGAGGGTTGAATTCTGTCAAATTCTAATTTTGATTATTATTTATTATATTTGTTTTGCATAGGTAGCTGG
The DNA here is from genome assembly GCA_008086715.1 of Sitobion miscanthi. Classification (NCBI taxonomy): domain Eukaryota; kingdom Metazoa; phylum Arthropoda; class Insecta; order Hemiptera; family Aphididae; genus Sitobion; species Sitobion miscanthi. The sequence continues at coordinate 20,769,490 of CM017801.1, read as the reverse complement.
TATAAGTACATACTTTGATGTCAAAAAAAATTAATTGATAAAAAAGCATATGTTTGCATATTTTACTAATATTTTTAAAGAATATCACAAGCATAGTATATTCAATTTTTAAGAGAATATAAACATCATATTTTGGCTATTTTAAGAGAATATAAATTCGTGCTTTACTTATGAGTATGTAAAATATTAATATTTCAAAATGATTATAATTCACTTAAAAATTAAAATATTGTAAAAAACCAAAGCGATAACGCAGATAATGTTGTTACTTTAAAGTTTGATAGTATACTCTAATATCAAAACTAAGAGCATACTATTGAAGCCGGTAAATGGAAATTTGCAATGTTGTACGTGTTTAAGATGGTGACGGCATATGTGGGAGTGATGTCCTCTTAAGATCTTATTTCTACCATTGAGGACAAACGCACTGCTGGTATGGTGAATTTCAGTCTATTTAGAGCACTGATTCTGCCTTTAGCACCAGTTTCCTATAGATAAAATGATTTCTTCATCTGATGCAGATTTCTGTTTTATATTTTTACAGCATCTGTAAAATACAAATAATTTCTGAATGATGTTGCCTGTATTCAATTATAAATAATAAAAGAAACATAATTATATGACGGGTATAAATAAATTCTAAATAGTAAAAAAACAAGTAATTAACAAGTTATGAGTGACATTTTCAAAAACTATTAAGACATTTGTTGTCTCCATCGTACAAGTGCGTAACATGGCAAATTGTATCAGTCAGCAGAAAACGTGTAGCTCAGTTAGTTTAAAAATTTGTGGAATTTATCTCTCATAAAATTTAAAGGTAGGATTATTATCCAGAAAATCTCATTGGCTTTTTATTATATTTTAATTTTAAAGCAAGTTATGAGTATTTTAAGATGTACAAACAATTTACAATTTTAAAATACTCCTAACTCGCTTTAAAATTAAAATATAATAAAAAGCCCATAATTGCCTAATAATTATCTTACCTTTAAATTTTATTATAGGTCAATTCACTCTAATTTTTAAACTAACGGAGCTAAATATTTTCTGTTGAGCATACAATTTGCTATATTAGGCACTTGTATGGCAGAAACAACAAATGCCGGTGTAATGTCCTCCTAACATAGAATATTGAAAATTATTTATAGACTAATTACCAAATATAGCTTTGATGAATAGCACCATGATTAATGGGTGGCATATGAAATTTGTTCTTATTTCTCAAACCATAATAGATAAACTTAATCAAGATGTTATCACCAAAAACTTTTTTCAAAATCTTGTTGATGATTTTGAGAGAGTTTTACCTTCAAGGTGAGTCAGCTCACTAACCTGTAAAATACATATTATACAAAAATTAGATATAAAGACTTCATATTAAAATATAAAATATTTTAAATTTTAAATAGTTTATAAAATATTCTAAAAAAATATAATATGTTCAATAAAATACATTTAATTTCAAATATTATTTCTATTTCCTAAAGTTTGTATTGTCACAGAATTATCCTTAAAACTTCAGTTTAGAGCAACCTTCTGTAACTTTCCCGACGCCCCTGGGATCCAAGACTCACAGTTTGAATACCTCTGCCCTATACAATTACTAGAGATACGTATGTATACCTTCAAAATTAATCAAAGAAAAGTAAAATAAAATATTATTCAGATACTTACAAAAGAAATATTTTAATCTTTATCTTCGACCAATTAATTTAGTCGTTTGGTGGAAAATTATCATATTTTCTATAAGAGGACGCTACACAGCTATTTGTTGTCTTTGTCTTACAAGTGCGTAGCAAAGCAAATTTACACTCAGGAGAATGAGTTAGTTTAAAATTAGAGTGAATTGACTTATGATGCAATTTGATGGTAAGTGCATCATCTGTGTTTGTATGTGGGCTTTTTTTCAACAGTTCAATATTTTAGTAAGTTATGTGTTTATAATATAGCGTAAATAAAAAATGCTCATAACTCAATTTAAAACTGAACTATCGTACAAAAAACACACACACAAACACAGATAATGTTCTTACCATCAAGTTTTATAATAGGTCAATTTACTCTAATTTTGAAACTAACTGAGTTAAACGTGATCTTCTGAGCATAAATTTGTTATGTTATGCACTTGTGAGACGGAGACAACAAGTATCTGTGTAACGTCCTCACAATAATGTGTGCACTGTTGCATATACTATAAACATAATTATTGATAATGACTCATTATTAATGAAGAATAGGCTTATAGACATGCTGGTACACTACACATACAATTGTTGGTATATATGACACACACCATATTAAGTTTGTTAGTTCCAGGCACTGTTTAAGATAGACTGATTGAGCATCCACGTATGTTAATCTTAATGGCAAAGTAACCATGCAATATATTCATATTAATTTACTGACAGTTGGTGCCATTTAGAGTCAACTTCTATATGTTCTACTAAACTGTGCTATAAACAGTAATTGTATTTTAATATTATGTTTATTTACTATTTCTAATCCCTCATTGGTATCTCAATTATTCATGACTACGACTATACAACCGCTCAAGAGCTATTTAATTGACCTAAGCACTTCCTCTTGCTATTTATTGTTCAATGTGCAATCATTCTATCTTAAACCGTGGTTCCGGGGAACAAGTATAGCAGTTACAATACCTATGGATGACCATACAACTGTTCACAAGTATTTCGTTCTACTATAGTCTATTCAAAATAAGAGCACATCAGATTTACGTACCAAAACCGGTTTTGACGTGGCCCCCTAGTGTCGTCTTATTCTGAATGGAGTATATATTTAATATGTAACTAAGATTGTTGTAATTTATTGTGTTATAATAAAAGATATGATCTCTTTCTGAAGCTCCCGTGTTACGGTTAAAATATAATTCAAAGGACACTAAAAACCCTTACTGAATTATCTAAATATAACAGGTTCCCAACCCCATTACAAAAGCATAAAAATAAAGTGAGCTTGTTTAAAAAATTAGCCTGTATATATATGTTAACTATATAATTTATTTATGATTTTTATATTTTTATCTAAGTGGTTATTCTACAAGAATGGAAGCATATTTTGGTATTGGAAAAAGTGAAATTATTGAAAAAAAAATTATAAAAATAATGATATATCATTTATGAAAGCGTCACATACTCATAGTTGTCAAATAAATACAATACATTGACTAAGATCATAATAAAATACATTTTAATAGTCTTCAAGTTGATTAATTATATTAAACAATTAATAACAAATAACGCTTATGGAAAAAAGTGACTTTTAGTGAATTTATAGTGACTTGCTTCCATGCCTATAGTATATGCAGTAAAATCAAAAACAATTACAGTTATAAAATAATAAACCATTATAAATTGGTATATAAACTATTAAAGTAAGTATACTTACAAATATTTGGAGATAGGACTCTGCATTTATAAAACTTTACATCAAATTTATTCGGGTTTGCAAGACGTTCTCAATTGTTTTTCCAAATGATTATTATTTGGCCAAGCTCAAATTGTAGCACTATAATTTTAACGTAACTGTAAAATATAAATAAATTATTATATTTATTAAAAATTAAAATTAAATTGATGATTTGTATAAATAACACCATTGTCATTGCTAACAGTTAGGTATGTTATATAATTACAATATGTAATATTATATTTTGATAATGTGATCAAGGTTGCTTTTTCTTTTCTTTATTTTACTTAAATTAAAATGTCTACATCCATGGCTATAAAATTTAATTTAACACACCAATTGGGTGCCCTATATTGATTTAGGGCCAAATCAGACGTTGCTAAACTCATATAAAAAGAAACCATTGAGCTAATACACACTAACATCACCTTCATTTGGTCACATAAATATAGAAAGAAACAGAGACATTAAAAACACAATTCATGGTTGGAAAAATTAGAGTCTAAACAGAAAAGAAAAAATTATAATTAATCTTCCTTGTATAGGCTGTACAAGGTTAACACACAAGTACCTAATGGCTAAACAGGAACCCCGTCGGTGTATAACCAGTGGCGTTAACCTAACAGAAAATACAATATCCCGTCCAATTAAGACGCAACTTTAGTCCCGAACACAGAAAATATCAACAGTATAATCAACTAATTGAAAAAAATAGATCTTTATAATCAAATTTAATTTAATAAAAAAAAAACGAATTGTAATAATGTAATCATCAAGAATTGTTAAAATATATAATCGTTTTGTAAAATTTTAACTAATAATTTTTGTTGCTGATATTTTAAATGATCAATAACAATAATAATAGAAAAAAACAATATATTTGTGTTAACTTTAAGCTTCTAGTTAAAGCTGAGAATAATACATTATAACAGCAAAATATGCATGCGGCCAAACCGTAAACCAATATTAATAAATATTAATAATCAAAATAAAAATGACACAAATGTGATAAATTCATTGGCTGTACTTTAATAAATTAATACTATGAATGGTCGACCAATACTTACATGTGAATGCATTGAGTGGCGGATTTAATCAGAGTAATCACATAGCCACAAACAACAGACAAACAAAATGCACAATAATAATTCTCAACACTGACGGTTCGAATAACAAACACCCTAAAATGGGAAAGGAAGATAGATTAATATGTATAATTAGCTGTTGCCTTGAACAATAATTACCTGACAGCGTAAAAATTCACTAGAACATGAATTCAATTCGTACAGCACAAATGAAAAATTCACATGCCACATGGGTGTGCATCGTATGCTTCGACCGCAGCTGCGAACACGTTGGAAGCTGAGCTAAAAACAGAAAAGAAAGTAATTAGTAATACAAAAAAAACGGTTTTTGGGTTCGATCGGACTACGATCCATCAAACAGGAACGGCCGACGAAAATCAGACGAATAACAAAAAGGCATTTAGAACCACCTTCTACATACAGATGTTCGATGGCACCGAAAGGCTTACACTAAGTTATACACTACGAACTTCTTCAAAGTTTAAGTACAATATTATAAAAACACGAAAAACAATTTATTATGAGACACCGCGACGTTCAAGCATTCACGGAATAATGATGTCTGGGAAGTTAGCACCCAGACGTTTAGTGCTTATCAATTCTGATAAGGAAGGTAACCGTATTCCTGCATACTCTAATGCCTATACTTGTCTTACAAGGAGATTTAATAAAAATATTTATTTTTCAGATATAATTCAAGATGGATGAATAATAAATATTATTATTATTGAAATTATAATATTATTAAATATTATTAAGTTCAATTAATGCAATTAAAACAAATATAATATATTATGCACGTTTTATAAGAACCTAATTTAAAAAAAAATTATGAGATAAGAAAATATAACATGGTGAAACATTTTAAAGTATTTTAATATTCCGAAGTAGTACCAATAGTACCATAAAAAATAATTAGAATTGAAAATTATTTTTTTACAAATATCACCTAATATAATACACCTTAAATATTAATTTATGCATCAATAGAGTGCAATAATAACGAAATGATAAAAATATTGAAAAATATTGTATCAAAATAAAAATACATTTGCCTATACAATTATTAAAAAATAGTGATTAGATCGTCTACAGGTGCAATAAAAATAGTCAATTCAAATCGGCTATAAGGCCAAAGTTTATATTTACCGACAATAACCCACCAACGATCTATAATATTCTGAAACTAATTTGACATTTTGGTAAACAGGGTCAACAATGGGGAATGAGCTTAAACATAGGTATTTAATGTCACCCAGTAATATTAAATCATACTAGAATTAACAATAAACTTGATTCTATTTATTTATGTGTTAAAGACCTCGCATTAATATCATAAATTATCAAACTTTTACAAATATGCAATAACATTTAAAAAATTACCTTTAGTAGGTATTCTTGGAAACACTTAATAACAAACCTTTCTTAATTCAATTTCTTTCCCAATACTACCAATACACATAAAGTAGCGGATATATCATTACTTGTTCACTAAAGCGCATTAAATAAAGATTCAAAATATGTTACTACCCAAGGCGGCACTCAGTGGACTTGAGCTTCAGAAAAAAAATACGTTTCAAATTGTACGATGTTTTCGATACTGCCAGATTTCGGGTGCGCGGTGTGTTTACGAGCGATTTTTTGTCATGAACACTAAAAATTATGCTTTCGAAACCATTTTTAATCGAAAGCGCATTAAATAAAGATTCAACATATATTTACTACATAAGTGCGGCACGCCGTGGAATTGAGCTTCAGAAGAAAAATTCGTTTCAAATTGTACAATGTTTTCGATACTGCCAGATTTCGGGTGCGCGGTGTATTTACGAGCGATTTTTTGGCATGAACACTAAAAATTATGTTTACGAAATCATTTTTAATCGAAAGCGCATTAAATAAAGATTCAAAATATGTACTACATAAGTGCGGAACGCCGTGGAATTGAGCTTCAGAAAAAAAATAGTTTCAAATTATACGATGTTTTCAATACTGCCAGATTTCGGGTGCGTGGTGTATTTACGAGCGATTTTTCGGCATGAACACTAAAAATTATTCTTTCGAAACCATTTTTAATCGAAAGCGCATTAAATAGAAATTCAAAATATGTACTACATAAGTGCGGCACGCCGTGGAATTGAGCTTCAGACAAATAAAAGTTTCAAATTATACGATGTTTTCAATACTGCCAGATTTCGGGTGCGTGGTGTATTTACGAGCGATTTTTCGGCATGAACACTAAAAATTATGTATTCGAAACAATTTTTAATCGAAAGCGCATTAAATAGAAATTCAAAATATGTACTACATAAGTGCGGCACGCCGTGGAATTGAGCTTCAGAAAAAAAAAATTTCAAATTATACGATGTTTTCAATACTGCCAGATTTTGGGTGCGCGGTGTATTTATGAGCGATTTTTCGGCATGAACACTAAAAAGCATGCTTTCGAAACCATTTTTAATCGAAAGCGCATTAAGAAAGATTCAAAATGTGTACTACATAAGTGCGGCACGCCGTGGAATTGAGCTTCAGAAAAAAAAAAGTTTCAAATTATACGATGTTTTCGATACTGCCAGATTTCGGGTGTGCGGTGTATTTACGAGCGATTTTTCGGCATTAATACTAAAAATTATGCTTTCGAAACCATTTTTAATCGAAAGCGCATTAAATAAAGATTCAAAATTGTACTACATAAGTGCGGCACGCCGTGTAATTGAGCTTCAGAAGAAAAATTCGTTTCAAATTGTACAATGTTTTCAATACTGCCAGATTTCGGGTGCGCGGTGTATTTACGAGCGATTTTTTGTCATGAACACTAAAAATTATGCTTTCGAAACCATTTTTAATCGAAAGCGCATTAAATAAAGATTCAAATATTTACTACATAAGTGCGGCACGCCGTGGAATTGAGCTTCAGAAGAAAAATTCGTTTCAAATTGTACAATGTTTTCGATACTGCCAGATTTCGGGTGCGCGGTGTATTTACGAGCGATTTTTCGGCATGAACACTAAAAATTATGTTTCGAAACCATTTTTAATCGAAAGCGCATTAAATAAAGATTCAAAATATGTACTACATAAGTGCGGACGCCGTGGAATTGAGCTTCAGAAAAAAAATAGTTTCAAATTATACGATGTTTTCAATACTGCCAGATTTCGGGTGCGTGGTGTATTTACGAGCGATTTTTCGGCATGAACACTAAAAATTATTCTTTCGAAACCATTTTTAATCGAAAGCGCATTAAATAAAGATTCAAAATATGTACTACATAAGTGCGGCACGCCGTGGAATTGAGCTTCAGAAAAATAAAAGTTTCAAATTATACGATGTTTTCAATACTGCCAGATTTCGGGTGCGCGGTGTATTTACGAGCGATTTTTCGGCATGAACACTAAAAATTATGTATTCGAAACATTTTTAATCGAAAGCGCATTAAATAAAATTCAAAATATGTACTACATAAGTGCGGCACGCCGTGGAATTGAGCTTCAGAAAAAAAAATTTCAAATTATACGATGTTTTCAATACTGCCAGATTTTGGGTGCGCGGTGTATTTATGAGCGATTTTTCGGCATGAACACTAAAAATTATGCTTTCGAAACCATTTTTAATCGAAAGCGCATTAAGAAAGATTCAAAATATGTACTACATAAGTGCGGCACGCCGTGGAATTTAGCTTCAGAAGAAAAAAAGTTTCAAATTGTACAATGTTTTCGATACTGCCAGATTTCGGGTGCGCGTGTGTATTTACGAGCGATTTTTCGGCATGAACACTAAAAATTATGTTTCGAAACCATTTTTAATCGAAAGCGCATTATATAAAGATTCAAAATTTGTACTACATAAGTGCGGCACGCCGTGGAATTGAGCTTCAGAAGAATAATTCGTTTCAAATTGTACAATGTTTTCAATACTGCCAGATTTCGGGTGCGCGGTGTATTTACGAGCGATTTTTTGTCGTGAACACTAAAAATTATGTAATCGAAACCATTTTTAATCGAAAGCGCATTAAATAGAGATTCAAAATATGTACTACATAAGTGCGGCACGCCGTGGAATTGAGCTTCAGAAAAATAAAAGTTTCAAATTATACGATGTTTTCAATACTGCCAGATTTCGGGTGCGCGGTGTATTTACGAGCGATTTTTCGGCATGAACACTAAAAATTATGTATTCGAAACAATTTTTAATCGAAAGCGCATTAAATAGAAATTCAAAATATGTACTACATAAGTGCGGCACGCCGTGGAATTGAGCTTCAGAAAAAAAAAAGTTTCAAATTATACGATGTTTTCAATACTGCCAGATTTCGGGTGCGTGGTGTATTTACGAGCGATTTTTCGGTATTAATTCTAAAAATTATGCTTTCGAAACCATTTTTAATCGAAAGCGCATTAAGAAAGATTCAAAATGAGTACTACATAAGTGCGGCACGCCGTGGAATTGAGCTTCAGAAAAAAAAAAGTTTCAAATTATACGATGTTTTCAATACTGCCAGATTTCGGGTGCGTGGTGTATTTACGAGCGATTTTTTGTCGTGAACACTAAAAATTATTCTTTCGAAACCATTTTTAATCGAAAGCGCATTAAATAAAGATTCAAAATATGTACTACATAAGTGCGGCACGCCGTGGAATTTAGCTTCAGAAGAAAAAATTCGTTTCAAATTGTACAATGTTTTCAATACTGCCAGATCGATTTGGGTGCGCGGTGTATTACGAGCGATTTTTTGTCATGAACACTAAAAATTATGTATTCGAAACCATTTTTAATCGAAAGCGCATTAAATAAAGATTCAAAATATGTACTACATAAGTGCGGCACGCCGTGGAATTGAGCTTCAGAAAAAAAAAAGTTTCAAATTATACGATGTTTTCAATACTGCCAGATTTCGGGTGCGCGGTGTATTTACGAGCGATTTTTCGGCATGAACACTAAAAATTATGTTTCGAAACCATTTTTAATCGAAAGCGCATTAAATAAAGATTCAAAATATGTACTACATAAGTGCGGCACGCCGTGGAATTGAGCTTCAGAAGAAAAAATTCGTTTCAAATTGTACAATGTTTTCGATACTGCCAGATTTCGGGTGCGCGGTGTATTACGAGCGATTTTTCGGCATGAACACTAAAAATTATGCTTTCGAAACCATTTTTAATCGAAAGCGCATTAAATAAAGATTCAAAATATGTACTACATAAGTGCGGCACGCCGTGGAATTGAGCTTCAGAAAAAAAAAAGTTTCAAATTATACGATGTTTTCAATACTGCCAGATTTTGGGTGCGCGGTGTATTTACGAGCGATTTTTCGGCATGAACACTAAAAATTATGCTTTCGAAACAATTTTTAATCGAAAGCGCATTAAATAGAGATTCAAAATATGTACTACATAAGTGCGGCACGCCGTGGAATTGAGCTTCAGAAAAAAAAAGTTTCAAATTGTACAATGTTTTCGATACTGCCAGATTTCGGGTGCGCGGTGTATTTACGAGCGATTTTTCGGCATGAACACTAAAAATTATGCTTTCGAAACCATTTTTAATCGAAAGCGCATTAAATAAAGATTCAAAATATGTACTACATAAGTGCGGCACGCCGTGGAATTGAGCTTCAGAAAAAAAAAGTTTCAAATTATACGATGTTTTCAATACTGCCAGATTTCGGGTGCGCGGTGTATTTACGAGCGATTTTTCGGCATGAACACTAAAAATTATGTATTCGAAACAATTTTAATCGAAAGCGCATTAAATAAAATTCAAAATATGTACTACATAAGTGCGGCACGCCGTGGAATTGAGCTTCAGAAAAATAAAAGTTTCAAATTATACGTTGTTTTCAATACTGCCAGATTTCGGGTGTTCGGTGAATTTACGAGCGATTTTTCGGCATGAACACTAATAATTATGTATTCGAAACAATTTTTAATCGAAAGCGCATTAAATAAAGATTCAAAATTTGTACTACATAAGTGCGGCACGCCATGGAATTTAGCTTCAGAAGAATAATTCGTTTCAAATTGTACAATATTTTCAATACTGCCAGATTTCGTGTGCGCGGTGTATTTACGAGCGATTTTTCGGCATGAACACTAAAAATTATGTATTCGAAACCATTTTTAATCGAAAGCGCATTAAATAGAGATTCAAAATATGTACTATATAAGTGCGGCACGCCGTGGAATTGAGCTTCAGAAGAAAAATTCGTTTCAAATTGTACAATGTTTTCGATACTGCCAGATTTCGGGTGCGCGGTGTATTTACGAGCGATTTTTTGTCGTGAACACTAAAAATTATGCTTTCGAAACCATTTTTAATCGAAAGCGCATTAAATAGAGATTCAAAATATGTACTACATAAGTGCGGCACGCCGTGGAATTGAGCTTCAGAAAAAAAAAATTTCAAATTATACGATGTTTTCAATACTGCCAGATTTCGGGTGCGTGGTGTATTTACGAGCGATTTTTCGGTATTAATACTAAAAATTATGCTTTCGAAACCATTTTTAATCAAAAGCGCATTAAAAAAGATTCAAAATGTGTACTACATAAGTGCGGCACGCCGTGGAATTGAGCTTCAGAAAAAAAAAAGTTTCAAATTATACGATGTTTTCAATACTGCCAGATTTCGGGTGCGTGGTGTATTTACGAGCGATTTTTCGGCATGAACACTAAAAATTATTCTTTCGAAACCATTTTTAATCGAAAGCGCATTAATTAAAGATTCAAAATATGTACTACATAAGTGCTGCACGCCGTGGAATGTAGCTTCAGAAGAAAAATTCGTTTCAAATTGTACAATGTTTTCGATACTGCCAGATTTCGGGTGCGCGGTTGTATTTACGAAGGATTTTTCGGCATAATACTAAAAATTATGCTTTCGAAACCATTTTTAATCGAAAGCGCATTAATTAAAGATTCAAAATTTGTACTACATAAGTGCGGCACGCCGTGGAATTGAGCTTCAGAAGAATAATTCGTTTCAAATTGTACAATGTTTTCAATACTGCCAGATTTCGGGTGCGCGGTGTATTTACGAGCGATTTTTTGTCGTGAACACTAAAAATTATGTAATCGAAACCATTTTTAATCGAAAGCGCATTAAATAAAGA
>CM017801.1:20647626-20757770 GCA_008086715.1 Sitobion miscanthi | reverse complement strand
TTATAAATTTGATAAATTTTGTCAAAATTTGAACTTTAAATGCTTATAAATAATAACTGTGACTAAGGATTTTTAATATTTTTCAATTGTCATTGTAACAATATAGTAGGAGCCTTGTGTTAAATTTTCAAGCTTTTTTATCCAACAAGATGAATCAAAATATTTTTGAAATTTTGTCATGAATAGCAATTGCAAATGTAAACAACCAGTGAAAATTTCATGTATATACACGTTCATTTGTTTTAGACTTAGGCCAAAAACCAAAATCGATTTTCTCGAAAACAGATTTTGTGTAAAAATTCTCGTTTTTTCTTAATTTTTCTTTTGTTTTTCATGGCGCTTTTAAAACTGCTGGGAAATTTTTACTTTTGACTCCCCAAAGTACCAACTAGATTCACTTTCCTATCAGACAAGTTACTGTTGAAGAAAATCCAAGCACTTTTACTGTCCTAAAAGGTGATGACAGACAGAAAAAAAAAAAATAATAAAAAAAATTAAAAATTAAAAAAAAAAACATCATTGTAAAATCAAAACATTCATCGCTTCGCTAAAAATCTATAATTTAAAAATACATATACAATAATTTAATAATAATAAAAATGATAATAATAATATAAATAATACTATTAAGTAATAACTAATATTACTTACTTACCTAAATACTCATTGCCCCCATTGACTACACATTTCTTAATTTCTCAAATTTTTGATTATGAGTGGGTTATGAATGTTGACTTTACAACGTGTGTTTTTTTTTCTTTGTTGGTTTTTTCTTGTGTGTAAAATTTATCTCCTTGTTGTTGTGTAATAAATATATACCATATATAATATATAATAATAATAATTTATTTTAAAAGTATATACCAAAGTACGATTTTTGTTTTGGTGTACACATCAAATCAATTGAAAATTGAAAAATGATTTTTTATAGTTTAAAATTTTATAAAATGTTCAACTTTCATAGCATTGTATAGTTATCTTTGTTCAAATTTGACGCGAAATAACCAATAAATTACATAAGCAAGATATTGATGTTAGCTATTTGTTGCAATTGTATAGTAATTCAACTTGCTGGCTACCGTATTACTAATAAGTAGGTAAAATAATATAATATAAAATATAAAATATGCACACTGAAAAACCGCTCCGCTGAGAATTGTCTTTTGTATAACTATAATATTATATCATATGGATTGAAATGTAATTCCATCCATTGTACAGTGACCCACTTGTAACCTATTGTGCCAGCAGAGCTACATCCACTGAACACTTTTTTCTGAATAAGATTCAGTATTCAATTTTTATTGTTTAAAATGTATATAATATTATTAAATATTAATACATTGTATAGTAAAATAAATAAATAGTATACATATATTGAACACACCAGTATTATACAAAGCTTAATACACTTATAATACAAGAATAAAATGTTATAGGTAACTGCACTAATAGTATAATTAATATAATACAAAACAAAAGTTTAAATTATTTTGTACATGTTACTTGTAACTGTACGCGAAATTATAATATTTATTCAAATAGTGTAATGCTTTTTGAAGGTGAGTGCTTCCGTTTTCGGGGGGCCTGTTTCAGATGCACTGGTTGCACTGCTTTGCGCGGGACTTATTCTATATTGTAATTTATAAATATTAGGTATAGTTATCATAATACTTTATTTCACATAAGTTTCTAACTGTTTAATTTATTCAATCAATACCTACCGTGAACAATGTGAAAGGTTCTTTGTGTAAATAACACAGTCACTCATACTAATGATCATTTACTAGGCAACATTTACACGACCCGCATGCACACACGCATAGATATTTGCCTTATTGAACTCCTTTAAACGCGTCGGTATATGGAATGGGATCCTTAAGAGTTTATTATTATTCAAAATCCATTATTTTTTGTGTATTTCAAATTTTAAATAACTTTTTTTGTAGTTCCGATATCGAAAAAAATAAAAACGATATTTAACTGCTAATTTCTTATTTTTATGTGGGTGAAAATGTCGTTTCTCTTTGTTATTACTGTAGGCCCTAGACCGACAATGTATTGGGACATGCTCCTCACACCACACCCGTCATTGGTTTATCCAGTTAATTATGGATCAACCAATTTGTTTTTGATTTACAAACAATAACATAATCGCTCCATGAGAAATCGAGTGAAAATCCAAGATATAAAAATAGGAACTTCAAACGCTCATAAAAATTTAATTTGATTTGCTTGTATACATTTTTTTTTTTGTGAATAAAGTGTAGACAAACTATTTATGAGGAATCTTACCAGTGATAAATTTCAAACCTTAGATTTAAAAAGAAACATTTTTATGAATTGTGAACACAAAATAATTTTTGTTAATTTGCTTGATTTTTACGTATTTTGTCAATATTTGAACTTTAAATGATTATAAAAAAAATGTGACTATGGATTCAAAATTATATATTTTTCATCCGTCTTTGAAACAATATATTAGGAGCCTACTATTACGTTTTCAAGCTTATTTACCCAACAAATAAAGTTTAATTGACATTCATAGAAAAAAAACTAATACAATTGGAAACAGAAAATGTCCCTAAACGGTTCATAACAAATTAAAATATTTTAAAAATTAAGAAAATGCAAATATAAACGACCAGTGAACATTTTATGTAACTACGGTAATTTCTTTTAAAGTTAAAATAAAAAACCAAAGTTGATTTTGTGAAAAAACGATTTTGCGTAAAAATTCCCGTTTTTCCTTAATAAATTTATCTTTGTTTTTCACAGCTAGTTTGAAAATTACAGAGCATTAAAAATTTTGACCTCCTCAATACACCGACGATATTCAATTTTCCATCGAACAAGATACTGAAGTTGAAAATCGAAGCATTATTTCAAATACTTATCGTGTACACAGACACAAAAAATAATAATAAAAAAAAAAAAAACAACATATTTGTAAAATCAATAAATTCATCGTATCACTCAGAATTTAAAAATATTTTTAAGAACGTGTTTAACAAGTATACATGGATGTATTATTGATAAAATGTATTGATTTCACAAAGTATCAAATTGGTTTAAACATCCAAAGGTAACACAAGATCCTGCATTATGATTATAATAACAATATTGTACACAGCTAATAGTACATAATATTAATGTGTACCATTAGCCGTATATAATATGTACTATACTTCCATGTAGCGAAAAGTCGCAAAAGTCAAATTTTGTAGAAATATTTGTGGTTTAGGTATTTTTAATATTTTTCAACTGCTATATTATCACAATTTGCCAGGAACCTTGTATTAAATTTTCACGTTTTTTTACCCAACAATTACAATTTTATTGACATTCATAGAAAAAAACCTAATCAAAATGAAAATATCGATAAACAGTTCAAAACAAATCAACATTTTTCAGAAATGTTATCGTATATAGGAAATGCTAACCCGTGAAAATGTCATTAAACCTATCTACAGTTATTCGCTTTTGAATTACAACAAAATAACAAAATCACTAAATGAGAAATCGAGTGAGTATCCAATGTTGTAAAAATATGAACTTCAAATGCTCATAAAAATTTAATTTTACTTGCTTGTAGATAAATGTAGACAAACTTATGAGAAATCTTGTATTATTTTTTCAAATCTTAGATTTAAAAATAAAAATTTTTATGAATTTCTAACTCGAAATAATGTGCACATTTTTGTGACTTTTACGTATTTTGTCAATATTTGAACTTTAGAAAAAAAAACCTGGGTAAATGGATGTCGCTCTGCTGTACAGTAGGTTACAAGTGGGTCACTGTACTGGATGTTGTTAAATTTGAATACAATGATATAATATCATTGTATAAGAAAAACGATTCTGAGCGAGTATGGTTAGGTTAGGCCTATGATATTACCAAGTACATTTGATTATATGATTGTGAATAAAATAATTTATATATAACATATTTACGTGGAGCCTTGTTTTTAATTTTCAATCCTTAGCTATAAAAGTTGAACGTTTTATAAATTTTTTACTACGAAATAATTATTAAATTATAAATTTGATAAATTTTGTCAAAATTTGAACTTTAAATGCTTATAAATAATAACTGTGACTAAGGATTTTTAATATTTTTCTACTGCTATTAGAACGTTATATCAGGAGCCTTATTTTAAATTTTCAAATAAAGTTTTATTGATATTTATAGAAAAAAAAATTAAAAAAATTGAAAACTGACAATGTCTGTAAACAGACCAAAAAGAGACAAATTGTTTTCAAAATTTTTATTGTGTATAGAAAATGCTAATATAAACATTCAGTGAAATATTCAAGTATCTACATACGTTTTTTTAATTAGAACAAAATAAGAAAATCGTTACATGAGATATCAAATGAATATCAAATGTTGTAAAAATATGAATTTCAAACGCTCATAAAAATTTTAATTTTGTTTTCTTGTAGACATTTTTTGTGATAAAATCTTGTGTTGCATTTTCAAATTTTAGATTTAAAAAGGAGAATTTTTATGAATTTTTAACTCAAAATAATTTGCTAATTTTCGTGATTTTTCCGTATTTTGTCAAGATTTGAACTTTAAATGTATATAAATAAAAACTGTGACTAAGGATTTTAATTTTTTTCATCTGCCTTTGAAACAATAACCTAGGAGCCTTCTATTAAATTTTCAAGCTTTTTTTACAAACAAATAAAATTTTATTGACATCTATAGAAAAAAATACTAAAAAATTGGAAACTGAAAATGTTCCTAAACAGTCTATATGCAGCGAAATAGGTATACTGCCCCAAAAATTCAAATTTTGTTTTAGATGCAACTTATCCATGCACAACTCGACGACAAACGGACAAGTTCGCCACTGGGTGGGTGTCAAATTACGTTCTCTTATGAACGCCATATAAATATATCATATCCCTTTGTAGTTATGTACCGCACCATCGCTGGATGACCACTTGGTTGGTCCTTGTAATAGCCTCAGATATTCACCCCGCACCCGACTCCAATGCAATTCATCAATTTATTTAAGAATATTTATCATATGTATAATGTATATTATAACATATCATATATATTATACAGGTGTACGTCACTTAATTAGTAATCAAATTGGATATAACGTACTCAATTTTCGGTTATTGAAAATCGAATGATATGAACGAAGACAGAATTGCATTTATAATTATATAATCTTACATTAATTGCATAATATAATACTAAGAATTAATGAATTTATCTCATAATTTTCTCATGTACATAATATTATATTTACGAATATATATACGATATGTATCTTTAATATTCGTCGAATTGTCTGGATACGTATTCTAATTAGGTTATTCATAATCTAACGATGTATACAATATTTCGTCTACAATAAAATAGTAACTTTTCTTCACACGTCTGTGAGAGCGTTAGTCTTTGTGCCCTCTGTGGTTCTGTCGTTGACTTGGTATGCTCCACTTCGTTCGAGCACAGGACTTATATTTTTACTATACTTCCTTGTCCTTATATCCCATTCATCAGTTTGTTATAGCTACTTTGAGTGTGGTATTTGTGATTGTTGATAAAAGTGGTAAGTGATCGATCGTAGATTGTATCGCGATATTCATTCATATTTTCATGTTAATTGTTTACGATTTCTGTGAAATGTGAATATACATTTTGGTCAGGTACCTATATTTTTTATATAGGTAATATTTTTTTTTATTTATCATAGAAAATATTATACTGAACAGTATTAAAGAACTAAGCGTTGAAGTCTATGTCTTACATTGTTTTTTAAAACTGTAATGGTATGTGGAAACGCATATCATTAAAATATACAGTCTATGTTATAGGTACATTATTTTTTAAAACTGATGGTACGCGAAAACGCGCTTATCATTAAAATATATAGTTATACCTTATACCTATATACTAGTCTACCACTTATATATAATATAGTCTAGCAAGTAGATTGGACATTGTTAATCATTATCGACCATGCACATAAATCTTATACAAAAAGATTAAAACTCTACGAGATAATTGTATATATATTCTTTAATACGTTAACAATTTTACTTATTCAAATTAATATTCTGTTTTTCTGTCATTATTAAGTGCTAAATATGAGTTATAATTTGTTTATTAATTATTAATAACTATATATATAATGTTCTATTAAACTTCAAAATAAGCATGCATAATAATATATTTAGCTCCGAAAAAGATTAATAAATATAATATGTCCAACACGATATAATTTAGAAAAAACACACTCTCATATAAGTCGTAGGTATACTACGGTTATCTATTACATAATCATAAGCTTAAGTAATCAAAAACTTCCTCACGTGGAAACCGTTTTTATATCGTCAAGCTACGCAGTAGTTTTATAAGACATTCCATATGATAATATAGGTACCTACATCATAATTTTACCGGGCAGACTGACCGGTGGCGTCAGACATGCCCATTAAAAGGCCCCATAATAATAATATTATCTCACGATAATGGATATTATATGATATTATTACATCGGTCGTATCAAATCCATTAAAACCGAATCCTGTATCCATTGTTTGTGCTAACGAACACAGCTATGAAGACCTTAATACTGCAGGCGGAGTTTCCATCATAGACCTACATTATGGATAAGAAAATATCACTGGCACCGGTTATATTATTCCTATTGATTACCTTTTTATCTTACCAGTTTTTTGGCGGAGTCTACAATCGCCCTAACGATTTTTAAAACTATGTACACACCAGTTGTATTGGTTACTAATATACAGTATTTTGCCGGGTAGACAGTGGTGCCGTCAGACGTGGGGTCAATAATAAGTCAATATACATAATAATATAGGGCCTTGTAATATAGATTTTATTATCATCGTACGATCATGGAATAACTATATTATTATTTGCACATAGCTCGTATAAAATCCATTAAACCCGAATCCTGTATCCAACGTCTGTATCAAGTCCAGGAATTTAAAATTATTTTTTTTTAACACATTTGACGAGTTTTTTTATAATACTATCCAGTATTCGTATGGAATAAACTAAATTATACATCACATATCTTTATATTATAATATATTATAATTTATTACCAGAGTCTCCTGATGGGGGGGGGGGGCAGGTGGTTCAAATGCAAATCGATTTTGTTTAGTATACAATTTAAAGGTAAGATTACTATCTAAGGTCCCACTTAAGATTTTATTGATATTATTATTTTTAAGTAAGTTATGAACTTTTTGAAATTGAACATTTAAAATGATCATAACTTACTAAAAAATAATAAGGTAAATAAAAGCCTACGCGGGGCCCTAGCAGGGCCGTATTAAGGGAAAATGTATGCAGGAGGAGCAAACATAAATATGTCGCCTCTAATTCAGTATACCTCTTTTTTTACAAGTAAATAACCAAAAAAAAATATTCTCGCTACGCTTGAACAAACATTATACAATATACTTACAAAAATACTATATATACTTACCTACTCATTAGTCATCTACTCTTGCTACACTTAGGTATTGTCTTTTACAATATATTTAAACACATGAACCAAATACAATTTATACAAATTAATAAAATCAACAAATTAATAACTATTACATACACTACATGTCTACATATTATCATTATTACATTCAAACTCTTGTCTCATGGTATATGGTATATTTTATACCTAGCTATGAATTATTGAATGATAAATGACTAAGGAAATAAGTACCTATACTATATTTGAAATTTTAATATAATAAAACAATAACTTTATCTAAAATTTATAAAAGTTGATAAAAGTTTAAACAATATCGAATATTATAATCGAACAACAAACTACAGAGTCACAGTACTGCAGTAGTACCTAGGTACAATGGTACATGGCAATATCGTATGCGGACAACTCAGTGCACCGGCGGCTATAATATGTTAATATATGTAGTGAATATTGGTAAATGTTAATATTAAAAATAGTACGATTAGTACGTAGGTACTAGGTATTACGAAAATAAGGTCCATAAACAGTGTTCTTTCCTAATAAGTACCTAATAGTTCTACTATTAGATTCCATTACGATTTGAAATATTCCGATAACTGCCATCGTAAACTCGTAAACTAAAATAGTTCATATTTATTCTACTAAATATTTTATTTTTATATTATTAAAAACGACACTATCGACTTTTTTTTGCCACCCTTAAATATTTGGCCATCCCTGCCACCTGGAACAACTGCTCCTTTTGCCCCTCCCTTGATGCGCCCTTGGGCCCTAGACAATAATCTTTCCGTTAAATTTCATAATACGGCAATTATTTACTCTAATATCAAAACTAACAACACACAATCGAAACTGGTTAACGAATATGTCCTATGTATAATAGGTACGCGTATGTAAGACGGGAGACAACACATTTGGGTACGACGTCCACAATGATTTTAAAGAAATCTATAAATATATAGTTCTAAATATATTATCTTGTCATACTCACCCTGCCGTGCTCCCCCACACTTACAATATGAATATTATTAATAGGTGCATATGTTTCCTGGTTAAAGTGGTTAAAGTTATCGTAAACGATCGCGACCAAAATAAAGGAAAATATATAGTAGGTACAGTTTCACAGCTGCATTATTATGGTACACATGGCAAGCCGCAACGAGATGCGTATTAAAAGAAAACACGATTTCGGCCCTCTATCTAATAGCTACATTTATCACACATTTTGAGTGTGTCAATAAATCTGAAAAAGACGTATCCGAGCTTATCCCTTACACATGTTGCTTTTATGTCGTGTAAGGCCGGAAATAAGTCTCATTATAATGGTGATATACTACGGGTCCAACAAGGTTGGAGAACAGTTCGACTAAAACATTTCAAACTACTGTAAGATATTATGTACTGCATTAAGCCTATTTTTAAATCACACTAAAATAAAACGTAAGTACGAGAAGCAGTTCGTGATATAATTATTTATTATACAACAATAATTGTTATAGTTATAATTGCGATATAAAATATTTTATTGCGTTAAAAATATTTGAGACTGAAAAAGTGTCTAGCAAATAATAAAAAAAAGGTATATAGGTAGGTATAGCAAACATCAATACACATTGAATAAAAACAATACACGGTATAGTTAATTTCCCACAGAATTAAAATAATATACTTATTTTATTTTGTAAAAATTAATTTTATAGAAAAATATAATAATAATAATTTATAAATATAAATATAATAAGTAATAAATAATTAAATTATTTTGTTGAATTTCAACAGTTCATAAGTCAAGCGGGACCAGCCTTAGTATAATAATAATAAATCACAATGACATTTCCAAGCTTTTAATTTAATTGTTTGTAAGTAGGCAAGCTGCTACTAAGTGGATCACTGTAATGGATAGTGTTAAATTTGAATTCAACGGTACAATATCATTCTATAAGAAAAACAATTCTGAACGAAAACGGTCAGTAGCCCTATGATATTACCAAGTATATTTGATGATATTATTGTAAATAAAGTAATTTATATATAACCTATTTACGTGGAGCCTTGTTTTCAATTTTCAATCCTTAGCTATAAAAGTTGAACATTTTATACATTTTTAACTACAAAATAATTATTAAATTATAAATTTGATAAATGTTGTCAAAATTTGAACTTTAAATGCTTATAAAAAAAAATTGTGCCTATGTATTTTTAAAATTTTTCAACTGCTATTAGAACGTTATATCAGGAGCCTTATTTTAAATTTTCAAATAAAGTTTTATTGATATTTATAGAAAAAAAAATTAAAAAAATTGAAAACTGACAATGTCCGTAAGCAGACCAAAAAGAGACATATATTTTCAAAATTTTATCGTGTATAGAAAATGCTAATATAAACATTCAGTGAAATATTCAAGTATTTACATACGTTTTTTTAATTAGAACAAAATAAGAAAATCGTTACATGAGATATCGAATGAATATCAAATGCTGTAAAAATATGAATTTCAAACGCTCATAAAAATTTAATTTGATTTGCTTGTAGACATTTTTTTTTTGATAAAGGTAGAGAAACTTATGGGTAATCTTGTATTACATTTTCAAATCTTAGATTTAAAAAGAAAAATTTATGAATTCTCAACTCAAAATAATTTGCCAATTTTCGTGATTTTTCCGTATTCTGTCAAGATTTGAACTTTAAATGCTTATAAATAAAAACTTTGACTAAGGATTTTTAATATTTTTCAAATATTGTAACAATATAGTAGGAGCCTTGTATTAAATTTTCAAGCTTTTTTACCCAACAATTATAATTTTATTCATATTTGTAGAAAAAAAAACTAAAAAAAAATGGTAACTGAAAATGTATGTAAACAGCTCAAAATAAGTCAAAATATTTGGAAAATGTTATGGTGTATAGAAAATGCTAATAATATACATTCAGTCAAAATTGCATGTACCTACGCTCATTTGTTTTAGAGTTACACCAAAAACCAAATCGATTTTCTTGAAAATGGATTTTGCGTAAAAATTCCCGTTTTTCCTAAATTTTTCTGTTGTTTTTCACGTCGCTTTTGAAAACTACTGGGAAATTTTTATTTTTGACCCCCCAATGTACCAAATAGATTCACTTTCCTATCAGAAAAGATACTAAGCGTTTGAAATTTATATATTTACAACATTTGATATTCCCTCGATTTCTCATGTAACGATTTTCTTATTTTGATGTAATTAAAAAACGTATGACTGTAGATATTTGAAAATTTCACTGAATGTCTATATTAGCATTTTCTATAAACGATAAAATTTTGATTTGTTTTGAGCTGTTTGCGGACATTGACAGTTTTAAATGTTTTTAGTTTCTATAAATATTAATAAAATTTTATTTGTTGGGTAAAAAAGCGTGAAAATTTAATAGAAGGCTCCTGATATATTGGTACAATAGCTGTTGAAAAATATTAAAAATACTTAGGCACAATTTTTTTTTATAAGCATTTAAAGTTCAAATGTTGACAACATTTATCAAATTTATAATTTAATAATTATTTTGTAGTTAAAAATTTATAAAATGTTCAACTTTTGTAGCTAAGGATTGAAAATTTAAAACAATGTTCTTCGTAAATAGGTTATATATAAATTACTTTATTCACAATAATATTATCAAATATACTTGGTAATATCATAGGCTGACTGACCGTTTTCGCTCAGAATCGTTTTTCTTATACAATGATATTATATCATTGAATTCAAATTTAACACTATCCATTACAGTGACCCACTTGTAACCTACTGTACAGCAGAGCGACATCCACTTACCTACCTTTTTTATTCATCATTATACTTAAAACATTTACGAGTTTTGATAACTCAGTACTGTTTACATGGTGAAACACGTTTGTCTGTATCTATCTGTTGGAATATCACATTCACAAGACATCAAGTGCTTCGAACCTGTGTGTACTCATCATAGCGAGGCCTTATTTTTACTAATTTTAATTTTAAGAAGGCTTTTTCGGGCGAAGCGTTTTATATAGGATGAGCTAGTGCAATACTAACAAAAGTGCCGTCGATATCAGATGGATATAGGTATAGGTGTAACTACTTTACAAAATGTTTAATATTAATACATAGGTAGGTTCACTAATTTACTTTATTGAAAATATTTATGTATTCGACTGCCGAACTGTAGTCTCGTTTTATCGCATGCGCCATGTACTGTTGACTTAGTTGAGAAAATAAAGCGAAAGACTAAAAGGTTTTTGTTTTTTTTTATAGATTTAAAATAATACACAATAACGATCAAAATATTTTTACATGATAATTTCATATAATATTTTAATTTTTCCTTATTTTGTAGATTTAAATGAAGTATCATGTAGGTACCTACCTACTTTATATGTTATAAATATTTTAAAATACAGTTGGGAAAAAAATAATTCAAGAAACGATTTTAAGAGCCAACCTTTTCACGTGGTGTATCCTGCAGGGTAATGCAGAGTATATAATAATACAAAAAAAAAAACGCGTTCTTGAACGTGTGTAAACAATCGTTCTCTACCAATATTCCCATGGGGTAAATATCTTTTTGTGCCCAGACGTGTTATACCCATGGTCATAAACATTATCGTATAATTCGACACGGCCATGTGTGCATTCCTCGTGTGCTGCTGCAGCTGCGGCGTGACGTGCATTGTAATAATAATAATATAATATAAACGTCGTGAGACGAGAACGACGCCGGAGAGAAAAAAAAATCTTTATAATATGTATCCCGTCAAGTATAAAACGTATAGGTAATAAATATTCGACCCGAACAAAAACTTATTCGTCGACAGGTGGTGCCCGTACGGCGGCGACGGCGGCGGCGGCGGTAGAGATAATAATATTTTATTACGGTCTTCGCCGGAACATCACGTGTGTGGGCCAGAGGGTGCGTTGAGTGCTGTTTGTCGCGACGTGTGTTTGGGTGGTTGGTTAGGGGTGGTGAGGGGGGGGGGGTGGTGCGGGTCGGAGCAGATGGTCGTAATGCGTAGTTGGAATGCGACCGTCCAAGCGTATAATAATAATATATGTTATACGGATCGTCTTTGTCGGCATAATCTCTGTATCCCTCTTTATTATTTTTTTTTCACTATGTCGTCGTCGGCGGCGGCGGCTAATCCAAAATGTCAGAAATTCCGTCGCGCTTCACCGATGAGATATCTCGTACATCTCTAGAAAGTTATACTATAGCTACAGCAATGTCGGAGAGTCGACGAAAATATATTATAATCCTTCGGACAGCGTCTAAACACACAATATTATTATTATCACGCTGTTGCATTTTATTACTGACTTTTGTTTTTAAAACTCGTTTTATAAATCACAGACTATACTGTACACGCAATGCGATTCGTATTTTAACCGAACTGGTGACGGATGTGGGAGGGGGGAGCGAGCGGTATAAGTGCAGCAGACGACGCCTACTAAACATATTATTAAACGGCACCCGTAGTACATATTAAATTATTCACTGAATTACCAAAGAGTTGCCGATGACGATAATAATATTATAATAATACTAACAGTAGGTATACTGTGTACAGTGTATACAGGATGTCTGGGTGTCTGTAACGGAACGACAAATGAAAAATGAAAATTGGTACTAGTTGATACTTTGATACATACATATATATATATATATATATATATGTTGATAGGTAAGAGTTAAACGTATGAAAAATAAAATAAATTTCAAGTGGGTATGGTTATTGGTTTTTCAATTACCTACAGCAAAATAAGAAAATTTTTATGACATTTTATTAATTTACGGGTGAATATACTGTGCCCAACTTCAGACGCTTATTAAAAAATATTGTGTATTTGAGCTCAATTTTGTTTTTAATTTCTACTAGCAACAACTTATGAGAGACCTTGTATAACAGTGAACATTTTTTTCACCAAGCAAAAAAAAATTTTGTGGACTATAATTTAAAAAAAAAAACTATTAAAAATTGAAAATTTGTCTGCCTGTAAGAAGAGTAATAATGGTATTGTAAACATTCGATTAAAATTTAATTCATCTAGAGGGAATTTTTTTTTTAGAGTTACGCCAAATAATAAAATCAATTTTTTTAGAAAACTAGTCTTGCGTAAAAATCTTTGTTTTTTGTTTATCCAGACCATTGAAAACTGTTGAGCATTTTTCATTTTTGATAAATTTTTTTCACTATTGGTATTTTTTTTTAACAAAATACCATATAGATTCACATATCTACTAGAAAATATGCCAAAGTAGAAAATCGAAGCATTTTTACTATCCCAAAAGGGGATGACGGACAAGCGAAAAAAACAGACATCATAGTAAAATCAATATAATTATCACTTCGCTTATAGAATCTAAAAATAGGTTATGAGGGGATCTCCCTTCCCTCGTTTCTACGACAATATTTTTAATTAGATTTACAAATTGGTTATCAGGGATTGCAAACGTTATGAAACGTTATGATTATATCATTATATTTAACAAAAAACAATTATGTAATTCGTAAACGTAATTATATTGGAAAGCCATAATCAAAAATAATTCAATACCGCAAAACAAAACATAACGATTTTTTGCAAAACATAATTAATAGAATTTCATCGAACGATAAATAACGCAAAACGAATAGTTTAAAATTCTTTTATTTAAAAGTTATAATAGTTTCATAGAAATATTTATTTTATGCATACGGACATTAAAATTGATTATATTTTATTCATAGGCGCAACTTGGGGGGTGCTTGGGGGTGCTGAGCACCCCCAAATTTCATATTAGCACCACCAAAATTTCGATGCCATCATCAAATTTATATTGATTATAATTAGGTTCAGACTATTATAGCATTTGCTCAATTTTATTGTTTGATATAAAATGTAGCAGAGTGGTCGGCGATATTTAAAAAAAAAAAGTATATTTCCCGTTTTTTTTGTTCATCAATCTCTGCTTAATTATGATTTATGATGACACATGCCACTAACAAAAACCTAGACATTTTAGTTAATTTCTGTTTTAAGATTCTAAGCGAAGCGATGAATGTATTGATTTTACAATGATGTAGGTTTTTTTTATTTTTTTACTTTTTTATTATTTTTGATGTTTGTCATTACCTTTTAGTACCGTAAAAGTACTTGGATTTTCTTCAACAGTATCTTTTCCGATAGAAAAGTGAATCTAGTTGATACTTTAGGGGTCCAAAGTAAACATTTCCTAGTAGTTTTTATAAGCGATATGAAAAACAAAAGAAAAATTAAGGAAAAACGGGAACTTTTACGCAAAATCGGTTTTCAAGAAAATCGGTTTTGGTTTTTGGTATAACTCTAAAACAAATGACCGTAAGTACATAACATTTTGACTGAATGTTTATATTAGCATTTTCTATACACCATAACATTTTCCAAATATTTTGAATTATTTCGATCTGTTCACGAACATTTTCAGTTTCCATTTTTTTAGTTTTTTTTCTACAAATATCAATAAAAGATTTATTGGGTAAAAAAAGCGTGAAAATTGAATGGTAGTCTTCTGATAAAATGTTACAATAGCAGTTGAAAAATATTGAAAATTCGTAGGCACAATTTTTTTTTATAAGCATTTAAAGTTCATATTTTGATAAAATTTATAAAATTTATAATTTAATAATTATTTTGTAGTTAAAAATTTATAAAATGTTCAATTCTTATAGCTAAGGATTGAAAATTTAAAAAAAGGTTCGACGTAAATAGGTTATGTATAAATTACTTAATTCACAATAATATCATCAAATATACTTGGTAATATCATAGGCTGACTGACCGTTTTTGCTCCAAATCGTTTTTCTTATACAATGATATTATATCATTGAATTCAAATTTAACACCATCCATTACAGTGACCTACTTGTCACCTACTGTACAGCAGAGCGACATCCACTTACCCACCTTTTTTTGTTTTTTTCTATATGGTTAGGCTAGAACTAAAAATAATTTTTCTCCTTTGTGTACATTCTTGTACCTACCTAATAATCACCGGGACTTGTGAGTTGTATAAGCTCGCATGTCTACTAACTGGCCAAATTAGTCAATTTTTTTTTCGGTTTAAATAGTTTTCAATTTATTCTACAAAATATCTTTAAGAAGTATTATAAAGAAGTTTAAATATTTTCAAAAACTAAAAAAGTCTAAAAGATTTTTATTTTCTCAAAAATGAAATATTTTATGTCAATTATAAAAAGTAACCGATAATATAGAAAAAATAGTGTTGATAGTTTTTGTCGTGCTTCTTTAAATATTTTTTAATGCATATTTCAGTGATTTTATTGAAGTATTTAATTGTTTTTTTCGGCGCTTTTTTCATGATTATAAGTTCCGAATTCTGATAATAATATTATGACATACGATTTGAATACATTTATTTCTAAGGCCTCGTCATTTAATTTTCATAATAGTATAATACAAAGGTACGTATTAAAATAATAATTGTTTTTATTAAAATTAATATGCTAAACCTTGTGTTATAGGTTACTAAAAGTTAGTGCATTTTTTCAAACATTAGAATATTAGATATTAATTTATAGTTAACTAGTTTACTATTTAAAGCATTAAAGAACTCATTTGAAACTATGAGAAATCCTGAATCTCTTTTTGGTAAAAATAAGTTGTAAAATTATGTAAAACGATGGTGTATTGATGGAGGGGGGTAAGGGGCAATGCCCCTCACGAATTACTTTAGTCAACATAAATCTAGCATCCCCATAAATTTAACCCAAATTGAGCCTATGATTATATTCCGGATCCGGGCCATTACCTGCCCGCATTGGTTATTATTAATAAATTGAATAGGCATTAACACTATTCTAAATAACGATAAACGCAAAAATTGTGTAACGTTTAAATTAAAAATAACATAAAATGAAATTTTTTTTCAAATGCCAGCCCTGTAATCTATATTTTTTTATTTTTGGCATTTAAAAATAAAAATACACAATTTTATACCGCGGGAGCGACTTTATATTATATTTATAAACTGTATGAAAAATAAATATTTTTATATTGATTAGAATAAAAGTTATTTTATTTGTCAGGAGGTGCTTTTGTTATATTCGTGTATACAGTTTTCTATAGGCATTGTACGCAGTAGTTTTGAGTATAATATTCTACTATATAGTTATTTTCTAAGAGTGTGCAGCGTGGGACAGGTGATGCCCGTAATCTTAATATACATATAGTACCTATATAATATTTTTATACAATACTTACAGTATGTTATTATATTATGTGAGTAGGTCGTGTAAATTCCAAAGCCGAACACTGCAGCATGCAGCTGTCGTTCGTTAGTTTGTTCCTGGAACACCCACACACAGTACATAAGGGGTTCCCGACCCATTTTACTTGACGGCGCATTTTATCTTTAAATACAATCTGGCGACACGCACAAAGAAATAAATCCATATTATTTTTCGACGGTCAATATAGGTCTCTATTTCATGTGAATCCGTGAAATTAACATCACATGAATTCCGTTATTAAATCAAGCGTTTATTGTTACATGAGGAATTTTATTTTCAATATATTTAGTATCTTCCAAAGGTCTACTTACCTAGTCTCTACATAGCGGTGATCGGTGATCAATTATTTATTTTAAACTAGAATCTCCATACAAAACTAATATTCTAGAATGCAGTTTTTCCGATAGTTATCTATTATAAGAAATTTATTGAAATTTTACATACCTTTGAAAACAATTAAAAAAATATTTTAATCAAACAATGAAAATACAATTTCATAAATTTCACCTCAAAAATGTTGTGATAACGTAAAAATAGACATAAATATAAAAAAGCACAATTTAAGCACATACATAATTTATTCGTTATAATATAATAGGTACACCAGTGAGAATGAATATACTTCGATGAATAATGTATTATTTAATAAAATATATTGTAGTACGTTTAATGAATCTTGACATATAAACAAATATCCACGTGTATGGGTGTATATGTCGCATCCACATAATGTAATCCTATTTTTAATAAATAGATATCCATTTCATGAAGTATGATCATATATTGTGTATGTCAAATTTAAGGTCATGAAATGGAAACTCTTATTTTACGCTATATGTAATATTTTTAATTAATCACATCAATAGGTAACTTTTCGTAAATATGAAATAATAACATAAGGGAAGTTCATTATACTCGTAGGTACAATTTGAAAATTTGGTAATGAAAAAAAACATAAATATAAGAACCTACATTATAATGTATATTTATTTTGAGTTGTCACTTTTTTTAGAAATTATTTAAATCTCTAGTTAACATACTATTTATCGTTTTTATTACTGAATATTTAGTAAACATTATAAATTGTAAAAATTTGTTTAGTAAAATAATTGTGTTTATGAAAATTATGAGTAAAAAAAGTGCATATTTCTAATTTTTAAACGCATGTATATTATTTAGTATTTTAAATTCTGAGTGGAACGATGAATGTATTGATTTACAATGATATGTGTTTTTTTTATTTTTTTATTTTTGTGTCTGTCATCACGATTTGGGGCAGTAAGACTACTTCGATTTTCTTCGATAGTATCTTGGTCAATGGGGAAGTGAATCTTGTTAGTGCATTTGGATGGTGAAATTTTAAAATTCCAAATAGTTTTCAAAAGCTCCGGGAAAAACAACATAAAAATTAAAGAAAAACTGGAATTTTTACGCCAAACGATTATATACAAAATCGATTTTGGTTTTTGGTGTAATCCTAAAACAGATGAACGTATATACATGAAATTTTCTCTGAATGTTTATATTAGAATTTTTTATACACCATAACATTTTACAAATATTTTGAGCTATTTACGGACATTTTCAGTTTCCATTTTTTTTCCTATAAATATCAATAAAAAAATTGTTGTTGGTTAAAAAAGATTGAAAATTTAATAGAAGACTTCTAGTATATTGTTTCAAAGACGGTTGAAAAAATATTAAAAATCTACAATCACATTTTTTTTTTATAAGCATTTAAAGTTCAAATAATGACAATAAACGTAAAAAAACAAATTATTTTGAGTTAGAAATTCATCTAAAATATCTTAATCAAAAAAAAAAATGTATACAAAAAATACAAATTAAATTTTTATGAGCGTTTGAAATTCATATTTTTACAACATTCGATATTCACTCGATTTCTCATGTACCTAACGATTTTCTAATTTTATTGTAATTCAAAAACAAATGAATGTAGATACTTGAAAATTTAACTAAATGTTTATATAAATATTTTCTATACACAATAAAATAATTTGACTCTTTGAGCTTATTACGGACATTGTCAGTTTTCATTTTTTTTAGTTTTATCAATAAAATGTTGTTTGTTGGGTGAAAAAGCGTGAAAATTTAATGCAAGGCTCCTAATATATATTGTTACAATAGCATTTAAAATATTGAAAATTCATAGGCGCAATTTTTTTTTATAAGTATTTAAAGTTCAAATGTTGAGAAAATGTACCAAATTTAAAATTTAATAATTATTTCGTAGTTAAAATTTATAAAATGTTCAACTTTTATAGCTAAGAATTGATAATTTAAAACAAGGCTCCACGTAAATATGTTATATATAAATTATTTTATTCACAATCATATAATCAAATGTACTTGGTAATATCATAGGCCTAACCTAACCATACTCGCTCAGAATCGTTTTTCTTATACAATGATATTATATCATTGGATTCAAATTTAATACCATCCATTACAGTGACCCACTTGTAATCTAATGTACCTACAGCAGACTGATATCCACTTGCCGGCTTTGTTTTGTAGTAACTCCTATAGTAGATAGTTACTAGGTAGATACACTATTATCTTAGGTATATACCTGAATGTTGGGAGGTTTCAGCCCTAGCATTTTTTTAATAAGTAAATTATAAATAAAATGTCTAAAGGCTTTAAAAAATTATGGGGGCTGAATCGCACCCATGCCCTAGTTAAGCCTATGAATATAATTTATTGGTCTGCTGACATTTTTTTTACCAGCCTAGTTCCTTATAGCATAGGTACCATTCGAAATGTTGATATGGCACCTTTGTATGAACTAAGTTACACTAAAACCGAGATATACAGATTTAATGTTGTGTTTTATATTAATCGTTCATTTTTCCACAACCAGCTCTTCCATAGCTCTTATTTTCATACCTACATACTTTATTTTTTTGCTGAATAGTAGATACGCATAAACACGTTATATTAATATAACATTGTATGGTGGGTAGGAGTACTGGTCGTTGCAGTCCTTATTATACCGTAAATATATTGAGCGGGTGGTGAGGGACTACCACCACTACCACCACCACCACCACCACCACCAGCACCACCACCACCACCACCAACTGCCGATGAGACGACCTATAAAAGGGCTAACGAAGGGTCTTTCGTAACCATTGTGCGATCCGTGTCTATCCGTGTTATCCGTGGACTTATCTTCTACTTTTCCAGTTTCTTACCCGTCTTGTATTTTTTGCTCCCCCATTCTGTATTCAGATATTTTAGTTTTGTTACAACCGTTTGTTTACCTTACATTATTTTCTTCGTCTTCTCAATTGGCCTGCAGTTACAAAAAGCAACACAATAATGAATTCGATAGTAGTAGCGACTATTTGTGCTGTGTTCATTACTTTCAGTGAGGCGGACATCAAAGAAGGCAGTCTTCCGAATATTACACCACGTAAGTACTTGTACAATTTTCAAATTTAGTTAGTAGTTGAATTGAATTCCTAATAGTATTAAGCTTTTTTCAATTTCAAAATATTTTGTTTTTAGATTTCGAATAAAATTTATTTTAATTTTAAATATTACTTTACAATCATTGTTATTGTTATAATTTTTTCACTTTTCAATCCATTTAATATAACGAATGTGATCATAACAATTAATTTCGAGTAATTTTACACACATTTTAATACAATTTAAGAATAATGGAAAAAATACAGAGCCATAAGTATAAGGATATATGATAATTATAAGAAAATTGTATTTGTATTTTTTCCTGACACCCCTAACCCATTTTAAACACCAAACCTATACTAATAATTACGAATTTCTTCGATATACTATGCGTTACAGACATTCCATTGTTGGAAAACATCAGAGATGCGTGTATGTTGATGGGAAAGGCAAATTATTCAGTGAGCAGCATGCGTTTGGATTCGCCGCAGATAGGTGGTTGTGTCCACTTCAACCAGAAAAAAACTGACGTGTTCACCGCAAAGTCATTTACCTTGTGGCTTGACAATTTGCAGAATGGCAAGCAACAATGCGGTCAGGAGGGTACGTGTAACAAATTATTATTTTAGAACAATACAGGATTCTATGCTGCTACCTACTGTGAAAACTATTCCAGTTTGTTAACAGTACCCTTAATAATATTATGTAGGTACCTATTAAATTACATGGATCGCAGGCATATTAAATATATTGTTAACTTAATTAGTATACCTATATCATTTGAAATTCATATTGCCCAGACAGTGCCATTTAACCAAATATAGGTAACTACTAAATTTTTCGTAAAATATAGTAAGTTCTTATATTAATATAATATGTATGTCAGTATGTTCCATAACGATTTTACTATAGCGATTGACGGTGCTACTTTTTATTACTCTTTTATACTTTCCTTTATATTTTTTAACACAAAAAAAAATATAAAAAATAACGATTATATGTATGTAATTATTAAGTTATAGTAATTTTAGTTAAAAACTGAAATAATGCATAATATTAAATTTAAAAAAATAACAAAAAATAAAATTTGAAAATATATATATACGAGAATATTTTTTTAGGAGTCTTGTTCTCAAATAATTTTGTTAGAAATAGAAAAGAATGTTTTTAATGTTATAACACCTACTATAAATAATTGTACCGCACCCAACAATTTATGTCTTTCTCAAATGCCCCCTCTGACATTCCTCCTACTTACTAATCCACAACATTGCAGTATTACATTGTTGAAATTAATTTATAATCTATATATTTTGATAGTAAATTGTCTGATGATTATTCAATGAGAAATAGGAAATACGGATAACACTCATCCTAATGAATTTTAATATATAAATACCTATAATTTAAAAATATCTTACAATACCATAATTATTGAGATTGCATATTATTTGTTCTGTCTTCTACGGACGACTATTCAGGTATGGAACAAATCAGATTTTCCTGTGAGGAATTTTCCAGGACGTCGATAGGAAATACCGATGATGGAGCTAAGTTCGTACGTCTATACGGCCGAGACGTCAACAAGACGGGTGTGGAAAGTATCAGATGTGCCGTAAGTATAACAATTATGCCTGAAATTGGGATCGCCAACTGGTGCATCTGAAAACATATTTGAATTCGTTATAAAATTAACTTGAGACCTATCATTCGCCTTTTTTCAATCCCGCATAATCAATGTAAATATTACGTTTTCAGATTTATAACTACATATTTTACGTCTTGATAGTCTGTCTCAAATAAGATTAGGTAACCTCAGCTATAGGCGGTAGGCTTCTGCGCGGTAATGGTTAGGAACGCAAACACATGCTTCTGTTATACCTTCGTTATTTTTCTAACAACCGTCAAGCTTGCTCTTTGCAAAATTAACCAAGTAAAGATTTTTTCAGCCGCGGATCGTCGTCGGAAACCGACTTAAACGTTGGGTGAGGTATACACGATCAGGGAACGAATAGTTAAATATAAGATAGGGTAGTATGTCAGGAGTTATACGTTATACAGATTTTAAAATCATAGTTGTTACAATGGTCTGACCAAACCAGACAAAAATTAGTCACCACCTAAGAAAACTCTTATTTGAGACAGAATACCAATGACTTTATCTAAATTTATTGAAACTTTGATATTTTACTATGTTAATTAACAATATACCCACTCACGTCTCATAGGTATATTTTTTTCGGAATATAACATAGGTATATTTAATATGTACCTACCTATAGCTAATAATGAATGATATTATTAATAATTTTTCTATTTTTTTCACCTACCTGTCTTTGAGTTTTATAACATACACCTATACACCTCTTATTATACTATGTAGGTATGCATAACCAATAATACGTTTAATTTTTATTATACTTAGGAATTGCATTTTAGATTTTTTTAAATTTTTTTTTTATATAGTATTATTAAACGCTTAATACAATAATTTGTATGATAACATGATTATTTAAAAATTTCTAATTATTATATGTGTACTTAAAACGTATAAACGATAATTTTATGTAATTTTGAGCTGACACCAGACTTAGTCCATTTGAATCCGAATACGAGCTTTTCTTCTAATTTGATTTCCTTAGGTACATAATATTATGATTTGTTTGGTTAATTATTTTTTCTTTCTCTTTTTTTCGTATACCGAAGTTGTTCGAGAAGGCCGTAATCAACAGCGACATTTTCCGCCTAGCAGTGAGTGGAAACAATTCTTGCTTTGGTTTGGCCAAGGTTTTTGATGACAAACTTTCGACGATCCCCAAAGGATCCAATTTTCTACGGTTAACAAGAGACGCAGAATACCAGGAACACCAATCAAGAGACAAACGTTCAGTGGTAAAGCCTACTCCCACAGTTCAAAACCAGGACTGGTTTACTGTGTGGGTATGATAGGTTTTAGTACCTAAACAATTGATAGGTTTTAATACCTAAACCATTTTTTTTCTGATTATTCACAATTTTTTTCTTTGTAAATGGAATTTTTTTCTCTCCATAAATAATAAAATAAATAAATAATTATTACAATAAAAACATTTATCAAATAACCCAATTGTGCATTTTATTTGTTTTTTAATTGCCAGTAGGTAAACTAACAAAATCTTTTAATTTTCTGTACTATGGTCAGTAAACAATTCAGATTTATACTGATTATGTTACCAAACATACCTATACTGTTTGGTTAGTTATTTTCTTTAAGAATAAAAAAATATGAGTACCAAATGTCAATTATACCATAGTCATAAAGATAACATTATCTGTAACAATAAGGTTTCTGAATTTGAAATATTTGAAAATTGAAAATTTCTCTCTTCATGAAATATTTCAATGAAGTTATGAAAAATATTTTTTCTTCTTTTAAACGTGTTCGGTTATAGGTGATTAGAAATAATACATTGATTACACACTGAAAACATTGATAATGAATAACTTATCAGTTATAATCACGGACTAAGATCATAGATAATAAAATAATGGATAAGCCATAAGCCATGATATCTCATCACACGTGCATGAACTTTACAAGAGGTCTTATAATAAAATAATAATAAAACCCTCTGCTAGAGTGAGAAGCGATATATAAAATCAGTCTGTCTCTCATCCACATTCCGGTACACAAACTCCCCATTCTATCCATTCTTTTATTATCTATGATTAACAGGACTGGAAACGAACAATGGGTGCACGGTATATGAAAAGATCCACATCTGTTATGAAAAGTCAACGAGCGATTGTGGCACCATCTATTAGTATTTGTCTTTTTTCATCAGCTTCATACACTGTTCTATGACTATTCAGTGACTTATTCAATTTTGTCGCCACGATCGCTCGTTAACTTTCCGTAACCAGGGCCCTTTAAAAACTTATTTAGAGCTTCTATTAGAGCCTTACCGTAATAGATCTTGTTCAAATGATAAAGGTTCGTTTCCAGTCCTGTTTATCTTTGTCTGTAGTTATAACACAGAATAACCAGAAAGCTGACTTTATTTGAATTACGCAGGTTCTTATGGGGGATAGATTAGCAACACCTGTTTCGATATTAGTGTAGCCTGTATAAAGATAATAAAAAATTGTACAACCACATAAAAATCTGTGGTACCGTATTACAACTTATAAATACAATAAATATTGTATATAATTTTATTCTATAATAATAATTAGGGCCCGGAAGTTCATGCACAAAAAACTATCAAAATATGCATGCAAATATGCGCTAAATATGCATTAAAAAAAAAAACTCAAGTTATTTTCGTTTTTAGTAAAAAAAAAATAATTAAAATATGGGAAAAGAACAAGCAAAATGTATTTATTAATTAATATGGTATATTATGTTATATTTACTTTAGGAATTACAATTTACAACCAGTGACTTTGACAGGTTTTCAAATACAAATGAACGGCGATTATCAGCCAACATATTTTTGTAAAGAGAAAAGCTCCGTTCTACATCAACAGAAGAAATTGGAGCATACTTGAAATGTATGAAATCTGAAATTTGAAGTATTTAATACTTGATATTCGAGAATATAACAATTGCCGTTTATCGTTTTAATACTATTTAGCTAGAAGTATAACTGGCTTATCACCTATCATGAATTATCGCATGGACTTCCCTAGTAATTACATAATATTAAATTATTTTGCAAATGCATGAACTTCCGGGCCCTAATAATAATTAACAATATTTTCAGTTAAACCATGGTTTAAATATACATTGTTTAAGTAAAACACATTAACTAGATAGTCACATGAATGTTATTTATTTTTTATATATTATGTATATTTATTAATTACAAAATGTGTACCTATGTCGTACCTTCACAATGTTAATTTCAATTTTTTTTAATTCATAATATAATATTATAATACATAATACTAAA
Source organism: Sitobion miscanthi (assembly GCA_008086715.1). NCBI lineage: Eukaryota > Metazoa > Arthropoda > Insecta > Hemiptera > Aphididae > Sitobion > Sitobion miscanthi. The sequence goes on along the minus strand of CM017801.1, from coordinate 20,732,633 downwards.
AATACAATATCTTAAAGAAAACTATTTACAGATGTTTTAAAATAGATTGTTTTTTATTTTTTCGTTTTGTTTCAGACATCATAGACCTATTTAAAAATCTAACTGTAGTAAAAATTCTAAAACTTATAAATAAATTTATTAAAAATTGTTTGTTAAATAATTCACAAGGATGACTAAAACATACATTACAAAGTAGATCTTTTATTGTGAACCCGATATTATTATTAGTTGCAATAGAAGGAAAGCTATCAACAAAAATATCTTCTAATTTAATAACATAATTATAAAATTCATTGTGGGGCATTAATAGTTTTAAAAAAGGGTAGAGTCATTTGCAGAATAAGATTTGAAGAAAGCTAAGAGAAAGGACTGATCCAATGTTTTTTGATGATTTGCATACTCTACATAAACCTGGCATATATGTTTCTCCAGACATTTTTTCATAAAGTATCCACACACATATGTGTAAGCATTACTCTCTGGAATGTTTAATTTCTTGTAGTCAACAGTAACAATTTTAATGGATTTAAAATTAAAAAGATGATTTTGTTCTTTGGAAAGAAATAACTGGTTTATTTTATTAGTACTTGGTTGTTCGCCTACATGAGTAAGTATTTCATCGAGGTCTTCTAGACAGTCATCTCCTGGGGAATGTTGAAAATACTGAAGGCAAAATATTTTTTTAAAAGATTAAATAAATAAGACAGGTGTAGAATTTGTTCTGTTACCGTGTTACTGTCTAAAAACCCCAAATAAGTTCTCAATATAATCTTGATTCCAACGGCCTATAAAAATGTAATATGGTTGGTTTGGGTCAGAATTTAAAGATTTCCATAGTATTTGTAGTACTCTAATAGAGACTAACCAACTATTAATAAAATTTGTCCTATAAGTAAAATCAGTAATTTTTATTAGATGATTCAACTGAGGTGATGCATTATTAAAGGGGCGATTAAAAATTGTACATTAGGAGTTTCTCTAGAATTAAATATGTCAAACAATTTATCAATGTCATTTATAAAATTTATTATTTTTTGAGAATCTATCGGTAACAATCCACAATTTAATACTGTGGACATACCAGCTGCTACAGTTGCACTAAAAACTTGAGCTGCTAACCTAACTTTCATTTTATCAAAAGGACCGGGATTAATATGAAAATATGTTTATTTAGGTGCCATACGGAGGTTACATTTACTATCATAATTGTAAAAATGATCTAAATGTTTTTTGTCTACTATATATTCATTAATTTTCAATAAATGTTTAAAAACATGTTACGTGTTGATTTCAGCAGATGAGAGGATCAAACTTATATTTAACTTGCTGTCCATCAACTTCAAAAAAATGGTTCCTTTGGAAAAACATTATTAGGATTTGAAAAGTGAATGAAATTTGATCCTTGATCAGTAATGAAGCATTTAACATTAAGATTTATGTTTTGTAATCGGCGAATTGTTGAAAAAATTATTAAATTAAAATCTGGCCCAGAACAGCTATTCGAAACAAGCTAATAGGCAATTGGTTGTTTCCAATTGTATTTGATTCCTCTGAGCATAAGGACAAGTGCGTATTTTGCAGTTTTATATGTTCTAAAAGAATTTGATTGGTTAAAACCAATTATCTCATCTTTACGAACATTATAAAATAAATTTTATTTTATTAACATCTCATCAGCACATTAAAAGCAGTCCAAAGTATCAGGACGAAAACTACTCATTTTAAATTCTAAAAAGTGAAATAGGCAATCATTTAAGCCAGGTTTTAAATTGTATTGTGAAGTTACTCTTTTTAAAGCGCAAATAGAAGAAAGAGAAAAAGATTTTTGAAAAAAATGAATTGCCATAGGGCTAAGAAAATATACAGTTTAAGCAAATTTTTTAATTTGTTTAGAATACCGTTGTCCACTTTTTGACCTATCTTTATTTACAATATTATTCCTAACTAGAAGGTAGACTGATGGCGATAAATATTGTTTACACATTTTTATACAATGTTCAACAGTTGTAGTCTGCTCTAGTTGTTGTTCTAGTACCTTAATTGAACACAAAGCATTGGATAGCTGTTCTTGAAGTACTCGTTCCCTTGGAGTTTTGGCAGTTAATGAGTTCAGAGTTTGAATACTTATGGAACACGTATCTACTGATGTACAACTTGAAACTGCTGTAGTATTAAGAATAGATGACACTAAAAATAAAATTATAGTGAATTAAAGTAATAAATTAATAAATTAACTAAAAGTTATCATATCCAACAATAAAATCTAATTTTAATCAACATACCAGAAGTTGAACATCTTGGCGAATTGTTAATTATAACACTTTCAGTTTTGATGTTATCATCTAAAGATTCAGATGGAACATCAACATGATGTGATGTTTCTTCTTTAATGACACAAACATCTAAAAAAACAAAATATTGTTTTACAATACAAATAAAGATTTATTTACCCCTTAATTAATTGATTTACTTTTAGAATATAATGTTGGTACTGCATTCTTTGATAATCTGGTTTTTTTAACATTTAAGTACATTTTATTTTCAAAATGAAGTGAACACAATCTGTGATTTTTATTTAGAATATTAGGGTCAATAGTTGGTAAATTGATTGGCTTACAATGTTCAATCCAGGCGGCACATCTATAATTGTTAAAACTATTAGTAGGGGGTACTAAAACAATTATTTGTAATACATGATAGAAAATAAACATCAATGTATTTGATGGACATTGTTCATTAACACATACACACTATATAATGACTAAATACAATTAAGTTACAAGAAATAGGTTGGTACATTTTTGGTATTTCTTACCTTGCGTGATCCTTAGGAAATCTATGGAACTTAGTTTCATTTTGTTTTTTCCCAAAGGAAATACTGCTGCAAATCGCCAAACAACATGAATGACCACCTGAATACATTATAGTACAACAATTACAATTAAAAATATTATACTCAATGATAATCTCAGAATAAAAAACAAATTGTGCAATGTGCAACAGAAATTTCAAATTCAAAGAACCAACAAATATCAATGTCGTAAATCAATTATCACTGAAAAATAAAATATTTACACGTGTTTATCTACAATGATAACATCAAAAATGCACAGACTCAGTTTTAGCATCAAAAGAGGATTTTTAATTATTTTCGAATCCAGGCTACACTGATATCCCAAACATTTTTCACTAATTTTCGAGTTCTCATTAAGTGAGACTTCTGGTTATTCTGTGGTTATAATTTATCACTTATCAACCAAGGTTTACGAATTACTACAATATGTTAATGGTCAATGGTTATAAATACTTATAATAATTATAAACTTATAAATTAAGTTTGTAACTATATAACTGCATAAAATATGGTTTATTGTATTAAATGTATTATAAGAACGGTTATCAGTTTACCACTTATTAATTGAAACCCCATTGGCTATTAAATTATTATTACTATTCGTCATATTTTTTGGAGCCAAATTATTGGAACATTTCGTTGTTATTTTGTGTATTAATCTTTCATATTGTATCTTGGACGTTAATATATTTTATTTTTATTTTGAATGAAAAATTCATGAGATATTTCAAGAAAAAAAATTTCATAGAATCAACAGATTATTTTACGTATTACATTTTTAATGAATACAATATACTGTCCCGCCAAAGATTTCTATTTTTATTTTTTAATAAATATACCTATATGTAAAAAAAATTTCAGGCCATTTTTTTCTAATTTTAATATGTAATAAATTACAACCATTTAGTTGAACAAAATGTGTTTTTATTTTTTCGTTAACTGAAAATAAAATCATCTATGAGATAGGTACTCTTTAGTTATATATAGAAGTTGAAAAAATAAGCTATAAACACCCTCCGAACTTCAAGTAATCTATTGAAAACGATCTAGTAACGTTTTTTGAGGCTTTCAACTTTGAATGAACCAATGTCCAATTTTATCTGTATAACCCGACATCAGCAGTGAAAAATGAAAAAATACAAAAAATAGTCTATATAGGTGTATCTTGGTTTTGGTATTCCTACATCAGTTCTCAGATGAATTTACGTCAGTGTACATAGCTTTGTGAAACAATTTAACCAAAATGGACAAATTGATTGTGATGGATTAGATGTAACACTAGGTATAAATCGAACGTGGTTCAAACTACTCTCTGAACTTTGAATTTTCCTGATATATCCAAGAACAATAAATTGGAAAGGTTTATAAAATTGGCTAAGTAGTTTTTGAGTACCTATGTAAGCTGCAAATATATTACCTTCAATTGTATTTATTATAAGAGGGGTATAATTTCATTATTCAGAACCATAAACATGACAATTTTATGCATGCTTTTACCTCATCTGCCTCATCTTGACTTACTTTTGCCGGAAATATTGTATTTGAAAAACTCATAGTGTATATAATATGTATTAAAAATTTTAAGTGCCCATGAATAATATTTTTAAATAACTACAAAATAACTAAAATGGTCTTTTTTTGAATATATAATTTTGTCAAAATTTAAACATAAAATATCTATAAAAAAAAACTATACATCATTTTTTTTAGATTTTTTGGTTACAGTATGAATTATTTATGAAAAATCTCTTATAATAATAACAAGTTTATCTTTTCAATATACCATTTTACGGTTCGGTAAGAAAATACATAAGAATAATAAGTAAATTAACAACACTAAAGAAAGTAATATAGTACGATAACAGTTAAGAGGATACGGTGATAATTAATTTAACATTATCTGTGTTCCCTCTTCGATTTTTTACAATACATATATATTTTAATATATATTTTAATTTTCAAGTGAGTTATAATAGGTATTAATACTTGAAAATGTTTTTAGTTAAGAGTATTTAAAATATTAATATTTGAAAATGCTGATTACTCACTTGAAAAATTAAATATTGTAAAAAACAAACAAGAGAACACAGATAATATTGTTACCTAAAAGTTTGATAACAGGTCAATTCACTTTAATAGCAAAACAGACAGCACTCTATTGCGAATGAAAATGTGCTATATTGTAAGTGTGTAACACAGAGACAAAACGTGCGGGTGTAACGTCCTCTTAACATTAAATTACATTGACTCACTTCTAAAAAGCTAAAAGCTTGTGCTAATAAGTGAGAGTTTCTCATAACTAGGGCTTGGAACTTAAAAAGTACTTAAATGCATTCACTTATGTGCTTAAAAAAGTACAAATATGCATGCACTTATGCGCTTAAAAAAGTACAAATATACCTTAAAAAAATGCCCTTATTTTTTTTTATTGCAACATTTTCATAAATACAAATATTTTACTAAATTATACATAACAACATTACAAATATTTTACGAAACTATAAAATAAAATAAATAAATAGCTTGAAAAATGTTCTTGAAACAAAATTAATTTTTTTTTTAAATGTTCCCATTAAATGACATATAGCATATATAAACATTAAAAAAAAACTTAGGATTTAAGAATCATGATACAATAATGCCTAAAGAAAACTCTCAAAAAAAAATTAATTGCAACTTTTTCAAATAGTATAATCAATTTATCATTGGTCATTAATTTACATGCTTTAAAAAATGGTAAAATTAGGAAATATGGGATTAAAATAAAAAAAAAAAAAATAAATATGCAAAAATATGCATTACAAACTTTTAAAATGTTTTTCAGAGTTTCGTGAAAATAATTTCAAGATTACTTAGCAATTAATTGATTAGCCCAATAACAACATGCAAATACTCTCCCTACTTATAGCATTATAAATTTAAATATAAATCACTTATTAAATTGTATGACCAACATATAATTAATATTAATTAAATAACAAAAAAAAAGTAAAGGAAATCATTTATAAATTATAATTAAGTGTAACATGATCAAACTGACTATGTTTAGTATATAATTTTAAAGAGATAATATTATTAAAATTAAAAAAATTTTAATTTAATTTACAAAACTACAAAGTACATTTGTAAAAAGGATGTTGAGAGGTTACAGTCTTATAAAACGTAATAGAATTAAGGTTAGAATAAAATTTGTGTCTAGTATTATAAGTATGCTCAATAGTATTCAAAAAATGTCTGTATTAATATACAAGTAAAAGCAAAGATTTATAATATAAAATAGAGATGTGTGGGACAACAAAGTCAATATATAGCTAATTTGTTCAACGGCTTTGAGATAATGACTTTTACTAAACCATTAATAGTAGTATTAATAGGAGTCAAATAATTTTTGTAAATACCATCTTTAAAAGGTAATCCATAGCAGAGTAAAGACAATATGACAACATATATAAAATTCTCAGGTGTTGCCCGTTACAAACTATACAGTATACATAGACACAAGTATAAGTACCTTCATAATATTATATAGAATACAGTGGCACATAGAAGGGGAGGCTACTGGGAAGAGAGATTCCTCAAGTGCCAATTTTTAGGGGTGGGAAAATTGTTATGGTTTACTATTACACAGAACTAATATCTTATCTATTTTGTCTGATATAATTATTGTAAAAATAAAAAACATAAACGGTCATCAATTGAAAATGCTGTAATTAAAATTAAAGAAGATGAAAAAAAAAAACTAACTATTCGATGTAAAGCAAATGGTACATAAAATACTCAAAATTCTTAAACCATTAGAAACATCATACTTGTAATTTTTTTGGGGAGAATATTACATAGGTTTAATATAGGTAGTTAAAAATAAAACTTCAAAGTGCAAATAATGATTTAAGTGTTGCGGTAAGGCTTTGAAAGTCAAAAAAAAATGCTAATAATAAATGTGGTATAATGAATTTCAGAATTACTGAAAAATGATAAAAAAAAAAATAGTGATGACAATTCAACAGAAAATATTGACACTGGTTTTCAAGTAAATAAATATTTTGTAATATGTATTAGACTAGTTAAACATAAGACAAAAATGTCTGTGTAGGATCCTCTTAACACATTCACTGCGGATGATACCACATGGCATTGCGTTCCTTGTTCTTGTTTTATCAGTGTTACAATAAACTTCCTATTGGTTAATTTCATTTTTAAGAATTTTGTTTTTTTAAGTCTCACAACAGGTTAACTCAAATATTATATACTGTGAATGTGTTAAGAGAACAGGGAAAACTTAAACAAATCTAGAAAAAATATTGAAAATACATTACTATATTCTACATGACTGCTAAGGGTATTATAAACTCTATGTTTCATCAAGACAACCGATACCAATAGGTATTTATATACCTAAGTTAATTCTTTGTTTCCTAATCTTTTCATGTAGGTAAAATATTTACTTTAAATCTAGATTTGATTGTTTCTGTGAATAGTGGCTAATCATCACCATGACATATTGCATACGGTTTTTTGTTTCTGTGGCGGAACCACATAGCCATTCGTCTTAGTTGTTGAAGTAAGTATGCTGAAAAAAATATATTATTACGTACTATGGTTTAGCTTTTGATTAAAATTGTTATATTAATGATTGAAAACAAATTTAAAATGCTTGCAATTTTAATAAGGAACTCACTGCTTTTTGTATGGTCGTCTAATTTTGTGTAGTTTATGTTCAGTTTTTTTTAGTTATACTGTTGGATTTTGTTGAATAGGTACTGTTAAATAATCTGGAAAAATAAATAATGATTACTTGTGTGTGATACCATTTGAAACTTAGAGTATAATAGGGTATTGTTTGCTTAAAATTCAATAGGTAGTTATCTAAAATATATTACGTTCTATAATCAAATGGATTTAAAGAGCAATGTTGTGAAACTCGCAGTGTCGTAAAGATTACTGTGAAGTGAGTCTTCTAATTCATTTTTGCCATTGAAAATTAATTTACAATTTTATTTCTTTGGTTTTTGAATCTGTACGTATGTAAAAAAAATAATCTTCAGTATTTATAAATGAAAAACGAACATAATTTTTAAAAAGATGTTCAAAAAAATGATTATATTTTCCAAATAACATTTAAAATATTAATAAGCCGATTTATTGTTCTAGGTCTACAGGCAATTTTATAATACACTGATCGTTTAAATAGTTCCGGTCGTTATATCGGTTTTTAAGTTACATCCTATAAAATACACCGACTCCACATTTTAATAGCTATTTACAACATAGCAAGGTAAAATTTTGTTATATACTTACTCTGTTCAAGTTAAGAAATTTTGTCAGCAGCGACCTGTTTTCGTCAGGCCGCAGACAGGCAACACCATTTGCCCCCCCCCCCCTAGCCAATTATCTGTATACTTGTTGTGTAGAATTGCCACACACCTTTGCATAAGTCGGCCGCCGACTAAGTTTCTTAACTTGAACAGATTATAATATTCGGTATTTTGGTATTTCTTTTATAGATAATGAACTTAATTTATGAAACTAAATTAATTACAATAATTTATCATGTTTCCATAATAATATGATAATTGATAACTGTATAAAATCATGTACGTATTGTTATACCTTATACATTTTATATTAACACACATAAATATAATATAACGTAGAGGTGGTGACTTGAACATGGCACTTCGCTATTTCTATTACACACAGTCACACACTCTAATGATCAAAGTTAATACCCAATTAACTAATTAAAAAGTTAAAGTTAAGTTAAAAAGTTAAAAAAAAATTAACTTTTTAACTTAATTAGTTAGTTTATTTTCTAATTAACTTAACTAATTTAAATTACAGTTGAAATAACTTAGCTTTTCTCAGTTGATTTAAAAAAAATCCATCAAGTAAAAAACATTTTGAAATTTTTCGTTTATACGTAAATATTACTATTACATATGAATGTCATGTACTCATCTTCACGTATTATGACATTCAATTGCTATACGATATAAAAAAATATATTTGTTAAATTATTAATTTGAGATGAGTAGAGTTTAAATTAATAAATAATAGTGAAGTAAAAGGGTATACAGTTTACATTATGATAAAAATTCAATAAAATTGTTTTTTATAATTTATAAATTAGAAACTAGAAATTCTTGTGTCTTCTTAACTTAACTTAACTTAATTATTTTCATCAACTTGCCTACCTTTGCTAATGATCACTTACTACACACACATTTACAAGACCCGCTAGAAGCCTACTACTTGCGTCCAAAATTAATATCAGTAGGCGAGTTGTGTCCCGCAAAAATACATTCAAAAAGGGTCATATCATATTTTCGTCCTGGTATACCTATTTTATAACCTAATTGCGTACCGAAAATATAGATATAATCGATATCAAAATTTTAATAAAAAAAATTATTATATAGAAGTATAAGTAATAAGTAAGTTAGGTATACAATTCAAAATAAAAAAAATGCATTTTTTTTTTTACATTTTATTTTTGTAAACATTTTGACTTTTCAACATTTTATTTTCATTAATCTCATTGTTTTTATTAATTTTTTTAATTTATAGGTAAAACATCAAAAAATCGGTTTTTCTCTGGGCGGTGAGTCACCATCTACGAATAATGGGTGTATCATCCCGGGACTACCTGTACAGGTAATTATAAATTTAAAAATAACTTCACTTAATAATTAGTTTGATAATACAAAAACAAATTGTTAATAAATGTACATAAATCAAAATATATTATAGTTACCAAATAATAATTTACTTTAACAATTTTTTAGGACAAAAGCACATGGGACTTCTACTGGTCCTAAGAAGTATAATCCTACTTTTTATACTAAGCGTAAAAGATTTGAGTATCCACCACCTTATCCTATTACACCGCCACATAATACTCGACTGTCATGGAAAGAAGTACCACCAAAACCTAAAATGACAATCCACCAAACTTCAAGAAATAAAGTGACATTAATTTGGAACTTAAATTTGACTCCGAAGATAGCAGAAATCCAGAAGTACGAACTGTTTATATGCCAAGAAACTGATAGATATCCATGCTCCTCATTGTGGATAAAGAAGAATTTAGGAGCACTTATGTTGCCTATGGGTTGTTATCTAGAAGATTTTGCTTTTGGATATACTTACTATTTTGCTCTGAGAGCGGTAGATATCCATGAAAGGTGTGCACCTTTTGCTGTCGTAAAAATTAAGGTTTAGATTAGCAATTTGATGTAAACTTTTTATTATAACTTAGTTATTAGTAATTAGCTAATGGGTTAAGTATTGGAAAATTATATTTTTAAAAAAGTATTATTAATACTAATAAAGTTATACTATTTTTGCAAATAATTCCACATGTAAAAACAAAAATGCGCCTGGTCAGTTATGATATTATATAACAAGCTATAGCAAGGATGGCCACAGCGAGTCAGTTTTGTGCAGCTTTAAGTTATTTCTTTAAATAAATTACAGTATAACTTAACCATAATATTAGAATTATTTACATTGCATTAGCTCAATTGAATTAACAGTGGAATTTTCTGTTCAAGGCACAGATTTTAAATCCAATATTTTTCCACTGAACATATCATTACATAATTTATAAAGAATAATTTTAAATAAACTTAGACTTAACTCTGTCAATTTTCTCTATTCTGAACTTATTATTGAATAATGTATTTTCTATATACAAATTCTAATACAAAATAATAATCTATTTTATATCTACTTTTATAACTTCAAAGGCATTAACTCATAAATATAATACCAGGAGTAAAGAAAACTCTAATATTAAATCTGTTTTGTATTCTAATACTTTTGGCAAATGTAACTTTATTAATGGAGGTATAAAACTTTATAAATCTTTTAAAAAGTTTAAGGTGCATATCAGGTTAATCCTTAACCATGATATAAAGTAACCATCCAGTAAAACAAATAACAATTTATTATTTTTAATATTATTGTTCTATGCCATTTGTTTATATTTATTTATATACCTATACCTACTTAGTTTGTTCTGTTTTAAGTTTGCATAATTAAAAAACAAAAAGATACTGTACTATAATTTATAACTAACTCTTTCTTTTTAGTAACGCTCTGCTTATAAAAAGAGAATCAGAGATTAATTTATATCATCTATTATATGTATACCTAGATATTATATTTGTATTTTAGTGTCAAATAAATATTATTATTTCACTATTATATTATATTCTTGTGGTATGGACAGAGGTGCATTCAGAGGGGGGGGGGGGGTAAAATAGCAGTAGCTCTAGGTGGCAGAGTGGAAAAACAATTTTTTTTTTGGTTACTTAATTGTAAAAAATAGCGTTTATTGAATTTTGAGCGTCATATTTATGTTTGGTCCCACATACATTGTCTCTTAATACGGCTCTGGGTGAGCATAAGTAAATGATTAACTGATAGATTACATCATAAGTGAGACATAATCGATAGGTATGGTATAACATAGAACCTATAAAAAATGGTACCTAGTGTTTGTCTATAATAGGAAATTGTATTAAATTACCATACAAGGGGCAATGAAGGTAAGCGGTATGCCATGTATGTATCTTTGGTTAGTAGTAAAAGTCAGTTTTTAAACTGCGTTTAAAAACACAATATATATTGTACTGGGCAAACAATAAATTTATTTTAACAGTAGTCACATAGTAATAATTTTGGTATATTTCTGTTTTACCAGACATCCTTTATCTTAGAATTTTTTTTTGTTTTAATTTATATAGTTAGAAAATACTATTAACTAAAATTTGCTATAACTTTGAAACTAAGTATGGCCATCAAATTCTGACTTATATTATTTTTAAAACAAAAGAAATGCAAAAAAGGGTGACCGGTAAAACAAAAAGTTCAGCAAATTTTCCTCTTGTTGGTAATTCAATAAAAGGCACAAATAAATATTTATAACAGCTAGAATAATTTGTGCGTGTATTTGCAGAAATAATGATAATATCAATACAGTAAAATATGGGAATAATACGTTCATGGGATTTAAATAGGGAAATAAATAATTTTTATACCCGTCTCCATAACTAATTTTTAATATAATTTGTGCATAGCTTACAAAATTTAGAGATGAAACCTAGTCACAATTATGCGACACAGCACTTTTCGGAATAGTGTTACAACTTTCAATGACGATGATAAGTAAAGTATTAGTTAAGACTTTAACGAGTGAACAGTGAAGTAAATAATACTTACTATAATATTTTATTATAATAATGTGCTCAAGTACTCGAGGTTATAAATTTGACGTTGTCGTCTTGCCGTCTTAGCCTACAGATATTTTATTGAATAATATTTTATATTATACGTCTATTTCTTGGCAGGATGGTGATGATGAATTCCTACTATGTGAATTTCGGATAATCTAATCTAACAATAATTTATGGTTTTAACTTGGTATTTAAATAGCAGCCTAATATTAAAATAGTCGCGTCTAGGCAGTCATCTATTGCCGCACAGCACGAGAATGACTTTTCCAAAGTGTACCTAAAAGTTTGATAATAGATCAATTCACTCTAATATCAAAAATTGTAGCAACTTATTGAAACTAGCAAACAAAATTTTTTTATGGCGTACATGTATTAGACAGAGACAACACATGTGGGTCACTTCCAAAGTCATTAGTTCATCAACTATTTGTTAATTGGAAAGATACTATTGAGTACTTTAAAATACATGAAAGTAATGAGTATCATAAATTTTCTATGGCTAAAGTAGCAGAGTTCTTATAGACAGTTGATAAAAAAACATAACGTCTACATACAGTTACATAAAAAAAATGAGAGTGAAATAAAAAAGGAACAGGAATATTTTAAAAGTTTTAATTAAAACAGTAATCCTTTGTGGGCGCCAAGGACTTGCTTTTCGTGGTGGCCATGATTCAGGAGCTGAGATTTGAATTTGCTAGCTCTGTTACATTACCGTATTGATAGTGGTGACGATTTATTTTTAAATCATATTAAAAGTTATGATAAAATTTCTACTTTATCAGTGCTGATATACAAAATTAAGTTTTTTATTTTATGTGATCAAATTCAGACTAAAATGTGTAACAAAGTAAAAACAAACACATTTTTTGTGATATTAGCTGATAAAACAACTGAGGTCAGTAGAGTTGAACAGTTTTCTCTTTTTCTAAGGCACTTTGTTGCTGATGTAATTCAAATAAGAGAAGATTTTTTACAATTTGTACCAGCATATAGTACTACAGGATTAGAGCTATCAAAGACAAACATAAGTAAATTAAGTTCTTTAGGACTAAACTGAGAACAAATGAGAGGCTAAGGATACAATGGTGCAGCAAATATTGGAAGAGTATGGTAGAGGAGTTCAAGCACTTCAAACATAAAGAATATTTTAAAGCTCTATATATACCCACTGTTTCTCTCATTGTTTAAATATATGTCTAAATGATGCGTCTGAAGTTCAACAAATCAGAAACACATTAAATATAATTCAAGAGGTAAGTTCTTTCTTTCAAATGTCAGCCAAAAGATCATATAAATTAAAAACAAAATTAAAAAGCAAACCATTTTGTGGGGTAAAATAATATTGTGAAACCAGATGAATTGAAAGGCATATCTCTTTCAATATTTGTCGATTGTTTTTTAGAAATTGTTTTGGCACTAGAGGATCTCACAAATTTAGAAAATGACATAAGTGCTATTTTATTACACAAATTATTATCCAATTTCCAATTTTTGATAACATATTCTATAATGGAGAGAATACTTAGTATAACATATACAATTTCCAAATATTTGCAGACAGAAAATAAAAAAAAAATTTAACCTCTAAAAATTCAATAGAAACAACAACTATAAAATTACAACATTTAAGAAATGAAGTAGAGTTTCAAAAACCTGATAAGTGTTATCGAAATTTCTGAAAAGGTTAGTGTGTCTCCAATCATCCCACAGATAAGGAGGAACCAAAAAACACCGGGCCAATTATACTGCAAATAATGGCAATTGTTGCACACACTATAGGCCTAAGGTATCAATTTTCTATCCATATTTAGATGATTTGCTCTCATCTTCTAATGAAAGATTGAATTCAAATTCATATTTAATATTTTTACTTTCATGTTTGTAAATTGTAAACATTTTAAGTAGAAATGCTTATAAAAAATTGTGATTTTGTATTTTTAATATTTTTCAACTGTCATTATAACAATATATTAGGAGCCTTGCATTAAATTTTCAAGCTTTTTAACCCACTAAATAAAATTTTTTTGACATTCATTGAAAAAAAACTAGTAAAATTGGAAACTGAAAATATCCGTAAACAGCACAAAACAAGTCAAATAAAATCAAATAGTAAATATAGTAACTACAAGTTCTTAATTCCCCTATACATTTTCAGTTTATGATCCAGATCATGTCATAATATGCTTTACATTGATAATTGTCCATAATTAACATAAGTATAATTATTATTTGAAGTAAACACTTAACTGTCAAAGACCTGAACTACATGGATACAAATAAAATGTGTGACAATGGTAAAAAATTAACGATTAATAAATAATCTTTACAAAATAATTTTATTCGTAACTGTTTATTTAGGTTTAATTATTCAACAATTTATCATTATTTGTTCTACTATGAAAGTTTTGCTACAGCATGGGTACTAAATTTACCATTTAATTTATAGTTATTATAAGTTAAGACCAAATTATATCTGGTCTTTACCTACATTAAAAATATGTCGAAATTGTAGTGAAAATATATCAAAGTTGCAGTACTTATTAAAAATAAATATGTTAAACTATAATGCAAAATACATAAAAGGTACAAAAAAAAATCATTTATCATATAAAATATACAATTGTTAATTAATTACTTATATAATATGGTGGACATTAATGTACTATAGAATTATAAAAGAGTATTTAAATTAAAAAAATTATAAAAAATAAAAAGTATTTAATAATTTAAAATATTACCTTTATGAATTAAAATGAGTAATTATATAAATTTCTTATTTAAATTGTGTTTTTAAAAATTATTTTATCTGTTAGTTAAAATATGGTAATATAATGAAAAAGAACATCTAATTCAACATCTACACTTGTTACCATCGCATATTTAAGATAATTTAAAAAAATTATATCATGCTACAAAAACTATATCAGATCAATTGGATGCAAAAAAAGAAGTAGTTGGTGTGTTTTTAGATCTAAAAAAGGCATTTGATTCTGTTTACCATGATATCTTAATAAAAAAAACTAGAATACTGTGGTGTGAGAGGTGTCAAACTAAGTTTTTTTAATCTTATCTCACAAATAGGTATCAAGTTGTTAAAATAAATAATGTATTTAGTAATGAGTTACCTATAAAGTATTCAGTACTTCAGGGTACAGTACTGGGTCCTTTACTTTTAGTAGATATCCTTAATCAAAATATTAAATATTAATGGTGAAATATTGTGCTTTGCAGATGATACAGCTATTTTATTTAGTGGTGACTGTTTGAATAGTGTTGAAAAACTAAATAAATGTTGGTCTAAAAAATGTCAAATCTTGGTTGGACAATAATTCACTTCAGATTAATTATGATAAATCCTCTTTTTTGTATTTTAAAATTAACAGTAACCATAATACGGAGTTAAATACATATTATATAATACATGACAATTCTAGTACATTTGACCATAGTATTTGTTGTTGTTCTTCAATTAAAAAGGCATGCTCTGTTGAATATTTAGGCCTGTATCTTGACGACCCCTTAAAATGGAATTTACATATAAATAAACTAATTAATAATTTAAGGAAATTTTTAAACCTAAAAAGTATTTTGAGTGATAAGCTTAAGATCATGATATACAAAGTGTTAGTACAATCTATTATATCATAAGAAATTGCCCTTTGGGGGTCTGCTTATAAAACTCATACTATTAAATTGGAGACCACATTAAACTCACTTATAAAATACCTATTCAACAAACCATGGTATCACGACTTCTTTACTATATAAAGAATTAAAAATACTTAGTTTTACTAATCTGCATCTATTATTTGTGTGTACTCTATTATTTAAACATAAAAACACTATTATTTCAGCAAACGCACATGGACACAATACTAGGTTTAAAAAAATATTAATATAAATATTCCTAAATTTAGAACTAATTTTGTACAATCAGGGCCATATTATGTTTTCATAGATTTCTGTATTAAATTTAAAATTAATCCGCAAGACTTATATAGTCCCCTTAGTTTTAAGAAACTTGTTATCGATACCGTTGTAAATAAATTGTAAAATTGTAAACATAGTATATAATATAAATTCTGATTAAGTTAAGTTTTTTATTTGTTTACATTTATGATCTACCTATTTGATTGTAAATTCATTTTGCAGGCATGCATTAGAAATATAAGTATTTATTTTATTAGAACTTTCATCTCCGCACAGCCATTAGCTTGGGGATAACCAACTCTTATAATAACGATAATTTTGTATTATGTATTACTGTTGTAGTTGGAATAAATAATAAATAATAAATAATAATAATAATAATAATAAATAATAAATAAATATCTAAATTAACATTTTGATTTCCTGCTGTAACCTCAGAGTAAGTTTTAATAGTTGTATTATTTTATATCTTTCATTTTTTCTTAGACATATTTAAATTTATCTTTAATTATGTGGACTATATAAACCTGGAATATTTTAAAAATAAATTATTATAATCGATATACTAACAATCACGACACTCTTATGAGTGCATTACCGTACTTTTAGAACGCTTCTAAAGAAAAACCATAATGTGAAAATGTACATCATAGTTAAATTTGTATTGAAAATCAAAATAAGAAATAATAATTTGTATAAATTATCACGTGAAGTATACAAATATTGCAAACATTACAAAATTGTTAACTAAAACAAGTCTTATTTTGATTTTCAGGGAGATGGGTATATTGAAATCAAAGTGATAAAAATATGCCCAAGTTAATTTATGCATGCCTAGGACATTACTTAAAATATTGTTACAACTAAAGTATGTCTTTACAATATATTTACTGAGTACAAAAATGTCTATAAACTAAATTTTTTGACTGTTCACCTGATAATATACTAAGCTTACAATACCAGGAAAAATGCATTACCTTATATTAGATTAATTGATGAGTAGTTTCTTTAAGCAATAACTTAAAAACAAAATTCAGATTTCTTAAAGCAGTACCTAATTTTTGTTTTTATTTGTCAATAATCTTTCAATAGTTCTAATAAAACTTTTCATTTATGCATCGCTTCCAAATTTTTATCAGCTATGAAACCAGCTATGAAAATACAAACATAAAAAAGATTCGATAAAAAAATATTTGATTCCATTGAATGTTTGCAATTACTTACCTACCTTCAGAAGTTGGTTACTCAGAAAAGAACTTCAAGTTCAACAATGAACCTATTTTAGCACCAGAAGATGTATCTTTAACTCTTTCTACAGTACCGTCAAACGTCTGAGTTTGCTTCAAAACCTAAGTTTTGAAGTTTCTCTGTCCATCTTACAGCTATACAAAAAAATATGAGAATATTTTAAACACAAATATGAACAATGCATCAGTCGTCAACCAAAACACTCACGTCATGTCCTGAGGTGTCTTGCACGCAATAAGTTTTCCTGGCCAACGCTTGATGGCTACATACTTGCATGTTGTGTAAAGACTTACGATTGCCTTTAATTGACACCTAATACATGAAAACACCAAAAGATTATTGAAATTTAATTTCAGTGCGGACGTGCATCCATTTTAACACCTGCCGAAGCTCATTTTATTATTATCGGTTCCCTCATTCGAAACACTTGTTTTTACTATTAGCGACTTTAGATAAGTAACGGGTTTACAATACATCTTGACTAACAAGCGAGGCGCGGTGACTTTAAAAATTAAAAAGGTTAGAATAGTTTTATTATCGTAATAACCACGACTTAAGATTATAGATAATAATTAATAAATAATGAATAGGTACGACTTACTTGAGGAAGGCTTGATCCTGAATAAGACCATATTTTATCTTTAGTGACGCGATTCGTTTAGATTTCAACTATGTTATTACTGAATACCTATTCATTATTT
Source organism: Sitobion miscanthi (assembly GCA_008086715.1). NCBI lineage: Eukaryota > Metazoa > Arthropoda > Insecta > Hemiptera > Aphididae > Sitobion > Sitobion miscanthi. The sequence continues at coordinate 20,714,661 of CM017801.1, read as the reverse complement.
TAAATACTAATGAATTGCGTTGCAGTTACATAATATAATACATTTGAAGACAACTGTAGTCCATAAAATTCATAAAGTGGTACTTAGTAAAATACAAGACGTATTGACGCAATCGTCGTTAGAAATTTTTAAGTATAAACACAGATCATATTATACAATGTTAGCATTATAATCATTAATCTGTAGTGTAAACAATAAATTAGGAATCGCTTTAAGCTTTTTACCATAAGTAAGTGACTTGTCGCAGTTTTAATTTTTAATAAATTGTAGTCATGATAATAGTACGAGGTCTTATCATATTATCACATGATAACATGATGTAAACAAATCACCGCGAGCCGTCGACGCATTACCCATAGACCAGACCTATGGTGTTTACCATGTCCGGTATAATATACAATGTCATAGTTCGTGGGCGTGACCGCTACGCGACTATACCGCCACGACTGTTGTCGATCGATTTCATTCCGTTCGGGCGTCGCTGTTCCTTTGTACATTGATTCAGTGTGTCTTTTCATTTGTTACGTTCAGGTTGTTGTCTGACGCCCGTCTGCTCCACACCACTCTTCACCGGTCCCAAACAGCTAACCGCATTACACCGCAGTCGCCGTCGTTCGAGTGGCTACGCACGTCTGAACTCACTGATCTCGCCGAGTGGTCGAGTGGTATTTGCCGTCGCTGCACATTAGTTTCCGGTCCATTCATTCCTTCGTCATGTCTTCAGGGTGAGTGTCAACTAATATTCACGCGCGTGCACGGCCGTTCACCTCCCGTTCATCCGGTTTTTGCCCGCGGGTTTCATCTTTTGCGCTCGCTGTTCCCATATCATCGAGACAGACACGGCGCGTGACGGACTGTGGCCTGTGTAGATTTTCCCGAAATCTAATGTAAACGGTAAAAACGTAACCCATACACCATCGTTCAAAATGGCGTCGTCGCCGACGACGCCACCGCCCGCCCCCGCCCCCCGCATCCGCAACCGCCGTCGCCGCCGCCGACATCGTCCAAATATTTTTGCCGGTTACGGAATAACGTTTGATAAATCCCCAAAACCGTTTGAGATATACGGTGGATAAACGATATTCCGATAGCGAACCTCAACCGTTTATGGTTTAATGTTTGTATCTTACACTCGCGTTGTCCCGCACAGCCCGAAGCACAATATTGAGAATTTGAGAATACGCGTACGTTGCCGCCGCCAAACCGTTAGCGCGCGCGTCCCCACGTCCGCTAACAAATAAAAATTAAATACATTACCCATATTGTTGTGTGCGGACTGTCGGCGATCTAAAAAATGATTATTTTGAATGAAGGTTGAAATCGATTCAACAATAAATGGTGCATTATCAATAATCGTTTAAGCGTTCAATAGGTAGTCGTATGTGTGTGTGTGTGTGTGCGGCCGAGTGACCCGAAGGTGCACTGGTCTTAACTGCTACTTCTGAATAATATTTGGATCTCCTATATACGATGTCGGCTCTTTTGGCATGGACGGCTCGATCATTTTACAGGTGTCTTGTCTTGGGTGTGGTCGTTGAAAGTTATAATTTTTGTAGTGATATAAAATATAGCCCCGAGCATACTCTTCCTTTCGCCATATATGTAATTACATTTTAGTTGCCGCAGCACATTTGCTTCACTAGCCTACATTACAAATGTATCGTCATCTATTACTTATTGACTATGCTTAAAATTATACTAATTGTTATTTTATTACCTAATTGTTATCTTTACCTAGTTTGTTGGAATGCATGATTATGCATGATACAACAATACTATTAAAAAATAGTATTTAAAATATTACCAAAAAAAAAAAAAAAAATGTTTTTTATGCATTTAAAATTTAACTATTACATACTATTTATTTTTATCAATTAGGACCTACATTTTATTAACTTACATTTAGGTTTTTTTTCATCAAACTTCCTCATATCAGTTTATTATAACTCCAGTACCCTTTTATATGTCAAATATCAGTTAAATATTGTTTGAGTGTTTTGAGAGTTACATTTAAATTACATATTTACAAAATAATAGTTAAAAGAAATTAATCATTATAGCACTGTATTATGGAAACTGGTTTACGTTATGGATATTGTTTTACTATATTATTTATTAATTAACAATGTATAATATATTTTATAAACCAATTATTAGTATGTAGGTAGTAGATGAATACATTTCAAAACATTGTTTGATTCAATAACAAATCAGTAATTATAAAAAATGTTCCTAACCATATAGAAGTTCAGAAAAGCTGTGCGGTGATCTATTTACAATATTTTTCCGCACCGAAATGTTTCCCCAATCTGCCCCTGAGTATAGGTACTTAATGGTTTTGTTTTATTTTTTTTTTTTAATCACTTTAAAATTAAACTATAATAAAAAGCCTATTAGATGCCCTAGATATTGAACTTAACTTTTGAATTGTATTAGAGGTCAATTCACTCTAATTTTTAAACTAACAGAGCTAACTATGATCTGCTGAGTGTAAAATTTGATATGTTACAAACTTGTAAGACGGACACAACAAATGTCTGTATAGCGTCCTCTTAAATTAAAACTAAAAATATTGATGTACCTACAATTTCAGCCTTTATTTGAAATAATGCTTATTGGTTCTATTGGTGAAGCGTATAAAAAACAAATAGTTTAGTTGCTATCAAACTTATAAAATAATGTTTTATGGATAATAATTTAAGCGATGTTTTTTGGTGTCATCTGCAGCCAAGTTATTTAAAATAAATGATACATCTGTTTTGATATATTTTTATTAACATATTAATGTATTTTTGTTCCAGAGAGAGAGGTGTTGAAAACATAGAACCTAGTGGTACTGCTGCAAGAGAGGATCAAGAACAGGAATATTCTGTAGAAATAATTTTAGATAAGCGTTTAAATAATAATAAAGTTGAATATTTTATCAAATGGATTGGTTACGATGACAGAGAGAACTGTTGGGAGCCAGAAGAAAATCTAATTGTGTAGATTTAATTAACGCGTTCGAAGAAAGACTCAAAAGGGAAGAGAAGAAGAGAAAAAGACGGGAAAAACGTGAAAACCGTGCGCTTTTTGCCCGTTTACGTGAATTGTCAAACACAATAATCCAAGGTTCTACTTCAGTAGAACCTATTATGGTTAGTACAATGATAAAACTGGATAAGAAGGTAGTTGACAAATTCACTAAAACCAGTAATGGCTCTGAAGTTACTGAGAAAATTCCAGAGAAAATTTTGGGTGCATCTAATTCAAGTGGCCAATTGATGTTTTTGATGAAATGGCAAGGAACTGAAGAATCCGATTTGATATCAGCTGCAGAGGCTAATTTAATGTACCCAGAAGTTGTTATCGATTTTTATGAATCAAGACTTACATGGAATTTCACCACTAGAGGTGTAAATTAACTATTAAAATACAAATAAAGACAACATGTGTACAAAAAATAACATTTGATTTGTACAAACCCTATGATAAATGTTTTCAATTATTTTACTTTTTGATTATATATGGTAGAAATGCCTATAACTAAGTGAACTAACTAATGACATTTTTTCTTATATTTTAGATTGATAAATGTAATAACATGATATATATATATATTACATATTATTATTATCGGTTTATGATAATAATTAACTTATTAGTTTTGAATTTTTTCATTATTTTTTTGTTTAAATTATAATGTAATAGTGAATCATTTTATCTTAAAGGCAAAAATAATATGTTAATTTAAGTTTATTTTTTTGTTCAAATGTTGTGCTTAAACATTCTTAACTTATAGTTTTATTTTAAACATTAAAGAATTTTACTCCATATTATTTTATCTTTTTTTATAACTTTTAAAGATAAGTTCGAAAAAATAAAATATTTCAAGAAATATGCAATTTTGGTTTAGCAAATAATCCAACTTTGAACATGTTAAAAAGTAAGAAAATTGGTAACTAAGGAATATCTTTATGAGGAAGTATAAACAGAAATTAAAAAAATTAAATTTCCAAACCATAACTGTGTGTTTAAATTATAGGAAATTTGACTAGGATTGTAAACACAAAATGTATTATACAAGGGAATATAAGTTCAAATACATATTTATACATTGATTTATAATTAGTTTAAAAAAAAATAAAATAATATAGAGATGTCTATAATCGGTGGTGTAAATTAGCCTCATTTTTTGGTGGTGCAGAGAAATATTTTAAGTCCAGTACTCTAAACTCCTTTGAAAATTCACAACGGTGCACACAAATTGTTTACCTAGTGTCCTAATTGTACCTAATAATGAGTATAAATTATAAAAGAAGATATTGTTCTTTTTAAAATAATTTTTTTGAAAAAAATAAATTTAGAAAGTGTATTCATTGATGTAATGTTTAGTTAATTAATATGGGTACATCATCTTGGCTATATCCTATAACTGTCTGAAAATCTTCAATATTTATATAATGAAACACTAAATAAAATAATAAGGTACTAACCAAGGAAAATATTATGGTTTTTTAGTTGTAAGCATAGTTATAGTGTTACACTGTAGGTACTTAAATACTAGTGTTTGTGAGTGCTGATTTAATTTTGAAGAGTTAATTTCTTATTATTATAATTATTAGTGTCAATTGAGTAAACCATCATAGATGGTACCATAAAAACAAATGAAAAATAGATTATAATATAACTATAAGGGATTGATTATATAATTAATATTATTAATTAATTATATGTATAAGTAAATTCAATGTCAAAAATATTTTAACTTCAAAAGCTCATAAAAAGTTTGCTTAGTAGTAAACTTTTTTTTTGATAAAAGTAGGAGAACGTGCGAAGAATCTTGTGTTAATTTTATAATTCTTCGATATAAATATAAAACCGTTTATGAATTTCTAACTCAAAATAGTTTGAAAATGTCTATGATTTTATTCTGATGCTTCAGACGTCAATAAAAATGTTATAGATACTTGTTTAATAAACAAATATATACTTTTTAAAATATAAACTATAGGCAAGCCACATTATTGGGGGGAGGATTTGTTCATTACATTTTTCGTTGTAAGCTATAATATTGCATAAATCACCAAAAACAAAAAATCTATGATTATTGCTGACCACATTTGTCACAATTTCATATAGGTTATACATTTTAACTACATGGGTAAACCAAACATATAAATAAATAGACTAGTACAATACTACTTGGTATTATACAGACATTATACAGTCAAATAAACCTACTATAGTAATATATAAATGTAATGTGTAAGTCATTACCTAACCACATATTACTACATCTGTTGGTGAAATGGTAAATGGTGATAAGTTTAGAATTGAAATCCCATTTGAAAATTATGATTATTTATATTGTATGCAATTATTTTGGTAATATATTTGTACGTTAACAAACAATAGGTAATGTGTTCATCGTGGTGATCCGTTTTGTAGTTTTGAAATGAAGTAGTGAGCATCCTTTTAAGTTTTAAATTAGGTAAATGTATTAAAATGTAAATCTTTTAAAAAGTTTAAGATCTAACATATATTAATACTTAATCTTTATATATGTATCCATCCATTAAAACAAGTAAAAATTGTTTTACATACCTACTTATTGTTCTATTATATTTGCTTATATTTATTTATGTACCTATATCTACTACCTAAGTACCTAGTTCATTCTGTTTACATTTTCATAATTAAAAGGCAAAAAAATACTGTATTATAATTTATAACTAACTCTTTCTTTTTAACACAAGCTCTGCTTATAAAAAGAGAATCAAAGATTAGTTTATATTATTTATTATATATGTATACCTAACCTATCTACTTATTTATTATATTTGTGTTATGGTGCCAAATAATAGGTATTATTAATAAATATTAGGTACAATTCAGTGACAAATTTACAGGGAAAGGGATCAATCCCCTTCCTTAAGCAGTAGGTAGGTATATAATATTTTTAATAGATTTATAAGTATATCTAACTACTAGATAACTAATGTTGTTTAAAAACATAAAATTATTGTACAGGGTTGAAGCAAACAATAAATTTATATTGTCATTATGCATAAAGTAACAAATTTGGTATATTTCTGTTTTATCAGACATACCTTACATTACAATTTTTTTTGTTTAACGCTTCGATGTAAAATAATAAAATTATAATTATGTATACAAAGTAGAAGCGTATATTTTTATATAATATGTTGTAGAACTCCTTGGCCCCCACACGAGTTTTCTCAGAGGGGTCTAGTATTCGGATTTTTCCATGTATATGAAATGAAATAATTGAATAAATATAAAACAATATTTTAAAATACACGTAAAATTCAATAATGCACTACTATAGCTTGTAAATGTATGTACTTACATTTAACTCAATAAAATACAGAAAAATAAATTTAGCCACATTTTACATCTTCGGTCAAAATATTTTAAAAATTGTAATATATTTACCAAATTATAAAATATTAAATTCCTCATATAAACATTTAGTGAAAACTTCAAGTTACACTCCTATTACTTATGTGTTACCTACATAAGAAAATAATTGGTAAATATAGGTAAATATTTGAAATAAACCGTATATCAAACCGTAGTCAGTACCTACCGTTATTTTTGTAATTTACACAATTTTGAAAAATTTAATGAAATTTATAACTTCTAACGTTTAAGAAAAATTTTGTTATGCGTATTTTCGATATAAAAAAAAAAGTAGCAAAAAGGCGTACAACATTGTGGAAACGTTGCAGGAACGCGAAAGATTCAGATATATTATGGTAACAGGTTATCATGTATCATGTTTATATTAGCATTTTTTATTCATGATAAAATTTTGAAAATAATTTGACTTTTTTTGAGCTGTTTACGGACATTGTCAGTTTTCAAAAAAAAAACCTGATAATATTAATTATTAACAGTTATAGTGTTGTAATTTATCATTTGTGTTCATTAGTTTTTACTGATGTCATTAATTTTGATGGGCTGTGAACAATTTCCAGATTCCTTTATGGCCGTTCAAAAATAATAATTGGTCAGGGGTTACCAAGATATTATATGGTATTGCATATCGTATATAATATTATTATAATAAATACATAATATTATTATTAACACAATAGGTATAACACATAACTATGTTCCATATACCTTAAATAAATCAATCATGTCGGTCGCATTATATTATGTTATATACAGAATTTCATAAAAATAGATTACCCTCATGGCTAATATTATATATTTTAATTTTAGTAAAATCAATCAATTACTAATATACATTTAATTGGAGATTTTTGTCAATTTGATGGTTTACGTTTTCCGTCGACTTCATTCGACCATGTTGTCGATCCATCTGACATCTGAACACTTTCTTTTTTAAATTCGTCCTTAAAGGATCGATCCTACCGCGGACAGTTTTACTTTTACATTGTGTTATGAATAAATACAACTACCTATTTAGTTATAGGTAAATGTTTTTATTTTTATTCTTTTCTCCTTCTATACAAAATGTCATTTGCGCAAATATATTTATTTTTTTTATTTGATAAGAAAAAAAATATAATATCATTATTTATAAATCTCGCACTACCAATGCTTTAAATAATTAAATTGTACATATTATTGTAATATTGTTACTATTTTATAAAATAATCAATTATTTTAAAATAATAATTAAAATACATATATACCTAGATATAGCAGAACTTTAGACAATTATTACAAGACTATAGATTGTCCATTATAGATATTTTAATGTACCTATGTACTTAATTTTATCCTTTAAATTTTTAAATTTTTTTACTTTTTTGAATTACAACATTTTTAATTTCTTCTTCGAAAGCCAAGTATTTTTCTGAGTATTTCGATACATAAAAATTGAATTTAAGAAGTATTTCAAGTTTAGATACGCTGAGTAATGGACCAACATTTTGCGGGGGAACAGCATATTATTATACCAATTCATTCCGCTCAACTAAACTTAAAAAAATATACTTATTACATACTTATATAAGCTACATGTTCTGAATACGATTTTTATGTATCGAACCCATCATGGAAAAATATTCTCCTATGTAATATGAAATTAAAATTGTATGTTGTTATTCAAAATAGTAAAAACTCAAAAAAATTAAGAATAAAATTAAAATTATGTTTATTTTTTAAAAATATTGTCTTTTTTTTCAAAAAGATGTTAACTTTTTGAAATAATGAAAATGTTCTATGACCCTATACATGTGCAGGTCTCTGGTCTTTTTTTTTTTACTACGTTTTGGGCGTGCGACGTGTAACATATAATATTATTTTTTTAAAAAATGGCGTAGGTTTGGAGAAAATTGGATAACGTGGGGAGAAAACTTAACACGCATCCCGTTTGTCTGATAAAGTAAATTTGTCTGCGATTAATGAGCTTTTGCAAAATAATAGTTAACGAGCGAGAGAGCGGCTTTTTGAAAGGTAAAATCTGAATTTTTGCGTTTATTTAATCACAATAACCATTGCATAATATTTTCAATATTGCCTTAAATATTCATATAAATAAGCGTATACCCTATAGTTTTTTACAAAACACCAATGGGTAAATCACGTATCATAAAAATACTTGTTCAACAGTCGGCAGTATATTTTATTTTATTATTTTTTTTTTAGGAGTAAATCCATTTACAGTAGTAATATAATATTGTAGTTTACAACAAAGCTATGATAAAACGTTTCATTTAGTGATTTATATTATATTAATATATTATTTACAATGCGTCGTTTTCGGTTTTTATAATATTATTTACTTTGATCAAAATAATTTCAAACATTTATCGCCCGTGCCAACACGACCCGCGTATGGATCTCCCAAATATGCACAGTTGTCGGTTTTCGTGTCGGTGGTGGCGCGTTCGGTCGATAATTTGATTGGCCGCACCCGAAGGACGGCCGACGCCGTGTAAACATGCGCCACGGGGCCAACTCGCGCACGCACACGCACCACACACAAACACGCAAAAGCGCAGGTGCAAGACTCCGAGATTATTTTTCCCCTCGGAATATTTTTCTCTGGTAGTCACGTATACTCACGAAGCCAACCGTTATAATACAGCTGCGAACACAATATTTGTGTCGGCGGGTTGTGTGGGTCGATAGGGGTGGCGGGCGGTTGGTAATAAATTACATAGGGGCTACACCCTCGTTTTGTTTCGTATGTAATGTACAATATAACGAAACACGGGTGATGGGCGGCAGTACAGCGTTTCTATAGCGACTACGACGGAGGAGTGAACGGCGAACACATTATTTGGCACAGTATTGCCAACGCATAAATGTTATTGCGGGGCCGCGACTGTTGAGATAATAAGTTTTATTACATAATGTGAAAATGTGTACCGTAGTTATATTTTTGTAGTAAAATCACCTACGAACAATAATTTGTAAAAAATGACAATATCGTTGAAAATTACAAAAAATTGCAATATAAAGCTAAACAGTGAAAGTGTGGCCGATTCTTATACGAGTTATCGCAATATCGTCGGCTAAGGTCGGGAGGAGTATACCACTGTTTCACAGAACTTTTTTGGACTTAAGTTTGTTCTTGATCAATAAAATCAACCATCTACATGTAGTATATGTCAAACTCGCATCACTATAAAACACATACTCCAAGAATGCCCCACATATGAACCAGTACGCACGACTCTCAACTTTCCGCATAACATCAAGGAAATCCTCGAAGAAGGACAAACTCTAAATACTATCAAGTTCATCACTATATGCAACCTCATCAACCAATTCTGATTTAACCAATCTATCTTGTAAAAACAATTAATAATTTAACTGTTAATATGTAATTTTATTTATCAACATACTGTATACATATGTATATAAATATCATATCTGTTTTTATTTAAAAACAAAAACAATGTTGGCTTACAACCTTAGCAAAGGAATTCTTTAAAATTTAAAATAAAAATAAAAAGGTGGGTAAGTGGATGTCGCTCTGCTGTACAGTAGGTTACAAGTGGGTCACTGTAATGGATGGTGTTAAATTTGAATTGAATGATATAATATGTATGATATATAATATATAAAATTGTATAAGAAAAACGATTCTGAGCGAAAACGGTCAGTCAGCCTGTGATATTACTTAGTCTATTTGATGATATTAAGGTGAATAAAGTAATTTATTTATAACCTATTTACGTGGAATCTTGTTTTAAATTTTCAATCCTTAGGTATAAAAGTTGAACATTTTATACATTTTTAACTTCAAAATTATTATTAAATTTTAAATGCGATACATTTTGTCAAAATTCGAACTTTAAATGCTAATAAAAAAAATTGTGACTATGGATTTTTAATTTTTTTTCATCTGCCTTTGAAACAATATACTAGGAACCTACTATTAAATTTTCAAGCTTTTTTAACAAACAAATAAAATTTAATTGATATTTATAGAAAAAAAACTCAAAAATATAGAAACTGAAAATGTCCGTAAACAGCTCAAAATAAGTCAAAATATTTGGTAAAAATGGTGTGTTGTATTGAAAATGCGAATTTAAATATTCAGTCATTATTCCATGTACCAATGGTCATTTGTTTAAGAACTGCACCAAAAACCAAAATCGATTTTTTCGAAAACAGATTTTGTGTAAAAATTCCCGTTTTTCCTTAATTTTTCTTTTGTTTTTCACGGCGCTTTTGAAAATTACTGGGAAATTTATACTTTTTACCCCCTAAAGTATCAACTAGATTCAATTTCCTATCAGAAAAAATACCATTGAAGAAAATCCAAGCACTTTTACGGTACTAAAGGTGATGACAGACACACACACAAAAAAAAACACACTTCATTGTAAAATCAATACATTTATCGTTCCACTCAGAATCTAAAAAAGCTAAATAGTTATACTGTAATAATTAGTCCGACCCGTGTACATATTTGATGTATCTGATATCAATAAAAAAGGTGCAATATCTATTAAATGCGGTCTTTAATATTATAATGTTACGTCAAGTAATAAGTAGGTAATTAACAATTTAAATGTTCTAATATGATTTTATTATGTGCCTAACTTAAATGTATTTTTCGTTGCAATTTTATCATATTATTTATGCTGTAATAATTTTGATATATTTTCATTGCAATGTTGACATAATAGTTTTAGTGAAATTTTTAAATATTTTTAAGGCAATTCAATCCGGTGTTTCGTTATATTGTACATTACATACGAAACAAAACGAGGGTGTAGCCCCTATGTAATTTATTACCAACCGCCCGCCACCCCTATCGACCCACACAACCCGCCGACACAAATATTGTGTTCGCAGCTGTATTATAACGGTTGGCTTCGTGAGTATACGTGACTACCAGAGAAAAATATTCCGAGGGGAAAAATAATCTCGGAGTCTTGCAGCTGCGCTTGTGCATGTGAGAGTGTGGTGCGTGCGCGTGCGCGAGTTGGCCCCGTTGCGCATATTTACACGGCGTCGGCCGTCCTTCGGGTGCGGCCAATCAAATTATCGACCGAACGCGCCACCACCGACACGAAAACCGACAACTGTGCATATTTGGGAGATCCATACGCGGGTCGTGTTGGCACGGGCGATAAATGTTTGAAATTATTTTGATCAAAGTAAATAATATTATAAAAACCGAAAACGACGCATTGTAAATAATATATTAATATAATATAAATCACTAAATGAAACGTTTTATCATAGCTTTGTTGTAAACTACAATATTATATTACTACTGTAAATGGATTTACTCCGAAAAAAAAAAATAATAAAATAAAATATACTGCCGACTGTTGAACAAGTATTTTTATGATACGTGATTTACCCATTGGTGTTTTGTAAAAAACTATAGGGTATACGCTTATTTATATGAATATTTAAGGCAATATTGAAAATATTATGTAATGATTATTGTGATTTAATAGAATATTCAACAGAGTTTTACGATCGAAATCGATGTTTCATAATTATTACATTGTTTCATGATGGAAGATTGGTAGCAATAACTAATAAGAAAGCATTATTCTGAAAAAGATTCAGCCAACAATAAAAAAAAGAAAAAATTAGAATGAAAAAATTCTAATTAAAAATATTTTTTTATACTAAACATTTTATAATTCGTATTTCATTAATTTGTGTATCAACCAATACAGCAAATCATCATTATGAATCAGTCTATACATGTTTCTAGATGCCTTAGAATTTTAATTTTCAAAAAATATTGTTCAAGGAGTAAAATATTTCATAGGTATTCATTAGTAACGATTTCATAAAAACAATTTAGAACCTTTTCATTCTAGATCCACAAATTTGATCAATACGACTATTTATTTGATATTATTGTAATTTGTATTAAGTTATGAAAAGGTAATACCTACCTAGGTAGTTCGTAATTCCTATCCACGGTCTAAAAATAATTATTTTTTATAATGATATCAAAATATTATAGGTATGTATGAATAATATATTATATCAAAATGCTCTGGTTATTATTTTTGTGGTAACAAATTTGATCTAGTTTGTGTCTTGGTATCTCAGTACTTTTTAAAACAATCAGAGGAAAAAACACACATTGTTTTAAAAATAAATACATTCACAAACACATACACACACACACACTTCGCACATTAATACCATTTTAATAATCAAGTTGGTACTTCAGGGGGTCAAAAGTAAAAATTTCCCATTAACTTTTCAAAAGCGCTGAGAAAAACAAAAAAAAAATAAGAAAAACCAGGAATTCTTAAGTAAAATTGGTTTTTGACAATATCGACTTTACCGTAGATACATGAAATTTTGACCGGTTATTTATATTTGCATTTTCTATACATGATAAAATTTTCAAAATATTTAGATTTTTTTTGAACTGTTTCTGAACATTTTCAGTTTCCAATTTTTTTAGTCTTTTAGATTCCGAGTGGAACGATGAATGTATTGATTTTACAATGATGTGTGTTTTAGTTTCTGAGTGGAAAGATGAATGTATTGATTTTACAAAGATATGTGTTTTTTTTTTTTTTTTTTATTTTATTTTATTTTTTTTTTTTTGTGTTTGCCATCACCTTTTAGGACAATAAAAACACTTCAAAAGTATCTGTTCTGACTGGAAAGTGAATCTAGTTGGTTCTTTGGGCGTTTGAAAATAAAAATTTTCCAGTAGTTTTCAAAAACGCCGTGAAAAACAATAAAAAAATTAAGGAAAAACGGAAATTTTTACGTGGGTCGCTGTAAATTGCGGCCCATTTTTAATTTTTTATGTAAATTGCATATTTTGCACATACGTATACTGTGGCCTGGCTATATTTTATACATACGTAAATTACGGCCTGTTTATATTTTTACATACGTAAATTGCGGTCTGGGTATAATTTTGTATGTATACCTACCCAAATAATTTTTATTTTTAAGTAATAATTACGTCTAAGGCTTTTTTTGCAAAATCAATATTTTCCTTCTCGTTTTTCAGACTTAGGACTGTCAGTATAATTGTATCAATATTGGTTTTGCTGTTTTTTGTTTTTAATTAAAAAATATAGTATTAGCAATTAGTAGGTAATAATGTGTTCCTAAAAATGTATATGGTTAAAAAATGTATTATTAAATTAATTTATTGAAAAAAAATTGTAATTAAGAAACTGGTAAAAATTTGTCGGAAAATTCTCGCACATAGTCTAACGTAGTAATTATTTTTGTTTGCAATTCATACATTTTATCATGTATAAATGTTTCTTTTTCAGTCATTGTCTTGCTTTTTGTTCCCTGACTTCTCGATGTGATATACGTATCACTTTGCATGTTTTTTAAAATGTCAATGAAATTGAATATGTTTGAGTGTGATGAATTGAATAAGCTGTTTAATTTTTTATGAAATGATTCACAATTGTTTGTTGTGCGCATCGTTGATATTACAAATTCGGCCCATATCTCTGGTGGAAACTCTGCGTCGTTGGTTAAATATGTTTCTAATATGTATTCAGTAAATTGTACTATTCTATTATCTTGTGGTTGCAATGCCATTATATCATAGGCAAAACAATCTTCAACCATATCATGACTTAAAAAGGAAGTACAAAAAATAATTCAAAAAAATTACTTATATCCGTATTATTGTTTTTGTAATCATTACTTAACCCCAGCTGCTGTATTTTTCTGTACCAACTTCGACCAAGGTGAAATCTATACCCTTTTACTTCAATAGAAAAACAAACATGTCTTGCAGCATTGTGAATAGCCTTTTCAAAATCGGCATACAACCGAATAGGACTGAATTGTAAGTTCTTTTTTTTACACTCAATAACTAAATGTTGAAATGCCTCTAAATATCATAGTGTAGTCTTCGAAGGTAGTAAAATATAAACGAGTGGAACATAAGACTTATTTATTGTACGATGAACGGCAGTGGCGTAGATACGATTGTTTTCTGGGGGGGGGGGGGGTTTAAAATATATTTATGATACAAATTACTTGGATTATTTCTCATTTTTAAAAAGTTATCGGTATCTATTACACTTTTAATATGATAATTTAGTTTATCATGTTTAGTAAATGTTTCTGTAGCATGATTCCAATTATCAAATTTGCTTAATACCAAAGCACCAAGTTCTGGCCATTTATTCCACCTTCAGATTTTGAAAAAGCAACACAAAGTCTACAAAATGCACCATCTTCTTTTTCTGAGTATGCTAACCATCGCCATCTTAATAACCAATTAAATTGAAATTTGCTCGTTTGCCCTTTTTTAATTTTATCGAAGTTTTTATGTATAGGAAAATTAAACGTTATATCTGGTGTCCATATACTATTTATAGCTGTATGAATTTCACTATGAGACAATACACGGTTAACAAAATATGTTATGTCATTAATTCTTATATCAACCGAAGTAAAAGATGAAGAAGGTATACAGGTTTCAAGAGTCTTAATATTTAGGTCATTTTTAGGTGCTAATAAATTTTTTATAGTAGGATCTTTTGTTTTCGTTTTCTAAAATACAAAATTAATACTTTGATCAATTGTTAGTATTTGTTAAGTAATATTAAAATATTTTAAAATATACGAATATACTAATATATGTAATAGAATCTAGTATTATGTAGTGAAAAATAAACATTAAATACTAAACAGTAACATCAACAAAAATAAATAATAAATACTAAAATTGTTAAATACACAATGATTAAATTATTATTTTATTAGAATAAATAAAATAATGTTTTCAGAGTTTAAGCTATGCGTAATTAAGTAATTTATTATATTAATGTACTAATATTGTACAAAAATAATGCAATATTGTTTAATATGCTTACCTTTATAACAAATTTATCCATAGTTAAATACTTAAATCTTAAATGATAGTTAATAGGAGTATCGTGTAACGATACTTAAGTTTCAAACTCCAACAAATCAAATGAAATATTATGACGGCCGACAGATCGTAATATCCTATTATCGACGGCATGCTCGTGTTGTTACGTATTGGACGTCGGAGGCCGTTATCGCTGTTTTCGTCGAATTTATAATTGGTTTTCTTAAAATAAAACTTAGAAGTGTAAACACTCGGATAATTTCTATAACTATATTAATATATATAGTAATAATTAATAATATTACACATGTTAATTTGTACTAGTATTATTTATCTATTATTTAAAATTCTAACCAATATATAAAAGATTTGTTTTTTTTTGTGTAGGGGGGTGGAAACCCCTTACACCCCCCCCCCCCGTAACTACGCCACTGATGAACGGTAAGTAGTTGATGGTATAATTTCAGACAACTTTTAAATGTACCATCTACAAATATAGTGTCCGAATTGCATAGCACTTTTAAATTGCTTAACGTAAAGAAACCTACTATATTTGTTATCTTTACTATTAACTAATAAAAAATTGTCATTTTTATTTTTTTATTTGTGTTAAATTCCATGTTGTCAAAAATGTAGTGTAATTCCAAAAAAGTGGCTGGTAATTTTGGTAGGATAGAAGCTCGAGCATTGTGTAAATTTTGTTTAATCAACTTTACGTTTTGAGTAGTAAGATTCGACATCAGCATTTATAAATCAGAATGAATAATTTTAGATGGCCCGATAAACATATCATCAGCGGCTTTTCTTTTTAAACTGTTGTTAAGTTTCTGTCGATTTATTATTTGTTCCGAAATTTTAAAATGACTTTTGTGATCTATATCACTATCTATACAAATATTATTATCATTAAATTTGAAAAAAACACTTGCACGTTTCAACTGTGCAACACCAGCGATGAATATAATTTTTTAGCATTTTGTGAGAAAAAAATTTGAAACCATCAACTACTTTGAACGTTTTATTCCTTGCACTTTTCAAAACGTCCATTTTTATTAAATTAAAAAAAAACTTAACTGTAGACTGTAGAGCAACGTAAAACCTTGTCCGTAAGGTCTTCAATAAAATGCACACTGGCTGCTAGTAATATATTATATTAGTGAACATATTATTATTATCTACATCGACCAATGAAAGATTACCTAATACTTATCTTTAAATTGTACAGGCGACTGGACATCGGAATATCCCAGGCTGCAACTTACGTACATTTCAAATATACCTGGGGCGCAATTTACGTACGTTTTAAAAGTACATGGGCCGCAATTTACGTAGTATACTACGTATACTACGTACTTAACTATGAGCTTTTTTGGGGGACGCAATTTACCGACTCCGTTTTACGCAAAGTCTGTTTTCGAGAAAATCGATTTTGGTTTTTGGTGCAACTATTCAACAAATAACCATAGGTACATGAAATTTCGACTGAATGTTTATATTAGCATTTTCTATACATCATAACATTTTTAAAATAATTTGACCTTTTTTGGGCTGTTTACGGACATAGTTAATTTTCAATTTTTTTAGTTTTTTTTTATATAAATATCAATAACATTTTATTTGTTGGGTAAAAAAGAGTGAAAATTTAATTATTTTATTATTAAAAATTTATAAAATATTCAACTTTTATAGCTAAGGATTGAAAATTTAAAACAAGGTTCCGCGTAAATAGGTTATATATAAATTGCTTTATTCACAATAATATCATCATATATACTTATTAGTAATAACTATAAGGCCAACAATTATATGCCCTAAAAATCTATTAAATATGTATGCAGTTATACCCTTAAAATTACCAAAATATGCTCTAAAAAAAAAAATGTTACTGTAAAAAATGATTAAATGATTTATTTTTTTATGTATTATACAATTTATACTATAATACAATGATATTATTGCCAATGAATAATAATTAACAAAATTTGTGGTATTAAAAATATTAAAAAATTAAAATTAAAGTAATTAATTAATGAATAAGTTAAATAAAAACATGAGAGATGTAACTATTGATACGACTTGTGTTAGAATTTTACACTTTTACCTCTCTTCATAAATTAGTTGAAATACCCATAAGATATATTGAGTGAAAAAATTAATATTTTGTAATTCCCGAGTTTTTAATATCTTTAATATGCTCCAAGAATATACTAAATGCTAAAATATGCCCTAAAAATGCAAAAATACCATAATATGCAAAAATATGTAAAATTAAATTTCAAATACAGCATCGTTAGGTCATAAAACAAATTTTGGTATAAACTACCTATTTTTTTGACCAACCAATAAAAATATGCAAATGCATACAAGTGTTGGTCCTAGTAATAAGTAATATCATGGGCCGACTGACCGTTTTCACTCAGAATCGTTTTTCTTATACAATGATATTAAATCATTGAATTCGAATTTAACATCATCCATTACAGTGACCCACGTGTGTTAGACAAAAATAAAAAATCACGGTATGGAATCCCCTTAAACAAACACAGCATTGTATAAACAAGATAACTTTCAAAAATATTTTGACTTCTTTTGAGGTCTTTACGGATATTTTCAGTTAGTTCAATTCGTTGAGTCAAGAAGCTTACAAATAGATATTAAGGCTCCTAATATAGTGCTACAGTGACTGTTGAAAAATATTAAAAATACAGTCACAATTATTTTTATAAACATTTAAAGTTCTAATTTTGACAAAATACGTGATAATCACAAAATGTTCAAATAATTTTGAGTTAGGATTTCATAAAAATTTGAAATTTGAAAATGCAATACAAGATTCCTCATAAATTTGTCTACATTTATCAAAAAGGAAAAGTGTTTAATAAAGTCATATTAATTTTTTATGATCACTCGAAGTTTAATTTTTACAACATTAGATATTCACTCTATTTCTCATATAGCTTTTTTATATTTTGCTGTAATTCAAAAACGAATAACTGTTGATACATTTATTGTCTTAATACCTATACTTGATAACCTTTTCAAAATGTTTAACTCATTTTTGACTGTACATCTTACAATACATTTAAATGTAAAAATACAAAATAAATTGTTCTTGGATAAAACTGTTGATAAATACTTTATTTATTTTTAGATATTCTATCAAATGCTACAAAATATTCCTATATTATTATACCTAATAATTGTTTTAATGTGAAATTAAAAAAAAAATGTTTAACGAATAAGCAATAACCATGCAATTTGTAATAAGATAATTAATTTAAACACCTATTAGGAACTTTAATTTTTATAAATATAAAGCCTATATAACAATGTTCTGCAGTCTAAAAACAATGACCCTTCTTAAATATTATAATATTAATATTAGGAATAAAATATTTTACATTTAGTACATGGTATATAAACACGGTATATTAAATATTAGTTGTAATTTATACAATCTAGATTCTAGAATGTACTTTTTTTTTAAAAACTGATTAATATTCCTATTAAACATTAAGTATCTCTCAAAAATACAATTTATGATTCCATTATTTAATCAACATATTATGTATATTTCAATTTAATTTTTAATTTTGATTTTAACATCAAAAATTAAATTTTAACTAAATATGTTAAAGGTTATAATACAAACTAAGGTTTAAAAATAATTTGCTTAAGTAATTTCTAGAATATTACTAAGGAATGTAGTAGAGCCGTCAATCTTAAGCTTAACACTTAAATGATATAGCGAATAGAAATTACAAGTTATTCATTTCACTTTACTATTTCAGTTGATGATCCGGATCATGTTATAATATGCAAAATATTGTTAATTGTCCATAACTAACATAAGTATAACTATTATTTTAAGTAAATACTTAATATTGTCTAAGATCTTATCAAAATAAAAACAAGTTAAATATGTAAGAATGGTCAAGAAATAACATTTAGTGAATAATCTTCAGGAAATTATCTTATTTGTAAGTGTTTGTTTACGCTTAATTAATAAAAAATGTATCATTATTTTTTCTACTATGAAAGTTTTGTTGGGATAGATGCTTATTGTACCATTTAAATTATAATTTATTGTTACTTAAATAATAATAATAGTAATAATAATAATAAAAGTATAATTAAAATTATAACCATAATTGCATTCAAAATACCTATTTTTACATTAAAATTTTATCAGAATTTCTCTAAGCAAGTGCTTTGAAGACAAATTCAGATTTCCTAATGCAGTAACTTTGTTTTATTCATCAGCAATCTTTCAAGACTTTTTATTAATGCATCGCTTCCAAATTTTTCTCACAAACACCAGCTGTAAAAAAAAATACAAATATAAATAGATAGAATTGACCTGAATGCTTGTAAATACATACCTACCTTTAGAAGTTGGCTATTCAAAAAAGTATTTCAAGTTCAAAGATGAATGCATTTTAGCACCAGACGATGTATCTTTAACTCTTTCTACAGTATCGTCAAACATCTGTTCAGGTTTTGAAATTCTCCGTCCATCCTACGGCTATACAAAAAAATATGAGAATATTTTAAACACAAATATGAGCAATGTAACAGTTGTCAACAAAACACTCACGTCATGTCCTCAGATTTCCAGCCAGCACACAATAAGTTTTCCTTGAAAACGCTTGATGGCTACATACTTGCATATTGTTCCAAAAACTTACTTACGACTTTCTTTGACACCTAAAAAATGAACACACTAAAAGATTATTGAAATTTAATTTCTGTGCGAGCAAGCAACCGTTTCAAAGCCTGCCGAAGCTCACTCTATGTTTATCAGTTTCCTAGTACGAAACGTTGTTTTTATTTTTAGCGACTTTCGCTAAATGTACAATAGGTACGTCTTAAAAGGAGCGAGGCGGCAACTATAAAAATTAAAAAGGTTAGATTAGTTATATTATCATAATAACCAAGACTTAAGATTGTAGATAATAATTAATAAAGAATGGATATGACATACTTGAGGACGGCACAATCCTGAATCAGACCGTATTTAATCAAAACAGTATTTCAAGTTCAAAGATGAATGCATTTTAGCACCAGACGATGTATCTTTAACTCTTTCAACAGTATCGTCAAACATCTGTTCAGGTTTTGAAATTCTCCGTCCATCCTATGGCTGTACAAAAAAAATATGAGAATATTTTAAACACAAATATGAGCAATGCAACAGTTGTCAACAAAACACTCACTTCATGTCCTCAGATTTCCAGCCAGCACACAATAAGTTTTCCTTGAAAACGCTTGATGGCTACATACTTGCATGTTGTTCCAAAAACTTACTTACGACTTTCTTTGACACCTAAAAAATGAACACACTAAAAGATTATTGAAATTTAATTTCTGTGCGAGCAAGCAACCATTTCAAAGCCTGCCGAAGCTCACTCTATGTTTATCAGTTTCCTAGTACGAAACGTTGTTTTTATTTTTAGCGACTTTGGCTAATACTTTAGCAACACTTCTTAAAGAACGAGCGATTATAAAAATTAAAAATGTTATCTTGATTTTGTCCATAAACATTAGAGTAATGTTCATGGTTTTATCAAATGATTAATATGACGATACGCGACACGTTCTTATCAGCTCCCCCGAGACTGTAGTTTTAGTTGCCGTTAATTTACCCCTTAAAAATAAATATTATAATTAGTATAATATATAAAAAATATGTTTATGCCTATTACTTATTACTTCATTAGTTACAATATTTCATATTTTCTTCCCCTGTTTGAACAGATTATCTGGGACGGAACAACTACGTATTCCTTTGAACTAACAATATATTTTCATCTAAAAATACAAGTCTTGCTTCTATAATTTACTCTAACTATTGTAATTTTTATAAATATTATTATTTTTTAATAAAACATTATATAGTAAATAAGAAAAGTAAAAGACGTGTATAACTACATTTTATTTACATATTTCAATATTTGTTCTCATAATTACTTACAAAATAAATTTAGCTTTAACATAATATTAGGTAGGTATATAAGATATTATGTGTAATTTTTTTAAACTTTTTGTTATTTAAATATTTATAGGTTGCATAGGAGTCATTGCTCTTTTTTATAAAACTATTTATTTTATACTGACATTTAAATACTACTCAACATATGTATCTTCACAATTTTCACAGATATAATAATATATATCTTCTGACAAATATATTGATTAATTTTTTTTTTATCTCTTTTAATATTTTCTTTTTTTCTAAAAAGTAATTCTTCAATCAATGAAATAAATAATGCAATTATATGCTTTGTAAATTCAAGTGTTTTTGCAAAAGAGTACAACAAATTACAACCATTATATTTTTTCGTGTGGATTAATGTATTTCCAATGTTGAATGAAGCACAATCGTCAGATTTTTTACTTAATACTAATTTTTCATTACAACACTTATGATATAATATATTTAATTTTTATAAGCAATTTTTATAACAATGTATCCTTAAATAATACCTTATTATATATTGCATACTCACATGTAACTAGATTAGAATATAGACACCTTATTACATTTTTTTTTTAACAAAAACTAATTACCTATACTTGAACTTGAATTCTCTAGTTATATACATTTTGTGTTTACAACCGAAGTCAAATTGCCTATACTTTAAATGCATATTATTTATGGTTTTGAATTTGAATTTTTTTAAATTTTTTTTGTCCTTTCGTCATTATCATCCATTTTCTTTCTTTTAACATGTTGAAAGATGCATTATTTCCTAAACCATAATGTGTTTCTTTATTTAACAAGCTTATATCTCTTTTAGAACATTTTTCTTTTTACAATTTAATTTTTAATTTTGTTCAAAAAATTTCAAAATATTATTTTATAAATGGATATGTAAATTGTATTAGATTTGTACCAAACAAATTGTAGTATTAATATGCATTGCATTTTCTATTTATTTTAGATTCTGAGCGAAGCGATAAATATAATATTAATATAATATATATAATATTGATTATAATATTATTATTATTATTATTATTTTAATTATTAATGATGTGTGTTTTTTTTTTTTTAATTTTTTTTGTGCCTGTCATCACCTTTTAGAACAGTAAAAGTGTTTAGATTTTCTTCAACAGTATCTTTTCTGAAAGGAAAGTGAATCTAGTTGGTACTTTGGAGGGTCAAAAGTAAAATTTTTCCAGTTGTTAACAAAAGCGCCATGAAAACAAGAGAAAAATTAAGGAAAAAACGGGAATTTTTACGCAAAATCTGTTTTCAGATGAAAAAAATTAAAAATCATTTGTCACAGTTTTTATTTATAAGCATTTAAAGTTCAAAATCACGAAAATTAGCAAATTATTATGAGTTGAGAATTCATGAAAATTTTTCTTTTTAAATCTAAGATTTGAAAATGTAATACAAGATTCTTCTTAAGTTTGTCTACCTTTATCAAAAAAAAATGTCTAGAAGAAAGTCAACTTAAATTTTTATGAGCGTTTGAAATTCAGCAGAGCGACATCCACTTGCCCACCTTCTTTTATTAACTTCAAAATCAGAGTTTCTAGAATCACTACCTACCTATAAAATAATTGATTTAAGTAGTTAAACCAATGTCGCCAGTTTAACACATTTATAACGGTACTACCATCATACAGTCTTCCACGGTTAGGTTAGGTAATTTAAATTTCAAATTTTGACAAAATTTATAATTTAATAATTATTTTGTAGTTAAAAATTTATAAAATGTTCAACTTTTATAGCTAAGGATTGAAAATTTAAAACAAGATTCTACGTAAATAGGTTATATATCAATTACTTTATTCACCTTAATATCATCAAATAGACTAAGTAATATCATAGGCTGACTGACCGTTTTCGCTCAGAATCGTTTTTCTTATACAATGATATTATATCATTCAATTCAAATTTAACACCATTCACTACAGTGAACCACTTGTAACCTACTGTACAGCAGAGCGACATCCACTTACCCACCTTTTTTTTCTAAGTTAAGTTTCTACAGGTAGGTACTATTTACATAACCAAAAATTGAATTATGCTTAATTTCACGAGTATACGGTGGCGGTGTCGGTAGCGGTTACGGCAAAATGAAGCCGGATACAATTTTACCTCCACTGCGGAGGCACCTCCAAGACATAAGAATTTTACTTCCACCGCTGCTGTGTGCTATAATCTTAACGCAGCTTACCGCAGTCCCGTCGTTAATTATATTGCGTCCTAAAGCAAAAGTTTTAATGCCCCTCTTTTTACCGATATTTATTCAATTTTGCCGTCTTCAATTTCTTTAAAATTGTATGCCACCTTGCCGTCCTAAAGCAATGCATGATTTGCTTGTGCCCTAGCGACGGGCCTGCGTGACCACATCTCTCATCTCCGCCGGCCGTGTTATACCTATGCGTAGTCGTCGCGGTGGTCAATATCGCGACCTTATCAAATTGTTACATAATTTATTAAAACAATAATATAAATAATAACAATGATTATGGTGTGTGCGTGACGCGTGTGACCAGTTTGTAGATTAAAGGTTTAAATTATAATACAAAATTATACCTGCTTGTGTAAACTCCAGAATCTTCTATAAAAAAACCAAATAGATTGGTACCTACATAATACTTCTAGTATAATATACAGTTATAACAGAATGCCAAAAACAGAATGACGTATTGACTAGTTAGTTGGAAACATTTTTCTATAATATTTTTACTCTCTTTCAACATTTTTGTGTAAGAACCATAATATAAAGGCATAAAATATGTATTTATGAGCTGTTATTGATACAGCTTCTTGAGGTCATTTAATTTTTCTGCTATTCTAGGTTTTAACACACAGAAGATTGTCTCGTCGCTAAGTCAAAATACGATACCATTCATGGCATGGCAAATTGTCATTGCATTTTTATATTTTTTTTCTGTAACAAACAGATTATGAATATTTTTAAATAGTGTTTGGACTATTTTGTTATAAAACTATAGTACATCAATTAATAAATATGCATGTCTAGAATTATTATTTTGAACAGCATTAGTTTGTAGACTTAACTTTGCTCTATAAAAAATGTGTTTCCTTGATAACAATTTCTAACAATTAGTTTTGTTTTACGATAAGAAAAATCAAAGTCTGCTAAATATTAATTCTGATTGGAAATCTGATGAGGTAAAATATCACGGAAAAATAAACATTATCAAATCGAAACTCGCAGAGTTATATTAAATTCACAGACTAAGATAAAATGGACTAGAAACGACATGGTCGGCGGGGGTCGGGAGACTGCCACCAAAAGATTCCACACACTAGGGACTCAATGTTTCCAGGGATACGGGTAGTTTTATTTGGCTTCACATTTTGTAGCTTAGTCCGTGTTTTATACAGATGGTGTTATAAACTCCGGGTCCCCATGTGACCCCCGAACTTGTCTCTTGTACATTCGTGGCCACTGATAAGCTGCTCATTTCCAGTACATTATATTATCTTAATCCGTGATCAAATTCAATAAAGAAAAGTCATAATGTACTAAGTTGGACACAAGTTCCATTGTGATAGATATGTAATGATGGTATGTAGTATAAACATCACTGCCAATTTCAATACGATTGTAATAATACTTTATTTTATTATATATAATACCATTACAGATAATTTATATTGATCTGTAATTTCAACATAAACTAAATTTTTACTATACAAACTTATAGTTAGGTGCTCTATATATCTATAGTATAGTATACTACAGCTCTTATAATATGCAGTGACATTTGAGACCTATGAGTATTTACAATAAATAATTATTATAATAATTATTATTTTAATATATTATTTATATGTATGCAGGAAATGTTGGTTTATTACATATACCTTATACTAATTGACATATCATGCCAGGACGGCAGGGTTAGGTGGGTGACGGACAATCGCGGTACAGTGGTTGGTGATGTATTACTATAATATGTCAATATAACGAAAACGTTGAAATCAAAAACCAGACATCAGGAATTTTCGTCATAAAGTTATATAATTATTTTTTCCCTTTCTTTCCCAAAATATATGGTAAAATGTCCCACGTGAAGGGAAAATTCCCGTCAACTAACACCACTGGCCCCGGGCCGTCCACATTGGATCACAACCAGTTACCAACTACATAAGTACAAAAATGATATCGCGCGTGGAGTACCTACTATACGAGTGATATCGTATCCGATATTCTACTTTAATATATTGGATTTTTCGACGTTTTTTGTTTTTATAAACCATTATAAACATCATCAACAATGGCTTTTGAATTTACCATATCCATTACTATCTGCGACTTTGGTACATTCTGTTTAACGGTTCGTTTTTCTATGCGGGATATATTCTAGCATCCTTTTCGAGTTATGCTTTCCACAGATACCTTACTCATCATAATTAGTCTAGTTTTTTAAAGTATCACCACCATGGACGCTACTATTGATTCGAATTTAAATGAATCAAGGAGAAAATGTCTAACCAAATCCGAGTATAATGCAATAGTTGACTGGATAGACTCGGCAATCAACAATAACCACGATTTTATTCTAAACCGGTACGGTGTGTTAACCTCAAACGCACTCAGCAGATATTCCCAGTATGTTATATATATATATATTATGTTATAATTACTTTATTTTATTCATTCTGTAATCTATTAGATTGTATTTTTGTCGTTTAGCGTACATACAAATACAATTCGTAGTATTGTCGAAGACCGAGTTCAACAATATGTTCGTCAACGACAACATAAGGTCCTGTCCAGCACGTACAATGATAATTCTCCTTCTAATCATTCAGCCACATATCGGACTACAGCTACAGAAACATCTAAACTATTCATGAATCGTCGTCAACCAAAACGGATTAATAAACATTCAATCAGTCCTACAAAAACAATGAATGAGAGGTAGATATTTTTTTTATCCAATATAGTAAATCTAATTTATCAGATTTTGTATATTAACGATAGATGTATTTATAGGTACAAGGAATTAGTTGCTAATGGTACTGTGTTATCTCCACTGATCACTTTGGCTGATAAATTGCTTATGCCAGCTATGTTGGTTGCAAAATTTGTACTTGCTGATCAGATAAAAGTAGAAAAATTAAACGAGAGACTTGATCAGCAGCATTCTAACAATGATGATAGTTTAAATAGTGTTGGATCAACTGCTAGTAACTTACAACATTATCGTGATACAGAGTTGAAACAAGATGTAAGTACCAATGACTTGACAGTTAAAGAAATAGATACTTCGTATAGTATTGATGAACAGTTATCCAAACAGTTAAACTGGCTCACCTGTAAACTGCGCTCAATGTATACAACTGAATCGCTATTAAATCAATCTGATAGTAGTTCAAATAATTTACAAACTAGTTGTATTAGTTATACAAACTGTATGTCGAAAACTAATAAGATTTTCGATTTAACACCACATCAGTTGGCCATGGCTACTTGGTTGATACGTAAAGATCCACAGTTAGCTTACGAAGTATATAAATCTTCTGTTGTGGATGGATATTATGGATCATGTGTGGAATTTATCAAAAGGTATAATTTATAAAGTTAATTTGATATTAATTTTTTTTTTATTAATATCTCGATATATAAATTGTTTTACAGTTCCACTGGCAATCGTTTTGAACAGATTTTGAAGCAAAATATGACAGTTTTGACAAAGATCCTGACAAACAGACCAGAGAAAAATTATATAACTGAAAAGGATTGTCGTCTTCGTGGTTTAGATATGACACCTGATGTATTACTTCACGAACCTGTTGCCATTTTATTGTATGACGTTGACAATATAAAATACAGTCAAAAATATACAGCAACAAATTATGTCGGAGAAAGTGAAAATGAAATTCGAGTGCTAAATTGGATAGAATCGAAAGCAATGTTTGGTGGCCCTGATCAATTACGTAAAGCTACTCAAGGCCAATTGTTTCCTTACTGGAATCGTTATGGCCCAGGAGCTGTAATTTATTGGTTTGGGCACATTTTGGAGGATAACGATAAAGAACATGGTGTCCATGCTGGTGTTTCAATAAACAAATCTGCGAACAATATTTCACCATCCAATGTTGATTCGTCAGAATCATTTGCATTCAATTTTTGGTCAAAATATTGTCTATTAATGGACGGATTTCCTTCAGCTCAAACAATTGTTATGCACAAACGCCATAATGGTGTAAAAAAAAAAGCTTAACTTCAGTTTCAACGACAGTTTAAAATTGTTCATAAAGTAATAGAATTATTTAATAACAAACTTACTTACTTGTATAATATTTTTAATTTAAAATACCTACATAGTACATAACATATGTGAGACCTGATGAGGATGACACAACCACAACCAAATTTAAGAACTTTATGAATATTTAATAATTTGTCTATTTATTCAATAAGTAGTTGGAGCAACATGCTTTCCAAATACAATGTTGTGTCCTTGTGGGCCAAGGAGACGAAACGAACAGTATGCTGATATCCTCTTACTTGAAATTTGAGTATAGAAAAAAATACAACATCACTATCGAAATAAAAGCATTCAAAGATAATCATAGTTCTTATTCTTCTTACCTGTATATGAGATATAGTCAGTAGTCACAGACACATAGTACACCTAACTCTGAAGAATTCTGAATATTATGTATCATTCAAGAGTTGTACTTCAACACTCAGAAGTTTTGAATGGTCAAGTATTATTTCATAGAAATTGGTGTGTTCATGTATTTGATAAAAATTAGTTCAATCTACTATAACTAATAGTAATATACTTAAGATTACAAAATATTCTTAGAAATAGAAGTTGACAAGTTGTCTTTGCTCAGAATGGTTTTTCATATGCAACGATACATCAATGAATTAAAATTTAACACATCTACTACTTCAGCATGAAGTAGATACTTACCACTGAACTAAATACATGGAATGCGTATTATGTATAATTCTCATATATGTAAAATGACTCCATACAGTAGCCGCCATATATATTCCGATTTGATTTTTAACATTAATATTATGACGATGATGAAAATTTTCATAGATAACATAAAATGTTGCCATATTTTCCCTTGTTTCGGAATGCATATTGGCAACTTCCTATCAGGATCATATTTTGAATAATACTCGCGTTCCATGTATTTAGTTCAGTGGTATCTACACTCAAAATAAACTTAACAGCAGAGTAATTTCTCCAGTTTTTATACTTGAAAATAATTAGTTTTATTGTAAAACCTTGCTTTATAGGTTACCACTTTCAACAATTTGATTAAAATTACTAATTATTATATTATTTAAAACAACAAAATATGATAAAAATGAGGAAATATATAAATATATAATAAATAATATATAGGTAAATCATTAACAACTAAAATATACGAAAAAAATGTTATTTTCAATGATAATAGACAATAAAATATATATTTTAGAGTAGGCCAGATTATAATTGTGGTAAAAAATTAATTGATTATATTAAGTACCTATATTGACAATAATAATTAATATTAGTCTAACTTAAATATGTAATAGAATGGTTTTAAATACTATCTATAGCATACTAAATGTTTAGACAAACATATAAAAATAATATTAAATACAGGCATAAACAATTGTTGGAGTATAAGCTATGTGTAATATTCAGTATTCACTTAAGGTTATTTGTCTTTATTTTTAAATAACGATGTGAGTAAAAATAGTACAGTTAAATGGAACTACAAGACATTAATTATTTTATTGAAATTTTAGTTTTATACCGTATAATATTATCCAAAATAATATTTTTAAAACAGCACAGTATCTTTAACTTCACATTGATTAAACACAATTGTATACTAAAAAAAAAAGTAATATAATAACATATTTATCATCTAGCTTTTATATAAATTAAAACCTTAATATTAAACTGTTGTAAACAACTACATATTATTATCTATTTTATTCATTAACTTGTATATATATTCAACAAACATGAAGCCAACAGTGTATTGAATAATTATTAGAATATGCATTTTAGACAAACATTTTTATTTGGGAGATCAGATGATAAGAAACCATTTAAATGCAGTTACTATTAGTAAACTGAATCTCAAAAAGAGGTATCTTCACAAAAAATACCTAAATTATCAATATATTTATTATTAACACACACTGTATAAATGATTTGTATAGTCGATTCACTCACCGTAATAAAGTTTTAATTTTTCTTCGAAGTTTTGCCACCTTAAAATGTTTTTTTGCCCATTAAGGAGAACCTATAAAAAAATGCCTCTTTTGACATTTTGATGTTTCTAAAAAAAAAATTCAAATTAATATTCTATATAAAATAAAAGTGATTCCCATATTAATAACAGTAAAATACAAATAATTTGTTGGTATACATAGAATCAAACAAACACATTTATTATCATCTCCAAACTAGACTGTTCACATTCAACTATTAAAATTAAATAATTTTATATTTATCTATTGTTAACATAATTTGAATTATTTGAATTTAGACATTTTTTTATATTTTGTCGGAATGGTATAGTTTTTTTAATAACATTCTTGATCTAACTACAAATAGTTTTATAAGAATTTTGATCGCAATGACATAGTTTATTATATGATAAAAATTCTTTTTCGGTATATCCACCTTTTAGCCAAATAATGCATAGTGATAAGTAATTTGAGAAACTAAAAATTAAATTATGAATTATAAACATAATTTATTGTATTGTTAGATTTGGATTTTATACTTAGACACAACTGTACCGTCGTAAGCTATTTCGAGGTCCAGGACAGAGGCAATATTATAATGTATAAGATCTATACAATCTAATATATTCTGTTTAGTTATTATTTACATTTCAGTAACTAACTAGTGTAATAGTAATTCTTGCACATTGAATGCAAAAAAAAAAACATTGCCGATGCATGTTTAAATGATGTGCGTCACTCGAACTTTAATATTTAAATTTTTATTGTGAGTTCAAATCTTGGATCATATATTCATATACAACTGTCAACTGTACAAGGTTCAGAACTTCGGAATTCAGAATCAGAATTATTTCAAATTTCAGGGTTCAAGAATTGCACTTACGACTTATCTTTATGTCTTTAAATGAAACTAGATTGATGCATATTGTAAATAATGTTCCTCTTTTAAAAGAGTTATTAAAAAAAAAAAAAAATGCGTAAAATCGAAAATGTTGTAAGGACGGCGTGGTTGTATTTTGGGTGGTGCGGTGAGTGGTAACTGGTGACCGATGATGGCAAATTGTGTTACATCAATGAATAATTTGAAATTTCTTCAACATTCAAATCAAAGATACTAAAATAACCAATATAATATTTGTATATCAAAAAACATAACATGCGCATGTACAGTAATTTAATTGAGAAATTAGTATAAAAATAATTTAATGATTTATTCATGTCTATTTGAAATGAATAATAAATCTGTATGACAATTAATCGAAGGAAATTTTAATAAATCGAAATAATCCAGCCATAAATAAAATACAAAACTTAGTAGAGAATAATGTTATAGTAGGTATATAATATAGGTACTTGTACAAATGTACACATTTTTTATATCACAAATTATTCTAGCAGTCGAAATTCTTGCCCCCCTACCTCTCGATAACCATCACTGCATCTATGAGCCATTTTATAAAAAATATAATCAAAAATACTACTACTAAGTGCTCTAGTAAATATTGATCGGATTCATGTGTATGTTAATCTATTCAGTAAAAAATAATATTATAATTCCAATAGTATACATAATTGTCTATAATTTCAATATTGGTCATTACAAATTGTTTTTACATAATGTTATGTAAAGATTACTGCGTTACTTTACGTGTAACTCGTTACGTAATTTCATTAGAATTATGTACGTATAACGAAAATGTAACGGAAATTACTTTTGATAAGTAATTTTTATAGAATAACGATACAGTTTCGAATTATTAAGTACCTAGTACCTACCTACCTCTTGTGTATTGAAAAAAAAATTCGTCTATAATGCAGATATTATTATGTTTACTAATCTAATATGTACCTATGTTTATTTAATTTTAACTCGCCACAATTTAGTTTTCAATGGTTTTGACATAATTTTATAACATATCCAACTGCGCGAGAACAGTTAATTAAATTTATTATTTAGTTTGATTCCTTTAAATAGGTAGGTACCTCCGCAGAACGTTTCCTATGAATATCATGGACTTATAAGTTTAATAGTTGTTCTAAACTATACAGGTTTTATAAAGAATTTAGTGAGATACAAAAACTGTTCAATTTAAAAATACTCATTAGTTATTAGTTAATAGTTATTACTATATTTAGAATTTATATTAGAATATAACATTATTTTTCTGAAAATTAAATAAAATCAAAATATTTACATTGTACTGTTATAAATCATTATAATTTATGGCCATATTTTGGCATTTATAAACGGTTAATTTTTATAATTCTATAAGTTCTCATTGTGTTTTATAAGTGTTATGAATTTATATTCACATACCTAAGGTTTATGTTGTGAGCTTGTGATATAGATACATAATATACTTAACTATACCCATAATGATTAATTACCATTATTAAGTAGGTAAAATTCATTTTTAATAGTCATAACTCATAAGTTATTACTATTGTTATGTAAATATGTATTAAGTATATATCTTTTTTTTTACATCTTTTTACCATAGGTCTTGTATTTCTATAAAAATAACATTATTGCCTGCAGAATGATATTGCCAAGAAATTAAAAAAAAACAAATTTTTTTTTTTTGTAACGAGTAAGTAATAAGTTACTTTTCTATTTGAAAAGTAGAGTAATTTCATTACAATTTTATTTAAGTAATGAGTAAAGTAACTTAATTACATTTATCTCTAAGTAACGAGTAAAGTAACCTACCCAACACTGTTTTTACCTGATATAGATAATGTCACCACGGCGTGGTGGTCACGGCAGACAATTTTTTTAACTGCGTTATTTTTCGAACAAAAATTATAAAACCGGAGAAATTATAACGTGAAGCGGATAAAAACTAAATTGTTGACTTAAAAGTTAAAATATCAAATGGATGAAAAATCCAGGCTTAATAAAACCAACAAATAGAACAAAAATCCGATAATAAAAAAAAAATTATAATTCGAGTACCTACCTACGTATGATTGTCATATAATGTTTATAAATTATAATATACTTATTTTAATGTTTCAGGACGTTTTTTGTGGCAGAGTTTGGCCTCCTTACCTCTAGTCTTCATGCCTAGAAGCGCGTTGAACTAAATATATATGAAACACGTATATTAGTTATTCAAAATATTGTCTTGATGGGAAGTCATTATATGCGTTCCAAGTCAAGGGAAAACATGGTGAAATGTTATATGTTATCCATGAAAATTGTTATCATCATCATAAGTATTAATGCTAAAAATAACATCGGAATGCATATAGCAGCTCCCTTATGGGCTCATTTTACATATTATATGAGAATTATACATAATAGTAACAATAACTTATAAGCTCATGGACAGCGCTTAGAGAGAGAGTCAGGGGTGCGATATAGATTGAGTGAGAAAAGAAACTAAGTAGTAAAATGTATGCATTTCCTTATGTGGAATTAATGCGGTCTTCTTCACTACTGTATGTTCTTTCTCTCTCAGTTATATGGTTATAAAATCAATTGGCATTGATGGCAGGGTGGAGTGGTATGTGCTGTTCATTAGTTTATTGCTCTATGAATAATACGCATTCCATGTATTTAGTTCAGTGCCTAAAAGTCTGTGCAAGATAACGTAAACAGTTCATGTTAGGCAACGTTGGAATAAACTTGTCGAGTGTCGACTACGGGGTCTCAGACTAAATGCATTCATGAAATCGCAGTATTCACACTTACGCAGTAATAATATAATAAAATAATAAATAATATAGGTTCTTAGATCACTTTTATTAACTTTGACATTCCGTGCGTGCTATAATTTTGAACCCACCCAAACGATCATTATTGGAGAATAATTATTTATTTATCATTATTATTGTGGCGGACAGAGTCGGTGGCCCTGTCGCGGTTGGCTGCACCACCTGGTATAGCGCCACGTCTAAGGCGACGTGCCGATGACCCAACATGCCTGGCCACAGCTCTCTCTTCCCACGACTTTCGAGTATAGCGTACCACGCCGCATTATAATATTATTGTTGTTAGAAGGGTCAAGAACAAACAATAAATACAATATTATGTATTATAGTTCGCGTGCAGCTGCACCTGGCAACAATCAGCACGATGTATTAGGAATTTTCGAGGTGAACCTGTTCGTCGTTTGATCGTCGTCGTTGTTTCTTTTTATCGCCTATCTAAGTTAAGTCTTGTAGTAAAGTCATCCGTATTTATATGCTCCGCCGCCCAGCCGATTCACTCGTTCACCGGAATCCCCGTCTCGAGCACACATAGATATTTCATAACAGTGTTATAACGACTTAACCATGCCCACCAACGGTCTCGATCATAGAGAAGAGGTGGATTTGCCACCAAACGCCTTGGAATTGATTACAGGTGTTAATAACAACAACAACCAGGAGCTCGGTTTATTCGAAACCCTGTTCTGCGCTATGTTCTTTAGTACCGCCTTGGAGTACGCAAGATTATTCCCAAAATCTCTGAGGAGGGTTATAGAATTTGTACTTTTATTACAGGTAAACTTTTACTTTATACTAAATGTTGATGTTTATCATTTGTAATTCTTGATTTTAGGCTTTTACATCATTTTTGGTACTTGTGTATGTACACATGACTTTTTCACGAACACCGGCTAGTTGTTTAGATCATATTAAAGACGTATGGCCTAGAGATGGTATACTCCGAGTAGAGATTATTCGACACAGCTATGCAGAACAAACAGGCACGATGAACGAATTGTTAGAAAAATCTTATGAACGGGAATACAAACTAAAACGTATGGATATGAGTGAAGAAAATACAACATTGTTCAACCGCTTCACTAAAACTAATAGTACCGAGTAAGTACATAATTATTTGAACTATAAAATTAATTTGTTATATTGTTCTTAAAATGTAATTCATTTATATAATACCTACTTAATCTGTTAAACTTCTGACAATATGCCTACTAATTGAAAAAAAAATACGATATTGATGGAATATTAAAGTTTTTAAAACAGATTCCTAAATATTAAATATTTATTTTCAAAATTCATACTTTGTCAAACTCTGTTGAGTATATTATGTTTGTAAGGGTGGGTTGTTAAAAAACGATCTGTACATTTGTCACCGGGCCACCATAAGGGGTTTCTTAAACTTTTGAAATTTATTTTTCTTGATTATTTTTAAATATCATAATATTATAATAGGATGTTGAACAAAATCAACCAACTTTTCGTTCACAATACATTTTTTTATTTTATCATAATTAATTTTAAATATATCTTTAAACTGAATCTGTGAATCTATTATAGGTATTTATTTTTTTTTAAGTGAGTAGTATTATTGTAATAGTTTAAAATGTTATATTATATTTAGTGAATATGATATCAATACAACGGTGGAAAATCAAGCATTTCATTTGTTTTAATAAATTCTGTGAATACTTTTTCTTAGAATACCTAAATACCTCAATGTTATAAAAACATTTCTTTTAGATTCTGAGCTAGTGGTTTTACAATGGTATTTATTTCAATTTTTTTTTTTTTTATCCTGCATACAAAATTCCTACCAAAGAAGTGCTTCAAATTCAACAAATAGTACCTTTTCTTTTAACAAATATAATTTTTCAATTTTCTATATAGTTATTTAATGTCATGTGAAAAACCACAGACAAATTATTTTCTAACGCTTTGTTTATCACCATAGAAACGAATAAAATATTACAATATTATAATATTAATTCAACTTATAGGCTATAATAAAATATAATTACAAAATATCCAGACTGACAAACCGTTTCAGAATTGTATTTCTTATACAATGATATTATATCATTGAATTAAGTTTAATAAATTCCATTATACATTGACCCACTTGTAACCTACTGTAGAGCAGAGCGACATCTACTTACCTGCTTTTTCATATTGTTTTAGAAAGTTATAGGCTGTACAAATGGAATAAAGATTCTAAACCTAAAATGTTTATTATTAGATACCTATTGGTATGAAAATTAATTAAATGATGGGGTTTGTTCTTGTTTTCTTGGTAAATAACGATCCTTGCTTAATTTTCTTTCACTTGTTATTTTACTAGTACTTGTGGTTTTAGTTAAGAAATTATTTATTACATAGTCTTTCAGTTAGCTGATTTGTTACAGGATATTGATTTCTGTCTATTGCTTTAATTACATGGATTTATGTATCGTCCGATACTGATTTAATTTTGGGTTCAATCTTTCATCATGATTAAATTTCCCATCACATCATTAATTACACATTTGTTTCATTGTTATTATTCCAATAGAGTTTTGGGTTTTAAACATGTGTTGGTTTAAGGTTGCTACTTTAAATTACATTTTGTTACAGGGTTATAATCATCAAAGCTAATTTAATAGTGTTGCAACACATTTTGGTAATCCTAACTATCAAGATTATTATGACTGAAGCATAGACATCAATCTGAACCCTAATTTATAACTTATTTGATTGATGAACAATTTTTCTATCAATGTTTGAAAATCTTTCTACATAAAATATCATTTTTCATTAATAAAAAAATGTTAGGTATAACCTATAATTTGTTTTTAAAAAAGTTTAACTTTTGTCATTTTTGTAAAATAATATTTCAGTTATAAAATTATTTATCTCATAAATGATATAATTGTTATGTATCCATTAGATTTATTTGTTTCTTGTTAAATGTGTCTTTGAACATAATGGAAACATATAATATAAAGACTACAATTATTCAATATTATAAATTATTAGATTTTTAAGTTGTAAGCACAAAAATAAATAATGTAAATTGGTATTTAATTTGAATATTGGATAATATTATAAGTGATAATTAGATTGTATACGTAAATTGGTAAATTTATTGATTAATATTAATATTAAGTATAGTATAAAGTGTATTTTAGATTATCTTATGACAAAATATTATTTTTTAGGAAAAAAGGAGATGTTGATATTGAACAATCAACAGATGAGTTAGTTAAAAATAAATCTAGAGATACTAACTTATTCTACTACTTATCATTTACAAATTACACAAACTTTGAAGGTAAAATTTATTCTAAGTAAACGTAAAATAAATAATTTTTATTTCAGAGTACATATTTTTGTTGGTGCCATAAAGTGGTCAAATGTTTTTAGCAGTTAATGGTTAAATTAATGTTAGCAGAAAAATTAAATAAATACAATTTAAATCAGATTTTTTTATACTTTGTATTATTATTAAAATCATATTATTACATTTGATTTGTTGATAAATTCAAATTTACTTTGCCAAAAATTGTGAAACATTTGATCACAATTTGCATGACAATAAATTACCTATATACTATAATATATTTATACTTATATATTAAAAATATATTAAAATATTACTTACTATAAATTATATACAGTAGAACCTTGATTTTCCATACCTTTGTAGTATGGTTGTTATCCGAACTAGCAACTCCAATTATTTACGTTTTAAAACGTTAATACGTTTTGTAGGCTCTATAATACATATTAAATATTCATGTATAAAAGTTATATAATAGTTTAATGTTAATAATAATTATTATTATTATAAATACCATACAATATTATGTATATTTTTTTCGTGTTATGTATGAACATATATTAAATTAATATGTGTACAAATTGTTGTGTTATTGGGTATAGAAAATTCCTATCATTTTGTTGATTAAATTATATTAATTTTATAAACAATTTGTATTAGGGACTGAACAATAAAGTTAATTTAGCTTTGTGTTGAAATTGTTTTTAAATTCATTTTGTTTTGAGTATAGATAAATTAATTATTACTTTAAGTTACGACCATGTAGGTATTGATGTGATATGGGATTCGTCAATGAAAACACATAAATTATTTTTACCTTTTATTTTTTAGTAATATTTAATTCGGATTACATTGTCGAATATTCATTGGAGTACGGGTTCTTGCATTTGTCGCCCAGTGCCAGAAATCGGTCAAACATTCCTGTAATGCTAGTAGCCCTAGACCCTACACAGAACAAGTGTCATCGAGATTCAGTGACTCAGTTTTTCTTGGAGTATTTCTTTGGCTATGATGAGTTACTGTTGTCTTCTGTTAAATCACTGTCTGAAAATGAACAAAACAAAGGATTTTTGAGGTAAAGACTTACTCTCAAAGAGTTTTGTTATAAATAGTTTTAATTTATAACTATCATGTAGATATTAATTATTGTCTAATATTTCAGAAATGTAATTTCTGAGAAATATAAAAGATTTGATAGAATGAAGTCTAGAATGTGGTATATTGCATCGTTCTTCATAATGATCGTAATTGTGAGTATAAAATTATTGTTTATTATGTATAGCATAACAAAAGAACTCTTATTTTAAACAGTTTAATTACTAGCTGACCAAGAAATGCTTGGCTATTGCCATATTTCTGTATATATGTGGATCAAATGAACATCATTTAAATAATTTGGTATAAATTATTGTGCTTAGTTAAAATTATAGATATTAAATTATATTGTTATTATTAGTTATACTTTGGGGTTGTTGCTACGGCAAGCCACCATCATTAGCAATTTAATGAAAGGAAACTCGTTATAACAATATTCAATTTGCTTTAGATAATTTTCTTGTCTTTGTTAATTTCTTTGAAAAAATTCTAATAATTTAACTTTTGTTTTTAGTTTTGTTTATTGAACATGATAAGTAGTCAAAGTAATCAGTTGAATATAGGAAAGTGATTCTAGTTGTGCATTAGAAAGGTTTAAGTTAAAAATTCCCAGCAGTTTTCAAAAATATTGGGGTAAAAAAAAAAGAAAGATAGAAGAACTGCATTTTTTACGCAAAATCGATTTTATTTTTGGTGTAACTCAAAACAAATAACAGCATAAACCTACCTATTTAATAATATACTGTATATTATACAATGATGATTTAATTTATTTTGAATTTAACACAAACATTATCGTGACTTACTCAATGACTTGGAACACTCATCTATTATTCAGTAGAGTGATATTCAACATTTTTCATTATTTATGAACTTAATATTTTTACTATTATTATAATAAATTATTCCATTAGCTTAAACCAATAACTTTTTTTTTAATTATGTAAAATTGATTTCAACCCTCAGGTTCAGGTTCGTGTTTGGTTTTTGGTTTGAGTTAACCCTAAATAATCAGGGGCAATGACGTCACAAATTATATATAAATACAAATGTCTGATATACAATACTACTCTGGTATAGAAAAAGGTAGCAGAGTTGTTTGTTATCTAAAGAATAAATACTATCTAAGAATTTTAATTTTTAATACTACATGATGTCGTAAAGCTGTATACAAGTAAAATTCTGTCTACTCTTGATTTGACGGTTGTACCTTTCTTTAAACTTTATGGACGAATAAAGATTGTCAACTTAAATTGAGAAATATTTTTCATATTGTCTAAAAATGTTACACCTTTTTGGCTTAAATATGCACACAAATTTTGTTAGTATAAATTATGTGTTATATAAATCACCAATTGAGTACAAATACACACACACACATGAATGGTTCACAAATACAACTAATCGTTGAATCACTTATATGCATATACCTATGCAGTGGAGGAAATACGTGGGTATACGGCGTATAGATCCTCGTAACGCTAAAATTCTTAAATACGATCTTAGCCTGATGGATGATAACCATTTTAGCATAATTTATCAACAATATATAATTTGAGAATTTCTGATTTTTTTTTCACTCTGAGAGAACCAATTGCAGAGTCATACAGTTACTTTATTACAAGCAGCTCAATTTATTAAATGGACTATTAGAGTATTGGAATCATTTAAAACTAAGGATGGAGAAAATATTTCAGAATTAATTCAACTAACCAAGAACCTGTATTATAAAAATATAATTAATCTAAAAACTAAAAAAAACTAAAAAATTTGGGATACTATTAATTATATTTTTGATGGAAAGAAAAAGAATAATGTTTTGAGTAGTTCTATACAATTTGAAAATAAATGAATTAATTTAGTTGAGGAACCAGTCTTATACGCCAATGTTTTAAATGATTTTTTCTCAGAGGTTGGCACTAATATAGCCCAATCTATTCAAAATAAATGCCCTAGCAATGATAACTATAATGAATATATTAATAGACATAAAAGCTGTAATTTATATCTCAATGATATTTTATTTAAAGAGTTAACAGTAACTGAAGACCATGAAACAATTCTAATACTAAAAATAATAAATCTCTTGGCTTTGATATAATAACTTCTGAATTACTTAAAATAATTGCTCCTGCTATTATTAAACCTCTTTACATATCTAATTAGTTTAAGTTTTAAAATCTGTAATTGTCCCTATTTCTCAAGCGGGTGATGCTACTAATCTTTCTAATTATCGCCCTATAGCGTTAATATTAAATATTAGCAAAATATTTGAGATTTTTGGTAAAAAGCAACTGCAGCATTTTTTAACTTCAACAAATTGTATTAATTGTAACCAATTTGGGCTTACAGAGAATATGGGTACTGATGATGCATATACTTCACTTGTAAAGTCTATTTATGGTGCACTTGATCGGGGCGATAAATGTTTAACTATTTTTATTGACATCGCAAAAGCTTTTAACTCGGTTTCACATAACATACTATTAATCAAATTGCAAAAGTTATTAGGAAAAAACAAATATTTAAAATGGTTTAGATCATATCTATCTGAAAGATCTCAAGTAGTGCAAATTAATGGTCAAATTAGTAATGGGAAATCTGTTAAATTTGGTGTACCCCAAGGCACTATTTTGGGGCCTATATTATTTTCAGTTTATATAAACGGGCTTATTTGATGATCTAGATGGTGAAGCTCTTGCTTATATAGACAATACAGCTCTGTTTTTAATGCCAAAAATAATTTTGGTCTTGAATAAGCAGCAAAACGCGATTTTATTAAAATAAGGACTTGGTTCTTAGTCGAATCATTGTCATGCAGTGTGGATAAAACCGTTTTTATAACTTTTGCATCTCAATGGTACCAATCTTAGAAAACCATTCACCAACTTGATTAGAAAATAGGAGTTGAGATTTTAATTTTTTTAAATTTAAATTTTTAAATTAATTTTATAAGGAAGATTTTCTTTATATTTAAAGAATTAAATATTAGTCTAGATTTATTTACTTTGCAGTAGTGTTTATTTTGCTTTGGTTCAGTCTTGTCTTATCCTACGGTATAGTTTTATGGGGATCGGCTTACCCGACCACTATAGAACAGTTAAACTAGTGTTTAAAATAGTATTCACATAGAATATTAATAAAATTGCATTAAAAGACTATGACAGAATACCTCACAACTTTTTGACTCTTAGGAATATTTAATATAAAATAACTTTTTGAGTACTTTTCGTTAATTCAACTACGTTCTGATTTGAGTGTCCGACTTGGCGAGTCCTTAAGTATTACTCCTGAAGAAAAAAGGGACAATTATCTTAGAGTTCATAAATGTAATTCTAAGGCTTATCAAAACTTTTATCAATACAAGGCAATAGCGATGTATAATAAACTACCAAAATATATTAAATTAATAAAAAATGTTGTTTAAAAAAAGTATAAAAAATTATATTATTTTCTAAAGAAATAATCATTAA
Organism: Sitobion miscanthi; assembly: GCA_008086715.1. Lineage (NCBI taxonomy): Eukaryota > Metazoa > Arthropoda > Insecta > Hemiptera > Aphididae > Sitobion > Sitobion miscanthi. The sequence continues at coordinate 20,673,558 of CM017801.1, read as the reverse complement.
TATCAATAAATGATACTTTCTGTCCATGTTAATCAATATTATTATTTAAGTACTATTCTGTTTTTCTTTTTTTTCTTTACTATACTCTTGTAATAGTATTTATGGAGCCTCTCACGTATTAAATATTTCTCAATTTCGGTGCATATCCAAAACATTATTTACGACTACACTACTGTACCTACAATACCAAAATTAATTAATTTTTTTTGAAATAATTTAGGTATGTTTTGATTTTAAAACGATGTATGTTTTTTTTGTCTGTCAGCAACATTTTGGGTAGTAAAAGTGCTCCGATTTTCGAGATCAGCATATTTTCTGATAAAAAAAGTGAATTTAGTTGTTACAAATAGTTTCAAAAAGCGTCGAGAAATACATAAAAGTCGTTATTTTTATGCAAAACCAATTTTTAAAAAATTTGATTTTATTTTTTTAGTTTGCTCAAAAATTAGTTCCTACCTTGACATTTTCACTAAATATTAACAATAGCATTTTCCATAAATTGTAAAATTATTGAAATATTTTGACTCTTTTTGAGCTAGTTATAATTTTTTTGAATTTTGTAAATTTTTTAAAAATTATTCTCGATAAAAACTTTTTCTCATTAATGTTAAGTTCTTTTTTCATTTTCAATAATAGAAGTTCAAAAATATTAAAGATACATATATATATAATACATATAATACATACATATTATGCTCATTTATTATTTATATGCATTTAAAATTACAATCTTGACAAAATTCATCAAAATTTCGAAAATGTTCAAACTATTAAAAGATTTAATCAGTTTAAAATTTATAAAAGATTTTCCTTTAATAGCTCACGTTAGAAATATTGGTATAAGATTCCAAACACATTTTCCTACCTTAAGCAAAAAAAAGTTCAGCGGAAAGTAACATTACTTTTTTATGAGCGTTTGAATTTAAAATATTTACGATATTGGAATTTTATCGGTAAATTAACAAATTTTCATAAATCAATTTTTGATATTTTGTTAATATTTAAAAACTAATAATCGTAGACACTTAAAATTTCCACCAAAATATGTTAAAATGGCCATTTTCCATACATGGTAATATTTTCAAACTATTTTGACTCATTTTGAGCTACTTATAGTCGTGATAATTCTTCAAAATGTGTAAATTATTATTAGTTAGAAATTCATAAAAGTTTTTCTTTTCATAACTTACTTAATACATTTTAATGGAAGGTTTCCAAATATTTTTTGTACCTCTATCAAAAAAAAAAAGTTCACTGGAATGTCACGCTATTTATAGCCATGATGTATTTAAATTATTGATTATTTTTTTTAACTATTAATTTGATTATTTTTATAAAATTATGAAATTAATTTTTTTTTTTTTTGATTGTACTTATTATTTCCTTTTTACGACCATGATACAAATTATTACAAAAACATGAACTTTTGGAAAAGACCTAATAGTCAACATTCGTTATTAAACTAATAATCTAGTTGAATTTCCCACAAACAGAATTGAAAAATATTTACAGAAGGGTAATGAGTGATAAAGTGTTCCTTGTTTCCGGGAACACACTGTATATTGTATTGAAATTAAACGAATTGTTTTTATTTTTGCTTTCAGACACTAATGATTTCAATGGTCATGAAGTATTTACAAAAACAGATATTAGTTCTCACAGGTAGTCTATATTATTAATATGGTGTTAAATAAATATATAAATAATAATCATTTAAAAAAAAATTCTTAACATTTTGTGTATGTATCGCTGTTTATATTGTTCAGTGGTTTTGCTGCATTTACCTTTTCACCACTCAGTCTCTTTCGCGGCGGTGCTACTTTGTATTGCCTCTCTGGCTCTGATCGGTGAGTAAAATAAATTACGTTAATAATGATAGTCACAATCCGTCATTGTGATTTTTAATCGCGCCCAATTATTATTATTATTAAAACATTTAAAACCCTGTCAAATGGCGTACACGTCATCGGAGTTCACTGAACCCCAAAAAAACAACATTTTATGAATTAACAATTTAGGACTTAGTCAACACGATAACATTGTGCTGTGTCTTGCAGTGCGTGTGTGTGGCAATGATAATAACGTGGATAGTTGGGATAACGAGTGGGTTATCGTTATGTCGTGTATAAAAGGGATTTTGATTTCCAATGACGATATACGTATTGTTTATTTATTTACTGTTATTATAATAAATATTATTGTTTAAATTCCTGACAGGCTTGAAGGTCATACTGTCAGAAATTTTCAACGATAGAACCACGGCATTTTACGTCATATTGATTGTCTGCTTAGCTGATCAATATGCCACGAAGTTTAGTCGTTGTCCGATCACGAAAAAGCATTGGCTAAAGTGAGTACCTATATAATATAAAAGCTTTTTTATATTTTCGTCGTATATTATATACCCTACGGCGAGACGTACATGAAGATGGCCCCCCGACTTTGTTCAAACATTTTCAAAATTATTGCAAACAGTTGTAAATTAATTGTATTGCTGGACTCGATCGGCCGATGTCGAGGGCCGCGTGAACTTAGGCTCCTAGTTTTGGTATTTTGATTTATAAGTTTTCTGCTGAATTACAAATTCGCAGATTTCATTTACAATTAATTTACAATTGATCGCAATTTGTCCGAAGTCGATCGGCCAAAGTCCGAGGATGCGTGAACTTAGCCCTCCGAAACATTTTTATGACTCAACGGCCGAGGGAGGTGTTTACAAATTCGGGTATTGAATTTACAATTGTTTGCAATCATTTTGAAAATGTTTGCACAAAGTCGGGGGGGCATCTTCATGTACGTGGACGAGGAATGCGAACGTGACAAATTACGGGGATTTCATTGACTTTTTAAAATTTAGGGTGGTGGTGGATAGTGTTATCACAACGATACACCCTGTATATGTATGTATATTGTAATATGTATACTACTGTTGTGTGTACTTACGAAGTATATGGTATACAGTAAAACCTCTTTATAACGGAAAATAACAATAGTCCTAACCTAACCTATAGGTATCCCGTATATTTTAGTCTCTCTAAAACGGAAACTACTTAATTATAACAGAAAAATCAGTTGGTACCGAGCGATTTCGTTATAAGGAGGTTTTACTCCTTCTATATTTGTATATGTAAATCGATTATGATTCTGTTCCAGGTTTTTCTATCTTTACCACTTATCGTTCTACGCTTACCACTTTCGATTCAACGGTCAATTTAGCAAACTGGCTCTCATTTGTTCTTGGTCCTTTATTCAGGTAAAATGAAATGGTTTTTATTATTGTAATTGTTGCTATTGTTCACGATGGATTAGATAATAGTATATATAATATAATAATTATTATTATGTTTGCGCCGTTATCGATCCTACGATTGCGGTTGTCAGCAACGACTCGCATATTGTGTTGTGAATTGGAGCGAGAGGGGTTGCCTGAGGTGGCTACTGAGCACGATTAGTGACTAATTTTATAATATGACATGACGGCGACAGCTATTGGTGGTTAATGGTCTCTCGCTGGAACGATGACAGCGGACGGGATGAATGTCTTCGACGATGTGTTAATAATATTGAGTTGGTGGCTTGACGCAGCGTAGTGACTGAAATCAATCACGTGACGTGATTGAGAGTATGCAACGGCCGAAGCCACTAGTTCTCGGATAGGTTAACACGTCTTACTAACCGACCGTCAGTAGTACATACATTTGTATGTTCATCACAGTAAATTTTTTTTTCACCGCTGTAATTTCACAACGTTCAAGCTAGAATTTCCCGCTCGAACACACTGATTTTACCGTAACACAAATCACGAGGAGATTTCACACCCGTTGGCCACCTATATTTGCCACTCACACAAAAATATTTACTGTATAGCATTTTACGGGGAGATTTCACATTTTTTGTCCACGACTTCTCGCTTTACACCGTGTATTTTTAAACTACAGGGAGTTTGCACACTCAAAATGGTTTTACCACTTACTCAAAAATATTTACCGTGTACACACCAATTTCTTTTTTTTTCCAACAAACATTGTTATAAAAATTAATTGGCATATAGTATTGTGATGCCGTGTCTCGGATTCAAAAGTTACGTGTTCGTATCTTCTCACGTGTTCTTTCATTCTTTCTTGAAAAATATATTTAAAAAAATTGTATATAGTCGATGGTCTATAAGGTTAAAGAGGTAGTGCGCCGTGCATGTATATTTTGTTATGACTGTGTCGACGTCTCGTAGTTATTTGCCAATAGTATACATATGAACGGTAAATACAGAAGGTCAACCAGAAAGTTAGAACTCATTTTCACACTCTTATGCATTTTTTTCTGATCGTTGGTGCACTTAACCTAATAATTATTTATTTATATAACATGCAGTACTGGCAAGTCGTATAATCGCAGACCATCGAGTCTGTTCAAATTTGAAGTTTTAAATACTGTTAAACAGTTAAACTGTGTTTAAATATTTTTCTCTTGCCCTTTTTTCCGCAGCATTCCATGGTTTACTTTTTTCACCACTATGAGCTGCTGAATGTGCTGCAGCGAGCTGAACAGTTGGAGAGGTTCATCCAGCGGCAACATCAACTATAGCACCAGCGGCGACAATAGCACCAACCGACCGGCGGTGTTTCCTAGGGGCCTGAAGCCGGATTTAACCACCAGACTGATCCAGAATTGCAACCTGATGAACGGACTGTATAACGTGAGTCATTTCGGGCAGTACTGTTGCATCAGCTGAGGGTGAAGACTTTCGAGCCGACCCCGCCACCACCCCCAAATAACCCAACAGAACAAGTCTCCACAACCTCCGGGGACGCCTTCGTCATGACCGGAAGTGGCGGTCCGGATAATGTAACGACCATTGTCGCAATGTAATGGTGCGCTTTATACCCGCGATGAGCTGTCAAACTTCCTACCATCTATGCCTTATATACCCATCTTACTTACATTATGTTATAACGATGTTGACGACAAAGTTGACTACTACTGCTCCTCCTGATATTATTGTTATACAGTTTTTATAATAATGCGCGGATTATGTTATTATATCACAATTAACACATTCACGCCCTAAAATCTGTGATAATATACGAAGCACTTGTAGTAACGGTAGTGACGACTGTAAAAACGAGTAAAACGATTTGTATAAAATATTATATAAGATATAAATATATCACGGGAACTGAAACGGCGGCACGTACGTGATAATATGTATTATTGAGATTGTATAATAATCAGGGTTTGCATTTGAAAAAAAATTCATGCGGTATGTGGTGACATGTGAAACTGGCTGCTCCGCTGCTTTCGTCCAAGTGATGGCAATGAAAATATAAGTGGTGTCGAAGCCTGGGAACATTTTTTTCTTATTTTAGTATTGTATATGTTTTTATTTTCATTCTACCTAGTTTGCAAATTACGATTGTATATTTTTTTTTTGTTCTATAGCATTTGTAATAAATATATAGATATATTTTATATGTTAATGTTATTATATGCCATTTTATATTTTATAATATAGAAATCATACAATCATAATATACCACCGTACTATAATATATATCGTGCAATGTGTATTTGGTGTGAAGTATAGGTACGAAAGTTTTTCGAACATTCAATTATAAATTATAAACATGTTACAATGTTATATGTATGTACCCACTAAGTTTTATTGTTTTAAATGATTTTCTTCCATCTACATTCTTCACACTTCATTTCCTCATCACCCATTTAATCTCAACAGTAGTGTTGAATGTAAGATAAGTGTATGAATTAATATTAAAATAAGTGGATATTGCTCTGTTGTAAAGTAAGTTAGGTATAGGTTATAAGTGGGTCACTGTAATGGATGTTGTTAAATTTGAATTCAATGATATAATATCATTGTATAAGAAAAATGATTCTGAGCGAAAACGGTCAGTCAGACTATGATGTTACTAAGTATATTTGATGATATTATTGTGCATAAAGTAATTTATACATAACCTATTTACGTGGAGCCTTGTTTTAAATTTTCAATCTTTAGCTATAAAAGTTGAACATTTTATACATTTTTAACTACAAGATAATTATTAAATTATAAATTTTATAAATTTTGTCGAAATTTGAACTTTAAATGCTTATAAAAAAAAATTGTGCCTATGTATTTTCAATATTTTTCAACTGCTATTGTAAAAATATATCAGGAGCCTTGTATTAAATTTTCACGCTTTTTTACCCAACAAATAAAATTGTATTGATATTTATAGAAAAAAAAATTAAAAATTTAAAACTGACAATGTCCGTAAACAGCTCAAAAAGAGTCAAATTATTTTCAAAATGTTATCGTGTATAGAAAATACCAATATAAACATTCAGTGAAATTTTCAAGTACCTACAGTCATACGTTTTTTAATTACAATAAAATAAGAAAATCGTTACACGAGAAATCGAGATCTAGAAATCTATCGTACAAATTCATGCAAATTACGTGCTAAATATTGGCGTCGAAACATTTGGAAAATTAGAAATGGGTGGGTTGGAGAAATGTTCGTCGTATCTACTGTCCTCGGCGCGTAAGGATTTCCTTATTATAGTACTGTTTTAAATGTGATCATATTATATGCATCAAACTATTTTCCTTTAAATTATAGGTATATTGTTGGTGAAAAATAATGTGTTATTATTCTTATTATGAATTGTGTATTATTAAATTTGAAATTTGAAATAGCTATCATATTATTTTATAAATTAAACTATTTTACTTTAAATTGCAAAAATAAATAATACTTTTATGTTTAACAAAATTAGGAAAATATTATAAAGAAAATAATTGCAGAAAAGGGTCAATATAGGCAATTTTATATATGGTTCTACACAACTTTTTCCTACAACCATCAACTGATGTTTAAAGGGGCCTAATAGATGACTAATATACTCTAAGGAACATTTTATGGGCAACTTCTTATGCATTCGGCCGTCGACCATGACGTTGCGTTACTTATAAATAATCATTGGTGTGAGAATAGGCGCAACTAGACCTATCTTTTTTGACAAATCGTAAAGAATTTCCAGACCGCCAGAACTTCAACACAGTATAATATAATATATTATATCCGATGAAAAACATATATGTGAAATGAGAATCAAGTTAAATATTATAATATATTACTAGGTTGTGAACTTCAACGACAAAAAAAATGAGATCTAAATTGGAGCCAATTTCAATTATGGCCATCCTGAAATTTACATAAAAAGACAAAGGCAATTGATTATATGAAAACATTACTATTTATTAAAACTAAATACAAACTTACAAATGTCAAATAGTATGTGTTAATTAGTAATACTTTTAATTTCGTTTATACTGCTTATAACAATGTATCTATTTGTTTGTACTTATTTTATAATATTTTCCATAGTACCTATTAACGACGTCATTGCTTTTCGTCTACTAGAATGTACCTATCAAATACGTAGGTATACATCGTATCATATAATAATTTCTAACAACCATAAAAATACTAATAAAAATAGCTATAATAAATAATAGTAACAAGCGTATTCCGATAAAGCCTAATACAATTGTTGTTACTCGTTACTCACGTGATAAATCGGCTATCCTCTTAGACACGTCTAACATTACGCGTTTTGGTAAAATCCTCGCCTTGCACCAAGTAAGCTATTATTAATACAATTTTCATTTTATCCATATTATTTGTATAATATATTATATTTGGTTGAGGGAAACTGGTTCATTTTGCTCTAGGTAGTTTGGGAGAAATTTATATAAAAAAGGTACTTTTGGGGGCATCTGGTACATGCTACAATTTTACTAATAAGTTGATCTTATTATACATTTTAAAAATATCGAAAATACATGAGCATGTACCACTGTACCAGTTGTATTTTCGATATTTTTAAATTCAATAAGATGAATAACTTATGAGCAAATTTGTATTCAATTTTCCAATTATTTGGACTGATACTGAAAATATCTACGTATAAAGTGGAAAAACTACATACATTTTTGTGATATTTTTCGAGTAGGTATTTATATGGTTATGTTTATTTGACGTACCAGCTACAACCAAAAAAACAATAAGTATATGGATTTCGTCAAAAACTGGTATTGCGTAAAAATTCCCATGTTTCCTTATTTTATTTTTATTTTTCCCGATTATTGCAAAGAAAAGGGCTGTGAATTTTCAATTTTTACCTCTTAAAAGTTCTAACTCACTCTGATCAGAACCTAAAATAATATTATTTACTATGTACTGATGTGATTGTACTGATTCTATAATATATAATATAGATTGTTTTATAGTAAATTTATGTAACAATGCTCTATCGCAGAGCTAAAAAATTAGATAGCTATTATGGTATAAAATAATAAAGATAGTGTTTCTATAGCATATTATTATATAGCTGTAGATGGTAAAAGCCATAAGGTATGTATAGGGATTTGTGTTATCCAATTTAGTATTTAGAAAAAAAGGGATCACTTAAAAAAAAGTTTGGTAAATGTTTGTCTCTCTGCTCTATAGTAGATTACAAGTGGGTCACTGACCACTGTAATAGATAGTGTTAAATTTGAATTCAATGATATTATTGTATACGAAATACGATTCTGAGCGAATAGGTCAGTCAGTTTATGATATATTACTAACTATATTTGATGATATTATTCTAAATATAGTAATTTTTTTACCTATTTACATGAACCTTATTATACATTTTCAATCCTTAGCTATTCAAGTTGAACATTTTATAAATTTTCAACTACAAAATCATTTTAAAATTTAAATCTGATAAATTTTGTCAAAATGAAAAAATTAAATGCTTATAAAAAAATTAGTGCAAATAACCTTTTAATATTTTTCCACTGCTATTATAAAAATATATTAGGAGCCTCGTATTACATTTTCGCGTTTTTTGACTCAGCAAATAAAACTTTATTGATATTTATAGAAAAAAAAAAAAATTGAAAATTGAAAATTTACGGAATTAGCTCAAAATGAGTCAATATATTTTGATATTTTTATCAAGTATAGGAATTGTTAAATAAATATATGGCGTAAATTTCAAATATCTACAGTTATTCGTTTTTGAATAACAGTAAAATAAGATATCGCTCGTGAGAAATCGAATGAATATCCAATATTGAAAAATGTGTGTTTTTTCAAACATTCGTAAAAATTTAATTTAAATTTCTTGTAGATATTTTTTTGTTGATAAATATAGACAAACATATTAATAATTATATATTTAAATAAAAAATTTCTATGAATGTATAAAATTTGGATTTTTTATATTTTTACGATTATTTTGACTACTGTTCGACACAAAAAATAAAATAAAAAAACACACTTAATTGTAAATCAATACATTCATCGTTCCACTCAGAATCTAATATGCATACTGACAATTTTATTTTGATATTTATAACTGTAATAATTGTTTACCTTCAGCATTTTATTCAATATTATATGTTCTATCAATAAATTGAGAAATCCTGTTGACTGGTAGCAGGGAAGTAAATAATAATTATTATAATATAATATATTATGCAATATTTGTTATGGAATATTCATTATCTACAAAAATAAATATGTAGTAAATTTTTAAATATTCATTAAAATTCTATTTATTTTTATTAGATTTTTACTTAGGAATATTATTTTACTAATATTATTCTTTCCAACGTGGCCAGTAATCGATACAATTTTTAATTTTTAGCAATTTTTTACTTTAGATGAATCTTTTTATTAAGTCACTATAATTTATAGCTTTTTCTTTTGTCAGTTTTACGGTTTAATGATACAAGAACTAAAAAAATTATAAAATAAAATAATTAAATGGAGTACATTGTACATACCTACTTACCATACGATTACCCTAATTCAACTGCAGATGTATTGCATATTTGATGAAAATAAACTCCTCGCATGCCTATTGTCTACCGATGTGGTTTTATTGCATGCAAATCAAAGAGCACCAGATAAACAACGGCACATTGTAACTAATGCCCAATAGGTGGATTACCCAATGGGTTAATGTCTTACACCGATCATGATTAATAGCTAAATACTGAAATATAGCTATCGACTTAATACTTTTTATGCATATAGTATTGTCTTCGATCCTACGCAGTATGATTGTCTAAATAAGGATTATAATCGCACGTAAATAAAAGTTCCCGGGTGATGACTGATAGCTAGACATTCGAAGACAGATTTATACGCTACGATGTTTTTACAAACGTACAATCACTGTACAATCACTGTACGAAAATCGTACTATACAACGGTCAACGAATGTACAGCTTTCAACTTTCAACTTTTTAACGCACCAAAAAACACCAGATGGTACAATGTATCCAATGTGTCATAGACGGATAGTCCAGTCGGTAAACGACTTACACCAGTGATGACTGAAAACAGTGAAAATGGTATCTTATATTAAATTAGGTAATTAGATAGTAAATCAACAATGAGACTATATCATCTTATAAAAAATTGTATATTTTAGAAACACAATTTTTTGAACACAGTTATAATTTAATATTTATTATAATATCATACTTATAAAATAAACAAAGGTATTAACTGTAACAAACATTTTACATTTTTGTACACCAACATTATTTGTTGTTATTGATACATATTTAAAATGTAAAAATTAAATATTTTACATGCAACTATAAATTGTTACGTGGTATATTACAGTTAACGTCGTCTATCACTGGTATACAGTGTATCCGCAGTGACATATTATTTATATAAATATAGGATGGCCGGAGCCCTGGGGTATAAGGGAGGATTTGGTTGTTAGACAAGACACTTAGTTTACCAAGTACAATTTAACGTTTTTTTTTTTTTTAATATGAATAATATAATAGTATATATATTTTCTACCTAGGGGGTTTTATTGCATGCAAATCAAAGCGCATCATACAAACAACGGCACATTCTATCTAATGCCCAATGGGTAGATAGCCCAATGCCCCAGTAGGTTACTGTCTTACAGCGATCATGATTAATAGCTAGACACTGAAATACAGCTATCAAATTTATACTCTTTATATAATATAGGCATATAGCACCGGAGAATTGTCTTCGATCCTACGCGTAGTATTATTGCCTAAACACGGATCATAATTGCACGTAAATCAAAGTTCCAGGGTGATGACTGATAGCTAGACATTCGAATACAGATTTATACGCTACGATGCACGCACCAAAAAGTACCAGACAAACGATGGCACAATGTATCCAATGTGTCATAGGCGGATTGTGTAGTCGGTAAACGACTTACACCAGTTGTGCGGGCTGGGAGCGTACAATAATAATACGCGCGCCCGGACACCAACTTAGGGTCTTTACACCACTGACACCTAAGTCCTAGAAATATGGAGAACAAGCTGGGTGTGTAATGGTGTAATAGCTCGAACAGTAGTGGTCGGGATCGCCTAGCAACAGGGTTATTATGTTTAAAACATCACAAAAAAAACATATTGATTTTGTTTGAAACGTTTTAAACAGACGTTTTAAACATCAATAAAAAACATGTGTTTAAAACAATATTTTTTATAAATTTTAAATTAAAATAACCTATGGATTTTTTCTACTCTGTGGGATACTTTTTTTTTAATGATCTTTTTGTTGAAAATTAACGATTTCAACATTGAAAACGATGGCATCCAAAGCAATAGGGCCAATTGTTGTAGATAAAACTCCATAAATTAAAATAAGCTCTACCCCACGCATATTATTTTGATCGCACCACGTCAGCGTCAAAATCTACATAAGTATGAATAACAGATACGTTTAAAAAAAAGGTGTCTTGTAAGTAAGACCTAATAATAATAATAGCACAATGACTTGATGACTGTCGAGGGGTGCTATCTATAACCTATCTATTGACAATAAACATATAGAACCACTTAATTATATTTAAAATGTGTTATATATTTATATGTATACTTTGTAGTACCATACCGTAACTTAACCGTAGTCCATACATCCATAGCCCATACACATACCATCACATCACTCATTGCTTCATTATCATTATCTATAATAATTAATAATATAAATGTTCTTCTATTAATTTATCTAGTTTTAGTTTACTTAAATCTGTACTTACAAGTTAAGTTACATCCATCTTATTTAATGACATTAAATTAATGTACAATATACTGTAATATACCAAATACTGTGTTCAACTTTGATTACAAAAATATCCCACAAAAATCATTACCTAATTTACTATTATTTTTTATAAGATTTTATTAATTGGTTTTAAACATGTAGAAAAAACCATCTATAAAAAACGTTTAAAACGTGTTTTTTTTTGTTTTTTTAACAACCCTACCTAGCAATGACTGTCGGCTATATGTAGTGCGTGTTGTGTAATTATGTGTATTTGTGTATGAATATGTGTATGTGTGTGGGTGTGTATATAAAAATAATAAAACTTGGTAACACAGTTTCTGATAGGTAAGTTGCTGTATAATACACAAATTTAAATAATAGCAGCTCAAAATATATAATAACCCACCGCAACACAAATGTATAAAAAAATATAATATTAATAATACCTTAAAAAAAATGGGTAATTTAAAAATTTTAAAAGGTATAAGTCCATTCTAAACGTGTGTCAAATACATTCATAATGCTTACATATTAAGTTTATTATTATACATTTTGTGTTATATTATTTTATTATTGAGATGTTTTATATTGGTTCTTGAAATTTAAGCACAGCATTTCAAATAAGTCAAAGACTGAAAAAGTGATTCAGTACAATTTTGTTACTTTTTTTTAATAATTAATAATATTAAAATATTATTATTACTATTTTTTTTTTTAAATGTTTATTGATTTTTTGTCAGTCTGACAAAAACATTGCTGTTAAAATACATTTACAGTTTTATACATCTTAATACTTGAAGTTTTTATTTTTGTGTTGCATATTGTCAATGGGTCAGAATACTATCTCAAAAATAACATATCTTTTATACCATAATATTTCATTGTGTAAATAGGAATTTTGTCGTAACTCACTTAGAACGCCATAATATTACAAGGATGTAATGAATCAAACATAACTAGCTTTGTTATTAACGAAATATCACATTATAATAACATATTAACTAAGATGATGCAGTTTAATTTATTTAATAGAATCGTTTGAGCTAAGAATGTCAACTTTCTTGACCCAACTATTACATTGTCTATCAAAACCTACATAGGTGTGTGCAGACTTCAATTTCCGGTCGAGTCTGGAAACAAATAGTGCCCAACTACTTGGACTAACTTGCACTATTAGTGCTTAAAATTTTGTCCTCAGACACAAAAATAAAAAATAAATAAATAATAAATATCCGTTCAGAATTCAAAATATATTAAATGGCTATTAAATGTTATGCACAATTAAGATTATTATAATATTATAGTAGATACATGGTATACCTATAGTTATTTTATTGATTTCATAAGAGAGACAATGAGACATATTTAATGATATTAAATTATTGTGTTTTGTGGCATAATAATGTGAAATCATTACAAAATAACTATAATCTTAATTAAAAAAAAAAAAAAAACATTTATTGGCTAAATTGTAAAAACCAGTTTAAGAAGTGGCGTCATTTGTGGGATGCAAGGGTGTGCAAATGCATCTCATGAACACAAAAAGTGTGTTGAAAAAAATTCATGGGATGACTCGACCATGCCTTTAAGTATTATGTTTTATATTACAATTATTATCATCCCTAATTATTGTTCATATAAGCAATTATTGCTCTCCGATTTTCATCTCCAACGTTATACATTGTATTTCCAAAATAAATAACATTATCGTCATAATAATCCACAAGAATTTCATCTACTGGTAAATAATCATCCATTTGAATACATATATTGTGGAGTGTAGCACATGCATTTATAATCTTACTGCAGGTGCAGATTTCTTTGTTTACATAAACACCTCCATCTGCCTTTTAAAACTCCTATTGCACGTTCAACAGTTGAACGAGCCTTAGAATGGGCGTTATTAAACATTTGATAATCGTCATTGTTTGGGTTAGAAAATGGTGTCAATAACCACGGTTCAAGAGGATATCCAGAATCTCCCAGCAACCATTCTTTGGAATTCCGATATGTGTTACAAAGGTGCTGCCTAACTGCACTTATTTTCCATATATGAGAATCGTGTGTTGATCCTGGGAATTTTGCATTCACATTTAAAATACGGTACTCATGGTCAACTATCTATAATACAAAAGGTACTAAAATATATGTTCCTTTTTTTTTATTTTATTCATAATATTTTGTTATAACTTACAATTTGAGTATTTATGGAATGACATTTTTTCCTGTTAACATAAGCAAATTCTGGGTAGTCTTCATTGTTGACCGCTGGGGGAAAAATCCCAATACATGTCCCGTCTATCATGCGAATCACATATGGTATTTTGAATTTGGTTTGAAACCTGTATTATGAAAAAAATATTTTTATTATTCAGACAATAAATTTTCATCAAAATATATTCAACAATAATAAGTCAGTGTTAAATAATACTAATAAATTAATTATGATTTGTTTTATATCTAGAACTAATTTTCCATTATTATCAACAGACAACATTGGTCCTTAGTCCATTATTTTAAAATCACTGTACGCAAGTCTTTCCTAACTTAGTTGGTTAATATGGCTTTGTAATATTAATAAATAGTTTGTTGACCGTATTTAAACAAACAGTTTGTAGATCCAACCTAATTTTTTCTTAATAATACCTAGATATTTCTATAGGCAATAGATATAAATTAAAATAATTTATCTATCTTACCTTTCCACCTAAATGAATGGCACACCCGTCCCCAATATTAGCATTTTTTTGTTTTCAGTTATTTAATAGCAATTACTTTAATAATATAGGTACTTACCAATTGGAAATACGTGTCTTTTCTTCAGTAGTTATTGGAAACTTGACATATTTGGAGCACATTTGAATATGCGTGCATTCTAACACCTCGTTCAACACTTTACTAATTGCAGGTTATGACAGTCCAATTATAAAATCATTACCTACGTCTTTCTGGTAAGAGCCTTGTGCAAGGAATCTTATTGTTGCCGAAACCTGCAATAAAAAACATATTGCATGGGCATCTCAATATATGTTTAAATATCAATATAATAATACAATAAATACCTTTTTTTCAACACAAATACCGTCACTCCTAAGCTTGCCAATCAAATGAGGTGTTAATTCATGCAAAATTCTTTCAAATGTTAAAATTGGTACGAAATTCTTCGTCTGATAGTCGATAGACTGTCCGTTGACGAATAAGAACTCGTTCTATTCTTAAACGTCTTCTATCTTCTCGTTCATTGCCATGTTCATCGCCAAATAAAAATAAATTGTTAATTCGCACCGCGTTCATTTACATCACAATTTGAGAAAAAATCAAGTTATAATATATAAGGCGCGATGTAGATAAACAAATAATATAAACAAAAAACTATGATAACAATTTTGAATGATTATCAAAATATCAAATTGAATACCTAAGTACGCCAAGTAAGTCAAAAGAGACACCTCCCGACATGTCGTAGTTAGCATACTTTAAGAAAGCACAGTACGTCGAGTACGCGAAGTATGCCTAGCGAGAATTTTAGCGAAATAGTACTATGCCAATAAAGTAAGCCAAGTGCGCGCGTACATAGCGTAGTTTAATTAGCAGAATAGCCCCCCTGTTACTTATGGAAGTAGTGCCGACGAAATTTACTTCACCACGAACGTTCAATGTCATAATTTCGTCACCAGCATCGGTCGGTTCAAATCGACTTGTTTTCTCAAGCTAATAATAAACTGTTATCGTATAGTTCTATCTCTTATCTCTTATACCTCTTATCAACAAAATACACCAACGATCAACAATTTTCGTACTAATTGTCTACCTTAATACTTTTTTTTAAATTGTATTACAATATTAATAATATAAGCAAAATATTAATTAAAACAATCAATTTCAAACATCTACCTACGTAATTTATATATTAAATTGTAAGCTGCAAAAACTATTTATACGAGATTCAATTTAATATTAAAGATTTTGACTCGTGCCTAAAATGGATGGACGAGTTTTCAGAATAAACAATAACGAGTTGGGTTGGTTAGAAATACCAAAAAGAAAGGTCAATGTCTTGTGTCCAAGTAAGTTAAATATGTGGGTTAATATTGCAGTGTCTTCATGGTCAACGCAACTAGGCAGCGATCGCTGCTCGGACCCCTAATCTTTTTTTTAACCGAAATACATTAAGCCTTGATAAATAATTTTACTATATAAAATATTATTAGAACAAAAACACAATTGAGTTGAAGTAACTAAAGTATAAGTTACAGATAGGCAACAACCCAAGAAAGAATGCATGTATATTTTGTATATTTTGTATATGTTGTATATGCATGTAAGTTATGTGCGTATAGAACATTCCTATATAGCATACAAATGTGTTAACTCAGGGTATATTGACTGTGTATATCGACTTGGTTCTCACGGTGGTCTCCATGACCATACAATATTTTAAATAAATAAAAAGCACTAATACTATAATCCTACATTGTGTTGCATTATTTCACGTGTCAATACCAAATTGACCGAACGCTGCACGAAGGTACAACGCACTTCAATACGATAGTAAGATAACATAGAGATATACGCAGTTGATCATCAAGTACGTTGATCCATATTACTATAAATTACTAGTCACACCTTTTCAATTTCAGAAACTAATACCATCATCCATAATTCATATTTGTAATTAACCAGTAAATTGAACAAATTGAATATTTAACAACTTCAACAAGTTCATGAAAATTGTTAACATTTTATTTGAAAAATTGTCAAATGGCTTCATTCATTTTACATACCTATATTTTTTGTATCTACACCGCTCTATGTTTATCTTCAAACTAAGTCACTTAACAATATCATGAAAGCTTGGTCAAAGATTACAACACTAAAAAATCAAATTTTAAATAAACGTAACATTGAAGAAATTTTATACTTTTATAAAATATGCAAGGATCAAAGTAAAAAAATTAATGATTTTTTGCAAATAAACCAGAGATAGACAAGAAGATTTTTCAAAGATATTATTTAAAAATCGTTTTAAATTAAATAAAGATTTGAATTAACTTAAAATAGATTAAGTATTAATTATGTTCTTACTTGAAATTGCATGCATATAATTTGATAACTACATAAGGTAGGTTGGGCCCCTAAACAAAATTGCTGACTGGGCTATTTTGTAGCCAGGCCAACATTGTTAATATAACATCTGTAACATAGTAATTAATATCATAATAGTGAATTAATTATGTACAATATATATTATAACGTCTGAAGTATTTTAACGGTACAAGAAATAGTAATATAAAAAATAATAATATTATATTATAATAGGTACCTATAACAATTTATTATATAACTATATAATTTAAAAAAGTATTACTACATTTTAAAAAAATAACTGTTATATTGTATTGTTTTTATTTAATCTAAAAACTACAAAATGTAAAACCTATTTATTTTGTTGAAGATATTTGTCACTCGTAGTGTATGAATAATCTTTATTTAAATTTAAATATAAATTTCTTTTTCGCTCAATTTTATTTGAATTTTAATTTGTTGAGGTATTCCAGGATCTTTTCAGCAAAGAATTTTTACATAGGAGCAGTATCAGCCTGGGATCTATAGGGGCTAGGATACAAATTTTTAAGAGGCCCTTTCAAAAATACTTGGTTACAAGTTTCTTTCTGCCACCTTCAGTTTAGTAAGAAAAGCTATACAATTAAATTCAAACAATAATTATAAACTTTGAATCCCAATGGCTTATGCTGCCACGAGTTTTTATTTTATAGAAAAAAAATAGTAAAATAATTACAATATGAATAATTAAGTGTAATAAATAGTAGTACATAAATATAAAACTATATTAATGGTTTTAATTATAATTATTTCTATGGTATCATAACTATTTGTAAATTATTGTAAATAATTTTATGTTATATGAACCCGGTATTACAGAAACAGTAAATTGAATACCGTATTATCAATTATGTATTTATATTTTATTAGTAAATTTAAAGGAAGAGAGTTTAATACATTAACAATATTATGATAGTAATTTAAAATGTAATAAAACACAATTCACAATATAAATAATAATAAATAACCTATTTTTTAACAATAATATTAAGAAATTAACTGTGACCATTGTAACCATTTGTGTTTAAGAATGCCTTATGACTAATAGATTTTATGAAACATTTTATAGACAACTAATTATGCATTTGGCCTTCAACAACGGTGTAACTTATAATTAATAATCATTGGGGTGAGCATAGGCGCAACTAGTCCAATATTTTTGGAAAAATCTTTAAGAATTTCCAGACCTCCAAAACCTTAACACAGTATAATATATATTAATAATAATTTCAAATGTACTATATTTCAATATAGAAAGAGTAACAGATTAAGAAACTGTCTCAACTATTTTAACATGATTTTTCTGACTAGTAGACTATATTTATTTAAATTACTGCTAGTTCAGATTTAAGGATGACACATCATGGTTGCTGCATCTATTTGGGTGTTTAAACACCATAATGAAAATATTAAACAAATCTTTGCGTGTTAATAACCGTTTATTTGGGTTGGTATTGGTTAATATCGGTTTTAAGATATTCAGAAAAAATTTATTCTTTTATGCCTAGTTATTTTTATTAGATATTTTTTTAAATTTTAATTGCTTAGCCCCCTCAAAAAAAAACTTTAAATAAGGTGGGTAAGTGGATGTTGCTCTGCTGTACAGTAGGTTACAAGTGGGTCACTGTAATGGATGTTGTTAAATTTGAATTCAATGATATAATATCAATGTATAAGAAAAACGATTCTGAGCGAAAACGGTCAGTCAGACTATGATGTTACTAAGTATATTTGATGATATTATTGTGCATAAAGTAATTTATGTATAACCTATTTACGTGGAGCCTTGTTTTAAATTTTCAATCCTTAGCTATAAAAGTTGAACATTTTATACATTTTTAACTACAAAATAATTATTAAATTATAAATCTTATAAATTTTGTCGAAATTTGAACTTTAAATGCTTATAAAAAAAAATTGTGCCTATGTATTTTCAATATTTTTCAACTGCTATTGTAAAAATATATCAGGAGCCTTGTATTAAATTTTCACGCTTTTTTACCCAACAAATAAAATGTATTGATATTTATAGAAAAAAAAATTAAAAATTTAAAACTGACAATGTCCGTAACAGCTCAAAAAGAGTCAAATTAATTTTAAAATGTTATCGTGTATAGAAAATACCAATATAAACATTCAGTGAAATTTTCAAGTATCTACAGTCATACGTTTTTTAATTACAATAAAATAAGAAAATCGTTACATGAAAATCGAGTGAACATCAAATGTTGTAAAAATATGAATTTCAAACGCTCATAAAATTTAATTTGACTTTCTTGTAGACATTTTTTTTTGATAAAGGTAGACAAACTTATGGATAATCTTGTATTACATTTTCAAATCTTAGATTTAAAAAGGAAAATCTTTATGAATTTTCCGTATTCTGTCATTTGAACTTTAAATGCTTATAAATAAAAACTGTGACTAAGGATTTTTATTTTTTTTCATTTGCCTTTGAAACAATAACCTAGGAGCCTTCTATTAATTTTCAAGCTTTTTTACTCAATAAATAAAATTGTATTGATATTTATAGAAAAAATAACTAAAAAAAATGGAAATTGACAATGTCCGTAAACAGCTCAAAATAAGTCAAAATATTTGGAAAATGTTTTGGTGTATAGGAAATGCAATTATAAATAACCAGTAAAAATTTCATGTACCTACGGTCATTTGTTATAGAGTTACACCAAAAACCAAAATTGATTTTCTCGAAAACAGATTTTGAGTAAAAATTCCCGTTTTTCCTTAATTTTTCTTTTGTTTTTCACGTTGCTTTTGAAAACTACTGGGTTGAAGAAAATCCAAGCACTTTTACTGTCCTAAAAGGTGATGACAGTCACAAAAAAAACTAAAAAAAACACATCATTGTAAAATCAATACATTCATCGTTCCTCTCAGAATCTAAAAATAGTAACTCGTTAAATTGTCACTGCAAATACTATAAATTATATTCATAATGATTGGTCGCTAACTATAAAAAATTATGATTTTCTAACAAACAAATTTGCACATTTCTGGATTTTGACGAATTTCATCACTATTCTATTTTCAGGCACTCATAAAAAAATGTCATGAAAATGTGAACTTAGCTCAACTTTTTTTCAAAATTACAACTAATAAAAATGTATGATGGACTTTGACACCTTGTATAGTTGTATTAAATATTCAAGGTTTTTAACCAAGCAAATATGAATTTATTGACCCCATGTAAGGTTAAAAAAATTGATCACGTCTCATGTTTATAAATATCTTAAATAGAGTCATGATATTTTAAAAACTCTTATGTATGGAAGTTTTTCTATATAAACATTTGGTGAACATATCTACGGTTTTTCGTTTTTAAGTTACTACGAAGAAACATAATCAATTTTTTCGCCAACTTTTTTTTGCGTAAAAATTTTCATTTTTTCTTTCTTTTTTTTTATTCACTATTTATTCATTATTTCGTTGTTTAATATGAAATTATTATTTTGCTTATTGTCTATTATTTTCAACTATTTTCATAAATACAATAAATTGTAGACGTACGTATATTCTTGATCAACTGAACTACTTGAATCAAATTCAAAAGCAATTATTAAATTGTTGAATATCCAAACTGGTGCAGTTTTAACAAAAAAAAAAAAAAATAAATAATATATGTTTAGACTTTATAAATAACAAAAAAATCACTAATCAAATGTTTTTTTACAAAATTTATCATTTTTATGTCGAAATTTTCAGCCATTATTATTAATTATTTATAATATTTTATTTAAAATTTTTATTATTTTAAGTAGTTCTGTGGATCGTGGATCAATCATATTCATTTATAATCTATTATATTTACGAAAATAAAAAAAATGTTTATACATTTTAAATTGTATTAAAAAAAAATAATTTCATATTCAATAATAAATATATTGTATTATGAAATTCAATATTATTAGTTGATAATAAACTCTAAAAAATGGGAGGGGGGAAAATGTCCCACTAGACCGAAAACAGTCAGGGGAAAAAGTCTGTAAGGGAAATGTTCATTTTCTTAATTTACCAACTAGATTTAATTTTCTACCTTGGAAAAATTCTGAAGTAGAAAATTGAAGAATCTTTATTGCTCTAAAAGGACTCAAAAAAAAAATAAAAAAAACATTGTAAAATCAATATATTCATCGATCTAAAATATTTTATTCAAAATGAGCGCCAAAAATTTGTTGACAACAAATAATGTGTAATGTCCTTGTAGTTCGATATGATTGGTTGAGAATGTCAGATCAATGTAACCAATGATCACTCATTGCGTCACTTAAAAAAATAATTATAACGTTTATCAGTATTTCTACATGAATCATTAAGATTTAGAACAGAATTTCTTTTCAGATTAACAATTAGGAATTACAATAAACTGAAATAAGTAAGTCGCAAGTTTCCAACTTTTATTGTATAAAAACAATAACATACATTGTGCGTTGATGTAATTGATTAAATGGTATTTTTACCAAACCTCCTTTTATTTACGTATTATAGGGTGCAATAAAATAATGGAGAACGACGGTGAAAAGTTCTTTTTCAAAGATCAAGTGGCCACGGTGTCTTCTAATACTGGTCAAGTAAAGTATGGTTTGATTTTAACGGTGAACAGACCGCGATCAGAAACTGAGGTCAACGTGATATGGCATCCAAAGGGTGCTAAAGAAATTATCTCTGATGATAAAGTATATTACCTATATATCGACAGTTTAAATGTTTTGAAACTAGAGCTTTAATTGTTTTTTTTAATTTCCTAGGTTGTGTTAATGGATCGACCATTTATGCCTGGTGATGAAGTACGAAAAGTTGGTGAAGGCAAGTCAAGTCAATTTGGATATTGTGAAAATATTGATATATATGCCACAGTAAAAATAATTAATACCAACAAAATAATAGAAAATATCAATTCCCGAAACTTTACTCGCCCAAAAGTATGTACATATTTAATATTTTAAATATTAGACAGCTATATTTACAAGTTATGGGCAACAATATCGATATTTCGGTACACTGTCAATATTGTGAACAATTTTTGATATTGATATTATAATATCCAATTTTATATCGAGAATTATTGTAACAAGTTTTTTTCTCTTTAACTTTCCATGTACAGCAAATTTTTGAATTAAGAAATAATAATTATTAATTCAATATTTATATTAATTATTCGTTTTAATAAGTAATAACTAATTATTACAAATATGTTAATATTTAAAATAGGTAATTTAAAAATATTTTCGATACGATAAAGATATCGTACAGCTTACAATAGCTTACAATATCTGAAAAAACCGGATATCAATACACAAAATTATGTCGTAGCCCATCACTAATATTTACACAAATAAATTAAAGTTTTTTTAATTTCAAAATATTATTTTGCTTCAGCAATAATGTTTTATTTTTATACTAATGCCGGGTTCTCAAGACTCATGTATTTGACAATTATATACGAATACGGAATTCGTCAAATTACATGAATATTCAACTAAACATTCCCACGATTTGTGTGGGAAATAATCGATGACTAAATAATGTGATATAGATATTATGTATTATAATAAAATCAGTTCTTGTGTTCCTTAAATTACCCAACTCATTATATATTTTATATTTTATAGATCTTTCAGATATTTTCATAATAAATTTATAATTAGTATTCTATTAGTGTAACATCAAGTCACTTGACTCATCTTATATACCTATTGTAGAAAATGGAAATTCAATTTTTTTTTTATTGATATCAAATGTTATTTTGATAGTTTTTAGTTAATTTATTATAACAAATTTTAGTAGTATAATTAATTGTTGATTATTACATTTTATTTATAGCCCTTTGTAATTGGTTCCTCCTCGTTTTTTTATGATACATGGGTTGGTGAAGTGTATGATGTCAAACGTAAAGTTACATTTGTTTCACAGAATGGATCTATTTTTACATTAGATGATCCAAATAGACGAGACTTCATAAGTCTATCTACAAGTGATGTAAGTCTACTTTTATATTAATTATTCTAATATAGGAATACAAAATTGCAGAATACATATTCTAAAAAAAAATATTCTTACTGTTAATTAATTATTAATTGTATTATTTATTACTAGGGCTCTGATTTTAAAACATACTGTGCTTTTTTTTTATGTATGGTAGTTAATTCTTTTTTGAATTTAAATTTATTTTTTTATTCAATTTTATACCTAGTTTAAGCTAATTGTTGGTCATACTTTTATTGCTTATTTCAAACAATTTTATGCTTTTTTTTTAATTAATTGTTCTTTAAATCCGAGCCCTAATTATTACCATTTATAAAATAGCACAAAAAATTTATTTTAATTCTAATGTTTTAAAATTTTAGAGTTTTTCCATTTATAACAATGTATTTTATCATGGGCAAAAATTAAAAATATGTCTAGATTCCTTGGAAAAAGCAAAATTTTCAAAGACCAGTAACCTAATGAAATGTTTATGGCACAATTATAAGAATTTTAGCTATAAATTTGGGTCCAAGGTAATTAAACAAAGTAATTATATAAATTAATTCCCATCATACTATATATACCATACATATTTTTAGTGGGTCAAAGTGTATGTTCAAGATGTTATTGTATCATCAGTTGAAGTTAATGGTACTGCCAAACATTAATTAGAACAAAGTCGCATGAAGAATATTGGCCAGAGAGATTATTTACTGGTGATAATTTGAAAAAGTAAATACAAAAGAAAAATTTTTATTTATGTTATAGGTACTTGTTAAATACAAACATGATAAATACCAAGTTAATGTATACTCTTGTTATATGTCGGTAGCCTCGTACTCGTAGAGTTAGAATATAGATTTGATAATATTAAATTAACATACACATTTTAATCAGTTATCATGTACTGTGGCAGCACTTTCTCCATTCCTACTATCCATCTTTCATTATTCATGTTATTTATATCATAAAGGACCATAAAACACTCAATATTGACTTTATTTAAAAAATCACAAAAAATATAACTACTTAAATGGTTCCAATAAAATTTTTTTATGTTAAATAGTTATTGAGTTATTACGTCTTTAAAATCATTCATCACATCATATGATCCTACTCACAACGGCGATCCCTCCTATATAATAAGTGCTTATTTGCAGTTTTGGGATTTTACTTTGTTTATTATAATTAACGATAACTCTTTCATTTTGTAATACTACTTGTTTTACAAATACTATATTTTCAATTGTTTAATAAATATGACATCCGTACTTATGTTTATTAAAAATTATTCATAACATTTCATTCAAGTTAAGAAATACAGCCAGTGGCCGAGTTGTGTGCAGATGAGTGCCAATACTACATGATAGGGTAGATAGTTAATTTGTTGGGTATGATAAACTGGTGTTTCTTAACTTGAACAGTGTGTAGTTTTCCGCAGTATATGGCTATCCATATCAGGTACTGGCTGTTGTAGAAAATAATATGCTGTATGTACTTTATGAGGTTATGCTAGTTAATGGTTATATAATATAACTTAAAATATTAATATGATTAATTATTATAATTGATGTATTATCTGAAATATTCGCAATAACCTTGATCATTTTAGATATTATTGTGATTACTGTTGTAATTATTATCATAACAGATGAAAAATACTTAATATTATTTTCATTTCTGGCCATGTTATGTTTTCCATATTTTTTGATATTATTAAAATGTCGACTGAAAAAAATGAATAATGATCAATATTTTGGTTTTATTTTTTGGATGTTTTGGATCATTCATGCCCTCAACTTTTAAGCATTTATATGGTAGCAGGCCAAGAGAATAACCACTAACCATCAAAACACACACAATAATTATACAATTCCTGCAAATATTGTGTTAGAAAAAAAAATAATCTAATATCTTTTTACAATTGTGGGTTTTATAAATAAGTCACTATTTTATAAATGCTATTTTTTTTCAATTAACGAGTCAACAAATTATTTATAAAATATTTACAACACTTCTAATATATTTATCTATTACCCGTGTTCAACATATTTGCACCTTTAATTAAGTTCTTAGAATAATCAACCAATTACCCTAACTACTCCATGAAAATATATTAAAAATATGTTTTACAACTTTTGAATTATTTTATAGATAATCCATTAATACAATAAATAATATTTATTACATTTTAAGTATAATAATAAATGTCTATTATTATGGACGTTTTAATAACACTAGAGGGAGAGAGAAATTGTTTATCTTATTTAAATTCTAGTTAGTTTAATTTTAAAAAGTATGGTTCAGAATCATTTTGTTTTGGTAATCACTGTAATATGTAATGTAATTATTTTTTTAATATTGTAATAAAGTGAACATAAAATTGTAAACTGTATTTAAATGTCGTGTTCAAAAATGAATGTGCATACATTGTATTGCAATGTGGATATTATTATACATAAATGCAAATAAATAATTTGATATAATTAATTTTATTATGTCGTAATTTTAATTGTTTTTATATTTTTAGACTAAAAACTAATGATCTATTTGAGTCGTGTTCAATTCATGTGGGAGACATATATTGGTATACAATTCAAGATACCGATAATTTGATGACAATGAAACAGTGGCGATCTAAATGTACAGAAGCTTTTAATTTTGGAACTGGTTCAATACACAGTAAAACTTATAAAGGTAA
>CM017801.1:20507051-20647526 GCA_008086715.1 Sitobion miscanthi | reverse complement strand
TACTTTCGTTCTCGTTACCTAAGGTGACCTATATAATATTATAATCGTGTATGGTTAAAAACATTGTCCACGGAGTAATTCATCAGCCTACCCTGCAGATAACCCTGTGCGCACCCTTAAATCCATAACTGAATAGGTGCTAAAATTTTTAATAGTATGTGCATAATAATTAAGAGCTGTTTTCTTTTGTCAAAGATTATGAACAAGATTATGGATGACTTTGTACATAAAAATATCATGGAAGCAATAAAATGTAATTATGTCGTAATAAATAATAATTGAGTATAAAATCATTATTTTATTTAAATTTTTAGCAATTACCTATACATTTTAATATACTACATGTCAAATCGTTTTTCTATTAGTTTGTAGTTATTTTTTTAAATAAAACTCGAAATTAATTGAACAATGACTTCACATTTTACGTCTCCCGCTAGAGTTTGGTAATCGTTTAATACTCCAGGGCTATAAGTAATCATTTCTACATTGGGCACTATATGTACATTACAATCTATGAAATTCGCAATTTTTACTTTATATTTATATACATTGTAATAAAATAATATATTACAGCCTACTCGAATGTATTGACAAACTGATTTTTTCAACAACAAAAAAAAAGGTGTGTAAGGTATCTTTGTATTGACACGCGTATTATAGGTTATGGTTATTTGATTTAGTCCAAGTCGTCCATTTAAATTGACCGTCTCCGACCTAACATCTCACAAGGAGAATTTGAAAAGAAAAAACCTTAGTGTTCCGGGTTATATTATTAATATTCAATATTATTTACAATGTGTTTCAAGCATCGTTATACAATAAGCACCATAATTTCCCTTTAGTTATGCATTTCTCAAAGGAGGTGTTACCATTGGGTTTCTTCTTCAACATGATATTCATGTTACTTTATTCTGTTTTTTTTTCTCTATCTAATTTGCTTATTGTAATTATTGTGTACAGATTGTGAATTGTCTTTCTAAATAAAAAAAAAAATTATGCATTTAAATTCTTTTTGGGATTTTTAAAAATACTGAAAAATGTTTTTTTTCAAATAATTATTTGTTGTTACCATTTAAAAAGTGCCGTGTAATGGTATAAACATTTGAAAAAAAAATGCTGTGTAATTACCGTTGCCGTAATTCTCAGCCATGTGTAAATAAATAATAAAACATAGGTACGAAAATATTTATTCGCATAATAAATGTAGGTATAAGGATTTTATTTTACAACCTATATTCAATATTTTTTAAATTTTTATTTCATACTTATTTAGTTATTTATAACGAGGCTAAAATAATTTATATAACGATGTGCTAGTTTTAACCACTAACATATTTATTTATTTTACTATAGTTGCATCAAAAAAATAATTGCAAAACAATTTAATTTAAAAATATTAAAATAATTTATTACACAGTATGGATAAAATGTAATTTGGTCCACTTCACGAAAATATTAAAAAACTATCCATGTTGTGTAAAAAAAAGTCAATTTCAAAAAACTGATACATTTTATGCAGTGGTTGTCCACTTCATGAAAAGAGCGATTTCACTAAATTTCACTAGGTAAAAACGGACATTTATATTCTATCATAATAATGTATGGTTTGCTACTGTGCGTTGCCAAATGTTATGGTGTGTAGGAACATATTATTATTATTATATTTGTATAAGACTACTCAATATTATGATATTATATCAATATAATATTATGTAGCATTAAGCTGCAGAATAGATCGCCGTTACGATACTACCACCATCACCCACACTACCCACACTCAGACCACACTATACTGAAATAACTATATTATAGTATTATTATAAGTGATGGCACGTTTCGGTTCCGGTCAGACAAACTTATAGGGCTGTGAACTCCGTGTTAATTTTCTTGATTTTTTTTTTATCTTTTACATTTTATAATATCTAGTGTCCACGAGATGTCCACAGAAATGTCTACGAGATCATAATCTTGAATTTTTCAAATACAATTGTCAGGTATCATAATATATAGTATATATTATTTGTTTCATTGAAGGTATTAATAATTTCAGTTCTGTAACACCTTTACAGAGTTATGCATCGTTTATAAATATAATATATGAACATTTAAAGTATAACTAATAATTTCGAACAAAAACTTTAAAAAATATTCCACAATTTTTCCGGACTGCATTGAACACACTCATAGTCAGGCGATTATAATAAACGCGCATTTTACCGTTTTTACATAATTTTCTTACCAATAAAATTCACAATATCTCTAGTACAGACTACGCACATATTAGACTGTTTGCACCGACATCTGAGACGCGTGCCAAGTGCTAACACCAATATTAATAGCGTATCATAGATAATATTATAGTGTCCGCAATCACGACGACGATATTTTATAAAATAATTCCACATGATTACACTGTGATCATTACGAACATGATTGGGACAAACGGTGTACAAAAAATAATCAAATCGTATGGTCTCGTGTGCGTTATTACTCTCGGAGAAGGAGACGGGGAAAAAAATCGCAACAATATTGCTCGCCACGTGACACCACGAGCCGTTGCTCACAAATTTTCACTGTAAATAACCAACAGGGAACAATATATAATATTATTATTATCGTTGCACGTTCCATTGCACCCAACGTCTCAATATATTACTATGACCCTAAACATAAAAACAAAAATAGGAACCCCGTAAAATACCACATATTATACGCTATTTTAACGCATCACGCGCATAAACCGTTAAATTCGTTTCAATGGATTTACGTTTTTTTAATAATAATATAGTATTATTTTCACGGGACACATACTTACAGTGTTCGTTTAAAACGAATAACTCAATGTTCGGTTTCGTTGTGGCGCAGATAATGAGACTTTATTTATCTAGCACTGAGCGATACTATTAACAGTATATTATTAAACACATTGTCTCGGAAGTGTTAAAACCGTTGAAGTCATTATGAAACAACAATATTTTGAATACAAATCAATGAGTTATATAGCTTTTACTATTTTTTTATTTTTATCTTTTACAACATAAATATATTTTCTAGTAGCAAAGTGTATATAATTGGTACTTTGTGGGGTCAAAAGTAAAACATATCTGGTATCTAGTTTTCTTGATGAATGGGAAAATTAAAAAAAAGTTAATACAGAAGAACAGATATTTTTATGCAAAACCAGTTTTCGGCGAAATAGATTTTGTTATTTGGTTTTTATTCTAAACCGAAATTTTTCATGAAAACGAATAAGTTTTTTTGTTGTAATTTGAAAACTATTTACTATAGAAAAATGAAAAATATAAGTTACATATAAGTTATCATTTTCTAAACTCAATATAATTTTGTGTAAACTAAATGTAAAGCTATTTATAGGCATTTGGACTTTGGAATTTAAACATTTTTTTAAATCCAAAGCAAAAAATATTATTAGTTATTTATTATATTTATTATTTATATTTTACCGTACATTATAACAATATTTAGATACATTTTAATCTATTGCCTATTTAGTATTTTGATACCTGCCGTATAGCTTCTTCCGTATTACTAATAGTAATATAAATTACTATAAATAGCTATATAAAAATTTAAAATAATATACTTAATTATGTAGGCTGACAGACCGTTTCTGCTCAGAATTATTTTTCCTGTAAAATGATTTATCGTCGAATTCAAATATAATACATTCATTACAGTGACCTGTCAATGACGAGGCACACCGACACCTATAATAACTAACAACTGTATAGCAAAGCAATTTCCTACTAGCTCGTTTAATTTCATATTGTGAAGTAGAATATTTTTCAAAGAATGTTTATGTATAATGATATAATAGTAATAATATAAAGTTTAAATATTTGTAGTAGTTATCTTATATTTATTTGTTACATTTTAATATATTTTTTTTTCTATGTTGAGATTTCTGGTTGAATTATTATTTTTCCAAACCATGACATTTTAAAAATTTTAAAAAGAGAAAACGCTGTATTGACTGGGCCAAACCCAATGAATCAGTCTGTATAATAAGAGCACGTATACATTAAACGGCAGCATGCTAAATAATTGGTAAGTCAGTAACCCTAGTTCAGAATATTTTAGTGCCATTTTTCAAAATGTGTAATATATTATGATTAGTGGCCTTCATTTTACCATGATATATTAATGTCATATTATATTGCATTAAAAAAAACTGCACTAAAATACTCACACTGCATCATTAACAACTACCGTTACTGATTTTTAAATAAATTAACATAATTTTTATTTATAATCGGTATATTATATCATCTTCCCTGGCCATTCCTTGATATGATGCGTATGTGTTTATGTGAATTACCCTGTTGAAAATATTATACACTGAAACGATAATTATTGCAAACTGGATAGTGAAAATTGTACAGACAGATGCTAAACACTTCAGTGACTTAAGTATTTATGATTTTAACAAGTCGTAATAATAATGATGTACCGGAAAATGTATCGTTAAGTCCGATGTAGTCTACTACAAGACAAATTGCCATCTCAAGACTTCTTTGACAAACATATTATTATATTTGATAGGAATTTTATGTTAACGGTCAAGAGTATTAAGATTAACTTAAATTGCGTGTATATCTAATGTTTAAGCAAAAATTACAATGCCTGAATACGATTTTATTTAACGATGATTCCTTTACCAAAATATTAACTAGTATTATTATTTAACATCAAGTAAGATCAATTATTTTATGAATAAAATAGTGTTATATACTTACATAGTGCTATGTAGTTGTTTTACAGTGTTATAGGCTGTTCAACTTTTATATCAATCACTTTTGAACATTTTAAACTAATTGTTTCAAACAAATAGGGATGTACATAATATTATGTTTTAATTGTTTTATCAGAAAATAACTCTTGAAGCAGAACTGAATAATAAACCTTTAAACTAAGGATTAGTTTAAAATGATTACGATACTGAATTATGCGTAAATAATACATGCTTGACATATTATAAAAGATACAGTTGATGTACAATAACATAAAATCTTTTATTAGTAAGTTATGGAAACTTGCCTATTTATTTTAATGGATGGTTAAATTCTTTTAAATTTTCTTAATATAGCTATTCAGAATGGCTATTTATAGACAAAATCTAGTTTTATAATAAATCACAATTTTTGTTAGATTCTTCTATAGTAAGTAGACTAGGTATATTGATTTTCAATTTGCGTGGTCACTTAGTGCTCCATGTTTATATAATATTATCAACTTAAAAATTACCAACAATTGTTAAAATTTAAAATCTATTATATATCTTTACATGCATGTTTTGTAGAATTATTTGCATTAAGACAGTGAGATAAGTAATTTTAAGTATACGCTAAATCCGTTCACGTTACTTATAGATTAAAATATAATGTGTTTAAGTGACATAAAGTTGAACTAAATAACCACGAAAATGAATGCATACAATAGTGAAGACAAAAAAGATAACGTAGTCATACTTGATAACAATGTACAAAGCCAAAGCAATTTAAATAATACAGATACTAATGTATCATTGTCATGTATATCTAAATATCCATCAGAAAAAATAAATTAAGTATATTTAAACTAAATAAAAGAACATTTTAGTTCTATTTTGCACAGAATAATTGTCAATGATAAATAAAAAAATAAAATGAATATTTGATTGAAATTTTAAAGAAAAGCAATGATGTCAAAAAAAAGTTGTTGAAAGAAATGAATAAAGGCCCAGAAGAAAACCCAATTAATTATTTTTTTAAATCGATGACATTGACTGTTAAAGAGTTTTCGTCAGATAATATTATTATTATGTACTAAGAATTTACTCATAAAAAGTTAAATAGCGCATTCATGAAAATCTATTGTGTACGCAAATGTCGTGGTTGATGATACTCGTAGTATAAATCATTATAAACAACTATTTGTGTGACGGTATTAAAAATGTCGTATAGTTAACCTAACCTAACCTAACCACAATAATCGATGTCAATCAATATCTAAAATCGTAGTCATTTATTAAATCTCAGATACAGTCCATCCAATAATGCTTTGAATAGATCCCAAATAAATAGTATTGTAAGACATATAAAAATGTTTATACGGCTTTGAAATGATAATATTAAACAATATAGGTATAAAAAAAAAATCATGTCGAATAATATTTTACACTATTATTATGCCGTTATTTGTTGGAAATAAGACGACTAGATAAATTATATAAATACGTATAATAACTGTGTACCTACACTGTACAGGGTAGGTATTATTATGCATTTATTATATCAATAAATATACTATATACATCATAATATAAAAAAACAATTTTATTTGATAAAATTAATTTTAATATACTTAATAATGTATGTTATACAATTTTATACATCATATTAATAAAGAAAAACCTATCTTTACTTTACAAAATATATATATAATAATAAAAAAAATTATAACAATATATACTCTGTCTTATAAATCTTATAATAGTAATACTTAATGAGAGTATAACGATAGTCTTTCAACATTCCACCTAACAAAACAAAAAATATTTATTTAAATATAGATACATTTTGTGACATTTTATATCAATTTATTATTACTTACTAAATTATTTCATTATGACTTAGAGTCATAACAATAGCTTTTTCAGTTGTCAAAGGTACAAAAAAACATTTATATTTAATGTCATTAATACTTATACACATTAAGTCGGACTGTGATTTAATATTTACAATAACAGAGCCAATAACTGATGATTCAAATGGAATATAAAAAAAATTAAATGATTTAAAAATAAATACATTAAAAAAAATATCTCCAATTTTACATTTTGAAATATGCTTAACTGATGCAATTTCATTTGTAGTTAATATGATATAATTATTTTTGGGAACCTGTTGGGTGGATATTAAATAATTTGTATTAGTAAGTGTTATGGCTTGATAAAAAGTGCAATATAAATCTTTATTAAAAATGTTATTATCTAGTTCACATTCCTTACCTAATTTATAAATTTGATTAAAATTAGTATTTTCATGACCAGTGTACATATTATTTACTTTTTCTAGTATTCTATTAGTAGCTTCTTGTAATGGGAACCGTGAATGAGAAATATTATTTTTTTAAGCCCTAAGTAATTTTCAAATTTATAAGCATTGAAATCATCTAAACAGCCATGTATTTTAGCATAAAATGGAAGATGAATTAATCTGTGAATACTATGGGTAACAAAATATGCCCCTTAAATTATTCTAAATTCTTTAACAAAATCAATAGGTAAATTATATGCAATATCATTCTTAATTAAACATAGGCCTGGGGTAACCAACATTTTTATTGCTCCATGTAGTTTAACGAAATTTAAATATAATTGTTTTTTAAGTCTTCCCTTTAGTACAACGGGACCGGTAAATGATAAAAAGGTTCGGAACTCGTTTGCTTTCCAATATTCTATGTCATTTAAAGACCTCGGTAACCTGACAAATTCTGATGGGAAGTAATCTTTTAAATTATTGAGCTCTATATTAACAGCATCACATTTTGCTGAGGGAATTTTCGTTGACTGTTTACCCCTTACCCAAAACTTAATTAGACGTTTCATTGCCTCTAGACAGACAGCATGCATGTAATCAATTGGTACAGCTTTAATCATGTCAATTGGTAAACGCTCTAAAAGACTTTGTGATTTTTTTCTAATAACCTTTGTGATATTCATCATCACTTTTAGCTCTAAAACTAGTATCTGTTCGCAATGGGGCATTAACTTCCAAAAATGTTATTCTATGTTCTCTATACTCACCCTCCACCATACATGTATTACATCCAAAACGAGCATTATGGCCTCTGACATTAAGCAAAAAGGCCTTTGCGGGAGAATCACAAATTATTTAATTTAAATGTATACTTATTACTTTGTTATCAAAATTTATTCCATTATTAACCAGTTCTATAGCTTCATTTAAAAACAAGTTCAAAAAATCTTCTATAGATTCTGGCTTTTTATCTGTACTAAAGTATAAACCAACGGCAAAAACTAATTTTGATAACTGAGGCACATTTGTTATTGAACAGAGTATAGGCCAAAATTGCTGTTTAGAACTATGTGCCAAAGGCAATCCATCTATATTAATACTTAAGAAGATTTCATTTATGTTTCTTAAACAATGTTTATTAAAGTTTAATATAGTAGATAACATTTTTTTTTAAACCTTAGTGAATGTATGTGCCTGGTTTTATATTAATTACATTGTGAGATCTAGGAGTATTCATCAAGGTCTCGACATCTTTTGGTAGATCTAATCCCTCAGACCTTAATATATTTAACAAATTATTTACACTGTTTTTTGGAATATTGAAAGCTAACGCCCACTGTTAGAGTTTATCTTTAATGCTAAGTCTATTACAAGTAGTATAATTATTGTTTGATCCTAATGTATCAGTAATTATATCTAGTTCCAATCCTATCTCTTGTGGTAAATTAGTTTGATCATGAGGTATAGAATCATCAGGTACAGGAGTATCAGAAACAAAATTACTGTAGCTACAGTTTCAACAGCTGTTTCGGATGTCTTCATATTGTTAAGAATATCATTATCAGTATTTGAACAAGTTGTTATTATACGTACTTCTTTATCTGATGTTTTAGTACTATTTGTAGCAGTAGTACAGTTGAGTCTTTTGAAATGTCGAAGAGACATATCTTCAATTGTTTTACGTTTTTTGTGAGGAATCTACAAGATAAACATCAAATATTCATAAATAATTAGGTAGGTAAATCTCTAATATTTATAAACAACAATAAATTTATGTTTTTACAATTGTTTAACGTAATATGTATTAAGACCTTTTTAGTATTAATATTTACAGTAAAAGCTTAGTTCATAATATTTCTTTCAGCAACAATATTGTTTTCTTATAATACGATAAAATAGTTACAGCATTGTAGTGGCAGTTATGTTGGGGAATGAGAAGCAATGGACTGAATTTTAAAAACAGGAAACAAATCTCCTCCAAATAAAAAAAAATATTTATAATATAGATAGGTACTGTTACATACTGTATAATATATCATACACTCTTGGGACTTGTATAAAATGTTCACTTAAGCGAAAGTTTAACATACCTGAAGCCATTTTTTCATTCTTCAGGCGTTGAGCCCCATGCCTAAACCATTCTTTAACAACTTTTTCAAATGTATGTTCATCGTTTTGATATAATTCATATGAAGTTTCTAAGAACACAATTAACAAGTATATTTAAATTGATATAGGTTTAAAAAATTTTAATATCATACTTTTCATAACTTTCATTATTCGATGATCAACTAGTCTAAAATTATTATTTTTTGGCCCGTCCATGAGCATAATGTAGGCAGTTTATTTGTAAACAATTTCGGTAGCACTCTTTTGATTAACTGTTTGGTGTCCGAGCCACCAATAAAATTAATGAAATTATTCTGAAATTAAATTTACAGTAATAAAAAACGAATTATTTATAACCAAGTAAATGTGTTTACCAATTTTGAAATGTTCTCATCATTTTCTAATAATGCATCCATATTGATAAGGGATTCTACATCATTCATAGGGAAATAGCTTAAAAATGTAGAATCTAAAGAAGAGGCTTGGATATTTGAATTAGGATTTCTTTTTATGTAGTCTATCACAATATCTAATTTTTTGTCAATTCTAGTAAAAAACATGTTTGTTACATTAAGTAATTGATCCATTTTACCAGAGTCTAATCCATGATTATCCAATTCTAAATCATAAAAATCTTTTAAAAAAATATTTAAAAATACAAGGGTATATTATGTTAAACGCAATTTTAATATACTATATATAAATTAAAACTTTGTAGGTAATAACATTTCTTTAATTGTACACAGTGTTACAAATACATTGTTTTCAAACGATAAAGTTTAATTTATATACCTATACATAATATATTACCTACAGGAATGTTTAAGAAATCAAAGTTTGACACAAAACTCTTCATACCTAAAATTAAAAATAAAATATAAAATAATCATAGATCGACCAATAACATTGATTAATAAATCCAAAAAAATTTAATAGGATCAGATTTAAATACCTGTTGTATCAATTGCATTCAATTCGGTTCTAGTATTCATCATAGAAGTAGAATTTGAAACAGCTAAACAAAAATTATGAATAATAATAAAATATGAAAATGTATTGTTATATTATACTTAGTATTACAGTATATTCTAAGAATTTAAATACCTATATTATATAAATTAAAAACTATACATTTTAATGTATAATACTATAGCATTTCATAAATTGTACCTACACAATTATGTTACACATACATAAATACATTGTTTTTAAAATAATAAGTTTAATTTATTTACCTATATAATATAATATATTACATGATATATTACCTGCAGGAATGTTTGATAAATCAAAGTTTGACGTATGGCTCTTTGTAACTGAAATTAAAAATAAAATATAAAATAATCATTGATTGACAAATAACATTGATTTATAAATCTATAAAATATTATTAGATGGATCAGATTTAAATACCTGTTGTGTCAATAATTGTGTTCAATTCATTTCCAGTATTAACCAAAGAAGCAGAATTTGAAACGGCTAAATAAAAATTTATTCATTAATTTAAAATAATATATTAAGTATTACAGAATATTCTAAGAATTATAATTATTCAACAACGCACAAGGAAGATGATACATATTATTATTGTCAATTAAAGAATTGGTGTCCATGTCATACATTGTTTTCAATGGAGCTAACAGAAAATTGAAACAAATTATATAGAAAAATATACATTGGAACATTATATAAAATTAAATACAAAATAGGTAGGTAATAGAAAACATTTAATTGTGCATGCATGATACCGAGCATTCAGCTGCACATTCAGTATTGTAAGTCGAAATTAGTTGGTTTTCATTTGTTTTTTTCTTTTTAATATTTGAATACATTCATCTTCGCTGCTAGTACCTTGAAAAAATAAATAATACATAATAGTATTAAAAAAAGTAATACAACCACACTGATTAATGCCATTTGGGGGAAACATGGGGTGCAATCATTGCTCATACCCACCTAGTTTTAATGTTTCCTCAGAGGCCCAGGGAAAAAAATACAATGCTTAGGCCCAACTTAAATATACTGAAATATGATTCCATTGAAAAAACTTAAATTTTAATAATCTATAGGCAGGTATATGTTTTAAGATGTTAAATTAAACTTACTATCATTATTATTGTTTGGTAAATCTTCACCGTTATCACTCTGCGATTCAGCTTCTGATGAAAGGAATAACTCTAATTCTTTTGCAGCAGCATCTTAATATGAGACTAATTACAGTAAATCATAAATATAAACTAATACGTACCATCAATTAAGGACTTATAAGTTTATATTGATAAACTTATAAATTTAAAAAAATAAGTTAATCAATTATTAAAATTAATTATTTACCAAACTAGCTAACAAGCTTTACTATGTGAATAGTCCATTTGGAAGAAGGCTTGGCACTTTTCATAATTATCATGGAAGTTACTCGGTAATCAGGCCATAAACATTTTAAATGATTACTTTTACCTTTTTTTAACCAATTAATTGGAATTATGGAATATTTATTTTCTGCTTCGAAATATCCTATTATATACTGAAATAATATTATAACAATTAACAAATAACAAATAACATCATTTATACAAAAAAAACCAATATGATGCATGTCAGTAAAATCAAAATATATAATATATCGATACCTAATACATATTAAATATTTCTTACTATATATAAATAATATTAGTTACAATCTATAGATGCCGATAGAAATATTATAATAAGTTTTGGGTTTTTATCAAACACTATAATTGGCAAGTATTTATACAAAACTTTAAAATATGTCAAATCATGAATTACCTTTGTTTCCTTATTTATTTGGTCCATATTTAGTATCGTTTTGATACTTAAAATTTGATGTTCAATCTAAAATATAAGTATTTAATATGAAATGTGCTATAAAATATATAATATTATGTACTATAGTGGCATGCACCCCCATTCAGCCCCCCCCCCCCATGGACTAGAGTATTATTTTTTTATTCATATAATTTCTAAAGTTACCCAGCGATAGGATCTTCTTCATAGATAGTCATCTAAACGTATTGTTTATATTATATAGAACACATTTTTGAAATTAGAAATAATTGATACCTAATATAAATTAAATTAAATATAAATCAAACAATAGATAATAATATTACAATGTTCAACAAAATAAACCATAGTTTAGCAGAATATAATATTAGTGAACATTGTCCTAGCTAGGTAGTTACATAACTTTGAATGATTTTAAAAAGAATTGTGCCTTAGGATTGATTATATTTTTCAACTGCTATTATAACAACTATTATGAGAAATTTTGTATTAAATTTTCAAGCTTTTTGACTGGATTAAAAACATTATATTAACATTCATAGACAAAAAGCAAAAAAAACTTGAAAATTTTAAATATTCATAAATAGCTCATAACAAATAAAAATTCAAAATTGATTAATTAATAATTAAATTTGTTATTGAAAATTATAGGCTATTCAGCGTAGATAATCTAGAATGAATAGATCATTATAATCAGTGCAAATTTTTTTGATTCTCTTAACCCTATCTTGGTATTTTTTTTTCTGAGGTTCTAAGCTAGATATATACTGCTCAATTTTGAGTCGATTTATGCTTTCTTCTTTTTTTAACGCTTCAACAAAACGCCATATTGATGGATGTTTTGCACTTAAGATTGGCGTAAAACAGTTATACCAAATTTCAACGGAATTATTTGTTGTTGCTATATCTTGTTCTATTCTTAAAAAACAGTTCCACGTTTCAATTTCAATTTTTGGTTGTTTTCGTCTTCTTCGTCTGTCTAATTTGCCTAACCAGGTATTTTCGAAATAATCTACAAATTGTTCTAATATTTCTTCATTTTCTGTATAATAATTACTTTCAATTAAAACACTATATGAACTTATTACATCATCCTTAGGTACAAATGCTAAAGCTGGTAACATTCTTAATTGCAATGCAAATTCAGGGTCTTCGCTGTATTTTTTTTGGTACATAATTATTATGTTCGATGAACTTCACGATATTTTCTTTAACAACATGAACTCGACCTTTGCATTTCAGTTTTTACTTTCGGAGCATTTCTAATACACTTTTTCATTATACATTTTTTCTTGTGTATGTAAAAATCCTTAATATTCTAACATTCTTTTATTTTTTTCACTGTTAGGTTAGGTTAGGTTTTCACATACACTAAACTCATGATGGTAAAATAAGTTGAAAACGAGTCAAACGTATTTGAATTAGGTACACTATAATACTGAAACAATATTAATCTTGGATTTGTCATGCACCATAATATAAAATTACTATAAAATTACTATTCGATATTATCTTTATATCTAAGTACAAAGTTCACCACGTTGACGTACGATATAAAATTATTATCGACGTGACTCGTTGGAAATATGAAGTGGGCTGGTCTATTATTAAAAAGTGTATGATTATATTATTACTTATTCGGGTAATCGCGTTATTAAGCAACCGATTTGTTTTTTGCGAACAATTCTTCGATCACTCGTCGTTTGCGAGCAATTGTTTTGCGATCAACTGTTTTCGATGAATTGACATGACGTATCCACGGCCGAATGCATAAGAAGTTGCCTATAAAATGTTCCTTAGAGTATATCAGTCAGATTATTAGGCCCCCTTAAACATCAATTGATGGTTGTAGGAAAAAGTTGTGTAGAACCGTATATAAAATTGCCTATATTGACCCTTTTCTGCAATTATTTTCTTTATAATATTTTCCTAATTTTGTTAAACATAGGAGTATTATTTATTATTACAATTTAAAGTAAAATAGTTTAATTTATAATATAATATGATCGCCATTTCAAATTTAATAATACACAATTCATAATAAAAATGATAACACATTATTTCTCACCAATAATATATAATTTAAAGGAAAATAGTTTGATACATATAATATGATAACCATTTAAAACAGTAATATATTAAGGAAATCCTTACTAATTAGTACAAGTGGTGTTTTAATTGTCCATTCATCTAATAATCATTATCAGTGTAAGAAGAAATTTAATTTCTTAATATTATTATTGTTAAAAAAATAAGTTATTTATTATTATTTTTATTTTGATTTGTGTATTATTTAATTTTAAATGACTATCATAATATTATCAATGTATTAAACTATTTTACTTTAATTTGACAAAGAAAATACAAATACATAATATGGTATTTAATTTATTATTCTATAATACCATATTACATCAGTAGGAAATAAAGGTACCATATAGAATCTTGCACAGGGGCGGACTGGGCCGGCGGGATACCGGGAACTTTCCTGGTGGGCCGCTGCTCAAATTTAATTTGTTGTTATTACTTATTTCTAATAAAATCAGTAGGTATAAATATAAATTATAAATATTTTGTAATTTCATATCATAACGGTTGAGTGTGAAAATTGTTTATATTACCTATAATTGATGTTTAAGATTTTAGATTTCGGTTCAGCTGATTGACCAGCCCTTATTTAATTTGTTTGAATTGAATTAGGAAATTAATACAAACAAAATAATAGTTCATGCAAATGTTGATAGTGAGAGTGAAGATAAATTACCAGAATAAACAGGAAAAATGCAGAAATTGTATTTAATATTTATTGTGTTTTTGCTATAATTTGAGTTACATTTTCAATTAATTTTGTTTTGTAATTTATTCATAGTTAACAAATGTATATTAATTTTTTTATTCACACAAGTAGTTGATAAATAACAGATAATATAACTTAATTAATTATACTTAAATACGTCGAAAGCTAGATAAGTTAAACATAAAGAATAAATAAATTTAGAAATAGTATATAGAAACAATAACTTATTTATGAAACGTATGTTTGAACTGTTTTCCTTTGAACGGGATAAAACAGTTAAGAGTTATTAATGATTATTTTAATATAATATTCATTGAAATCAATACTTCTTTGTAATCTTTTAGTGCTTTGGTGATTGATAGACAAAAACCCTTGGAAAGTGGTAATAATGGATATCCAGAAACGAGTTTTTCATCTAAAAATTAAATATGACAAAAAAAATAATAGTATTATAATATATAATGAACTAAAAATTGTTGAATTAATAGTTATTACCTTCAGTTAATTCTTTTTCAGACATTTTAATCCAATTTTCAATTGTACTAATTAACCTAAAAATATTGATAAATATGTTATACTGAAATTAAAATCATTCTATTACATAGTAAATATAAAATATACTAAAAACATACTTTGGACCATGTATTTTTATGTGTTCCAGTATTTCTTCTTCAAAATACCCTGCATTTTTAACATCTCTAAATGAAAAAATAAAAAAATTTTAAAATTAATAATATTTATTATGATGATGTAGAAATAATGGGTATTCTCAAAAGAGGAGGACTTTTTTAAAATCTCAAGTAACAAGTAAATATAATATTGGAGTGTTTTAAATTCATGCAGTTACTGCATAGTGGTAAATGATAATTGGTAATAATTGGTAAATCATTTTTAATTTGTTATTTTTTTTCTGGGTGTCAACCATTTGAAAAACTTATTATATTCAACATTGTCCCAGACTTTCAAACTGTTATTGCTCAACTAAGAATATTACATGCAAAACTGCAAAACTGAAGGAACTATAAATTTTCTAAAGCAGCATTTATGTTATAATATTATGTTCATTAAATATCTCCCAATACATATAAACTATTTAAAATATTATTCAATATATCCGTGTCTATTTTGGCTCGTAACAGAACATTTTCATGTAATAAGAAGTAAATTGACTTATATAAATGACCTTTATAAAATAATTTACATATAAACACTTTTTATTTTTCCTAGTTTCAAAAAATTTGTAGAAACCTCTTAATGGGTCAAAAATTTGTTGGCATTTGTGTTTCAAGTCAATAAAATTGATAAACCTCTTTTTAAAAACAACAGTTTTTAAATATGCGACGGTAAAAATAATATTTATTAAAATTAAAAATATTTGTTATTGATTTATTTTATTGCCTTCTTTAAACAATTCTGAGAACGCTGCCACTATGAAAAATTATAATGGAAATTTCTGAATGTATAGAATATACAAGGTCACTAATTGATATTTTTGAAGCACCACTTTTTATAAGGAATCTGGAAATTGTTTGTAGGCCATCCAAATTGCAGATATTGATAATTAAGTTAATTAATTCATTAACTTTTATTAAGTAGCCAAACTAAAGTAACTGTGAAATTTTTGAAAGGCCACATTAGGAATCTGGAAATTGTTTGCAGATCATCAAAATTGCAGATGTTGTTAAAAATTACAACACTAGAACGTGTATTAACGGTTTTTACTTTTTTTTTTTCATCTACAGGCCGGATAAAATTGTACACTGGCCGCCTTAGTGACCCCGGGTATATACTTTAATAACATAAATAGATCTATTAAAATTAGATTCAAATTATACAACTTGAATAACCCTGAAAAGTCAGCTATAAATTAACCAATAATTTTAATATAACCTTAATATTAACTAAATATTAATTGAAAAAATATTTAACCCTTTGACTATTGCAGTGCGTATAAACGACAGCACTAAACATCACTGAAATTCTATAATTGAGTATTCAATTTCTTATTTACAGCAAATAGAATGGAAACCTCCAATCAAAAAACTATTTCCAATAAAAATAATTTCATGCAGTGCAGCCAGTTATAGTCATATATTAATGCAGTAGTTTAAGGGTTAACAATTCTGTTTTATTTTAACTTACGAATTATTCATGTTTAACATATTTGTCATTGACTGTACTACTTTGATCAGAGCCATTTCATTATAAAGACGAGAGTTTTCTTTTGCAAGTTCATGACCTCGCTGGGAATCAAATCCAGGTTCATTATAATATGGTTCACTCACCAATATCAATCCTGAAACAATAATTATAAAATATTAATATTAGAGTAAGTATAAAAATACATCATCACCACCTTGTATTGATAATAGAAGCTGTAATAAATTTGAATCATTGGGTGACCATAATTCAACACCTTCACCAGACCAAGTACCCAAAAGACTAAGGCATACTTTTCCATCTTCGTATAGATTTGGATTCAACCGGTCAACACAATAACTATAATAATGACAGAGTGGAGGTTGGATTGGATATGTGGGTGGAATTTTGACATCAAATAGAAACAAACCACCAGCATATGGAGTTTTTTCTGGTCCTCTAATCATTATAGAAAACAAATC
This sequence comes from Sitobion miscanthi, assembly GCA_008086715.1. NCBI lineage: Eukaryota > Metazoa > Arthropoda > Insecta > Hemiptera > Aphididae > Sitobion > Sitobion miscanthi. The sequence goes on along the minus strand of CM017801.1, from coordinate 20,630,154 downwards.
CTAAAATAATAAATAATTAAGATACAAATAGAGAAATAATTATTATTTTGTCAACTTCTTCAAACTATTATTCAAATAATAATAATATATTTATATTGCTAAATTAATAAACTAATTTAATTTTATATTCTTAAAACTAATATATTATTAATTACCACACGATTTTCAAAAGTTTTCACCCAAATTCCTGCCGGTAAACTTTTTTGAAGGATTTGGATGTCTTTGGCAATAACTTTTGGTAACGATGGATTTAAATTATCTGTATCATTGATGTATTTGTGTGAATTATCCATAAGTGTTTCTACCACATCAAAAACTGTAAAATAGAATAGATAAAATTAAAAACCATTTCATTTTTTTGACTTCAGATTTTAATACATAGACGTTTCACATAGACGCGCATTGTATGTGTGAGTACGAAATTATAATTATAACTTTCGGTAAATATTGGTTAAGTTAATAAGCACCACTAAATGGGAAACGCAACATCATTGAGGTGGCGCATATTAACTTAAACGCGCAAGTATAATACATGACTGTGTGAAACATGCTTAATAGAACACCAAACACACATGAATTGTCTGTGCTATGCAAACCTACATTTAAGGGCTATTTTACCCTACTTAAAAAAATATTAACGGAAGGGTCTAAAACTTACCACTCTTATTTATATTTTTATAATTTTCTATATACAATGAAATGTTCAAAATATTTATACAATTTTTTACTATTCATACCAATTGAATAATTCAAATTATATTCAATTTATTTGGAAAAAAATAGTTCAAACTACTGTATTAAGAAATTATTAATAATATTATAAATCAAATATTAGCCATAGAAATATTCGATCTCTTAAGAGGATGTCACACCCGCAAGTGTTGTCTCTGTCTTACAATTAATGTACAACATACCAAAAACTGTTTTGAGGGGACAACTTTTATCATTCTGTGTTTGTAGTAGTGGCTCCAAAATGTCTGTGTATATAGGGTGGAAAATTATCTATGCAACAGCAGCGTGTCCATATTCTAGATAACATAAATACAATAAAAGTAATTTGCTTCTAAACATTTGGTTTTTTTTTCATTTTCTTATAAAAATGATTGGATAGTGCTATTAAAAAAAAAAGCACGCTGTTGCACGGATAAAGTTCTTCTCTACGTGTTGTGAAAATCTGGTAGTTCTACAACAAATAAGGAGCGATAAAAGTTGTCCAGCATAAAACAGTTTTTGCTATGTTGTACATTTGTAAGACGGAGACAACACATGCTGGTGAGACATCCTCTTAATCTTATAATTGTTTTCATGTATCCAACAGCGAATCGATTTATAAAATTTTAAATACAAATTATGGCGTAATGTAAATTGAGAAGTGTTTTTCTTCTTTGATTCACGATATTAGTAATTTTTCATGAAAAAAAAAAAAAAAATGTTTTAAGATTTTAATTTATATGTAGTACATAAAAATGTAGGGATTTATAGACTGTACAAACCTCCAGCTTCTTCAGGTTTGGTTATACTTTGGTTATATTCTGGTTTGGTTACTCCGTATATTGATTCTGTGTCCAATGTAATAAAACTACATTCAGCAGGATGTGGTTCAATTACTGGAAGTACAGATGCTGGCTCAGTAACATCCATTATTTCTCGACTAAAGTCATCGCTTTCATCTTTTGTATCACAATGTTTTATTATTCCATACTTAGAACGATATAATTCAATGAAAACAAGATTAACTTTCTTTATGAAATCTGACAGAAACTGTTTTAGTTTAGTTACACTGTCCTATAAATAAATAAGTAATTAGTGCTGGATTGCTTGAAAAATTGTTAGTTTTAATGCTTCAATGAAATTCAATGAACCAATTATAGACCACTAAATCATGTTTAAGAATAGCTAGTTTATTCATGGACTATTCATTAAATGTTTAGTGATTTTTCATTAAACTTGGCATAAATCAATGCATTATAATATGCTGAATAGTATTAACTTAAATGCTATTTCAATTATTTACTTTAATTAAAATCTCATATGACAGTTCTTCTTCTTCAACTAATTCTCTTTCTTCTCTCTCTTTTATATCTGTAAAAATATGCATTTGATTATAAAATAAACTTAACATAGATCATTATCAAGAATGGAGTCATTATTGATCATGTTATGTAAATATGCAACTTTTAACCATGTGACTTATCATTACAGAATAGTTAGGTATTTACAATACAGAAACTATCTATTCATAGCTTTGAAATAATTTAATTCTATGACAAAATTACTTATGCACACATATACAGTAATGGTGCTATTAATCTAGTTCTGTTAGCTAATTATGGCTCCATCTATATAGAGTCTATGCTAAACAAACTGGCGGTTGGTGATGCCGTCCAACGCGAGGCGTTCTATAGCTAGTATGACAAATTTATTTTGCGCGCTATACTTACACTCCCATAGGAATGCAGTTTTTGTGTTTGAAAGTTACCCTAAATATATACTCTTTTGATTGTTAATGTCAGCTGGCAGTGGAGTCACTACCGCCAGTCCGTTTGACATAGACTATAATATCATATACATATATAATATAAATCATATGATATATGAAATTAAAAATAATAAAATATAATACCTATTCTTGAGATTATTTTGTTTATTAATTTTGAGATATTATCCATGAGATCCTTGTAACATGTTTCTATTTCTTTTTCTTTTTCTTTACATTCTGAAGTTGGCAAATACGAACTAACGTTAAATCCTAACCTATGTATCAGTATACCATTTTTATACTTAAAATAAATTTAAAATTGTTTAAATTTAACCGACAAATTACCTATATTGTTCCAAAGCTTTTTTTAATTTAAGAACTTTATCCATGTCACAATTTTGTTTAACAGCATCTAGGAATAAATTCATACTCGTAGCAGATTGCTCTAGTAATTGGACTAATACTTTTGCATATTTCCGCTCATCATGTACTTGGCCACAGCTTTTACTATATAACATATACAAATAAAATATTAAAACAAAATTACTTAGAAAAATATAGCATTAAGAATATATATTTTGAATAAGACACTTAAATTAAAATCTGTGTTATGCAATAAAATTATAATGTGTTCATGTTTATTTAGGTCATTATAACTTAGCAAAATATAAGTTCAACTTACTTAGATGATCCAAGACTGGAAATAGCCATCCAATCTTCAAATAAGCCATAGTCTACATCTTGAAAACTGAAGCCATCGCCATTTAGATTGACAACAAATAGTTCTTGTGGCCGAAATTCCAGGCTATTACAAATATACAAAGCACTCATATTATCTAAGCTCAAATACAATTCTTTTCTGTTCATAAACGCTCAGGCATCAGCACTCAAATTGATAGATACTGTCGTACATGCACTTTTCAGTGATATACCTTTATCGACACTAGAGTTACCAAAAGACCATAAATTAACCGATTACAGTTTGGCTCTCTAAACGTCGATATCGCTACCTTTACTGTTTAGGCTTTCAATCTTCAAAGACCATAAATTAACCAGTTACAGATCAGATTGAAAGAATACAATTAACGTAAGACTACTTTCACCGTTTAAACATTAAATCGTCAACGACCATAAATTAACCGATTACAGATCAGATTTAAGGAGTATACTTAGAATTGTGTGGCTACTCAATCAAAACATATAATTTTCTGGTCGGAATCACTTATTATTCACTCTTTATAAACAAACACAAAATTCACAATCAAACGTATCGGAGTATTGACACACCGCGACTGCCCCTGCTTACTATACTTTTTGCCTTATATCTAGTTTACAATTTAACTGCCTCAGCACATTTGCTTCCCTGGCCTACACTACAAATATGATAACTATTTATTTATAAACATAGTCACCTATTACTACAATACCGTACACAACAGGGGCCTAAGACTAGTCCCCGGAGCCCATTTCCAGTGTTCTCAACACAGCTGGAGTTGCGCCACTCGATATCAGGAGGTTACAAAGCACCATGTTACATGCTATTAGACGCACCCAAAATAATCTCAAGGTAACGAAATAATCGCAGATACCCTAGAATACATCCCTTTACCGCGCCTAGTTGTTATTAAAAATTAAATTTCACAGATGGCAAATCGGTTATTTAACAACTACATCAACAGTGAACTTAGCAAACTTTCTAAGAATGAAACCCTACCCATAATCTATAACCAGCACCTACATTCAATTACTTCCAATTTCCGCGACAACACTGAAATATACACTGACCGCTCCAAAATGGAAAATGGAGTTGGAGCTGCAGTAGTACTCAAAGACCTCGTGTCCATGCTGAGACTCCCGAATTTTTGCTCAATATACTCGGCGGAGGCAACGGCAATTTCATACGCCCTAGACCTCATAAAAACAATACACATACTCAAAGCAGCTATACTAAGCGACTTGTTAAGTTCCTTAGGAGTATCAAAAAACCCTTCACTCCTAATGAGATCGCCAGAAAAATTCAGAACCAACTGCATAACCTCACAAATTCCGAATACTCCATCATCTTGATATGGAATTTCAGTCACAGTTAAATCACGGGAAACGAGAGAGCTGATGAAAAAGCTCGCCAAGCAATAACATCCTTGGACGCTATAAAACTTAATGACTTTACTCTAGGCTTAAATAAATAATAAAAAAAAATTACTTGGAACAATTTAGTATTAAGAATATATATTTTGAATAAGACACTGACAGTTAAATTCTGTGTTTAAATTGTTTAATGCAATTAGATTGTAATGTTATTTGGTCATTATAACTTAGCTAAATACAAATTTAACTTACTTAGATGATGCAGGACTGGTTATAGACATCCAACCTTCAGATAAGTCATATTCTTCATGTTCAAAAAGGAAGCCACCCCCCTTTAGTTTGATAATCAATAATTCTTGTGGCCAACATTCGGTTTTTTCACCATTAACCCACTTCACTAAGATCTAAACATTTAAAACAAATAATAATGTTGACAATTTACAGAAATATACTATTATTTAATGAATTGTTTAAAAAAACTTACCCTGCCATCAGGCCCTGAATTTAATACATGTCCAGCAGTTAAGGTATTTACATCTGGGTTTGTATCAGGATACATATGTACAATGAGATAACCAGATTCAAAATGGAAAATCTGATGATGACGTAAATCATATACACTAAAATAAGTCTTTTCAATAGGATTTGGCCTAAAAATCAGTTATATTAGATTCAGTAATGGTTTTAAGAAATATTAACACAGTTCATTCATACAATGATGGATTTTCAGGATAAACTTTAAACCATTGTATAAGAGCAGTGCGTTCTGCATGGTTCACAGATTCTACAACACCATAAACGTCAGTTGCAGGACTTTTTTCAGTAACAAAATTGCCAGGAAAAAACTCAAGGTCATCAAAAATTCGTACTGGGTAGAGATCAGTGGAAGAAACTCCAGTTTCTTTAGTACCATCCTATAAAACAAATAACTTTAAAATAAACTAAAAGATACTGAATATTATATAATATAAATATTAAATAAATTAAGCATTTTAAATGATCCTAATTTCTCCTTTATGGCCTTTAGTAATGTTCTGCAGTTTATCTTCCATATGTTGTGCTCCAGGAAGAATTCAAATTTTTACATTATATTCTGTGTTTTTGTGATGAGTCACTAATGATTTGGTATTAATCATGTTTGACAATCTCCAAGTTAGGATCATGCAAACCAAAAACTGAATTTGGTCAATCCTTGGTATATTCTTATTTAGATTTTAGATTATAAAAATGTATTCAAATACATACCTGCCATATAACATCTACCATAGATTTTGTGTAGCAAATCTCAACAACAACTTTGGAATTTGGTTTGGTTTTTACTTTAGGTATATTGAATTGGTTACTTTTTTTAATTAATGATTTCCACATACGGTTCCTCTTTAGTCTGTTCGATTTTAATGCTAGTACACAACTATTTCCTAAAGAAAATATTAGCAATTTATTTCAATTTTATATAATAGTTTAGTATATATATATTATAATATCTAATAAATTTGTATAATATATTACACCAACAACTTAAAACGCTCATAAAAATTTAATTTGATTTGCTTGTAGACATTTTTTTTTTTCATAAAGGTAGACTAAATTAATAATTTTATGTATATAAGAATATGAGGAATCTAGTAAAACATTTTCAAATTTTAGATAGAAATTTTTTCATGTATTAACTCAAAATAATTTGCACATCTTCGTGACTTTTGTGTATTTTTTCAATATTTGAACTCCCCTCCCTCCTTTGTTTGACCACCAATGGTTTGATATTATTTTTCTGTATAGCTGCCGTTCCATATAACCAGAAATTGCTTGAATTTTTGCCCCTTAAGAAATACCTTAAAAATCTTATCAAATGTAAACTAAAAACTGTCATTAAAATAAAAAATAAACATTGTCATTACATACATTTAATAAACCGTGTATACATACTTAATAATAAGTTATCTTTATTTATAGGATCCAACTCAATAGGATGTGCACTCTTTGATGGTTGTTTGGTACCTAAAAGTTTGTTGTGGTGCTTACCTTTATAAGTTTTACTGTGTATTGAACCAGTTCCAAAATTAAAAGCTTCTGTACATTTAGATCGCCACTGTTTCATTGTCATCAAATTATCGGTATCTTGAATTGTATACCAATATATGTCTCCCACATGAATTGAACACGACTCAAATAGATCATTAGTTTTTAGTCTAAAAATATAAAAACAATTAAAATTACGACATAATAAAATTAATTATATCAAATTATTTATTTGCATTTATGTATAATAATATCCACATTGCAATACAATGTTATGCACATTCATTTTTTGAACACGACATTTAAATACAGTTTACAATTTTATGTTCACTTTATTACAATATTAAAAAAATAATTACATTACATATTACAGTGATTACCAAAACAAAATGATTCTGAACCATACTTTTTAAAATTAAACTAACTAGAATTTAAATAAGATAAACAATTTCTCTCTCCCTCTAGTGTTATTAAAACGTCCATAATAATAGACATTTATTATTATACTTAAAATGTAATAAATATTATTTATTGTATTAATGGATTATCTATAAAATAATTCAAAAGTTGTAAAACATATTTTTAATATATTTTCATGGAGTAGTTAGGGTAATTGGTTGATTATTCTAAGAACTTAATTAAAGGTGCAAATATGTTGAACACGGGTAATAGATAAATATATTAGAAGTGTTGTAAATATTTTATAAATAATTTGTTGACTCGTTAATTGAAAAAAAATAGCATTTATAAAATAGTGACTTATTTATAAAACCCACAATTGTAAAAAGATATTAGATTATTTTTTTTTCTAACACAATATTTGCAGGAATTGTATAATTATTGTGTGTGTTTTGATGGTTAGTGGTTATTCTCTTGGCCTGCTACCATATAAATGCTTAAAAGTTGAGGGCATGAATGATCCAAAACATCCAAAAAATAAAACCAAAATATTGATCATTATTCATTTTTTTCAGTCGACATTTTAATAATATCAAAAAATATGGAAAACATAACATGGCCAGAAATGAAAATAATATTAAGTATTTTTTTTCATCTGTTATGATAATAATTACAACAGTAATCACAATAATATCTAAAATGATCAAGGTTATTGCGAATATTTCAGATAATACATCAATTATAATAATTAATCATATTAATATTTTAAGTTATATTATATAACCATTAACTAGCATAACCTCATAAAGTACATACAGCATATTATTTTCTACAACAGCCAGTACCTGATATGGATAGCCATATACTGCGGAAAACTACACACTGTTCAAGTTAAGAAACACCAGTTTATCATACCCAACAAATTAACTATCTACCCTGTCATGTAGTATTGGCACTCATCTGCACACAACTCGGCCACTGGCTGTATTTCTTAACTTGAATGAAATGTTATGAATAATTTTTAATAAACATAAGTACGGATGTCATATTTATTAAACAATTGAAAATATAGTATTTGTAAAACAAGTAGTATTACAAAATGAAAGAGTTATCGTTAATTATAATAAACAAAGTAAAATCCCAAAACTGCAAATAAGCACTTATTATATAGGAGGGATCGCCGTTGTGAGTAGGATCATATGATGTGATGAATGATTTTAAAGACGTAATAACTCAATAACTATTTAACATAAAAAAATTTTATTGGAACCATTTAAGTAGTTATATTTTTTGTGATTTTTTAAATAAAGTCAATATTGAGTGTTTTATGGTCCTTTATGATATAAATAACATGAATAATGAAAGATGGATAGTAGGAATGGAGAAAATGCTGCCACAGTACATGATAACTGATTAAAATGTGTATGTTAATTTAATATTATCAAATCTATATTCTAACTCTACGAGTACGAGGCTACCGACATATAACAAGAGTATATACACATTAACTTGGTATTTATCATGTTTGTATTTAACAAGTACCTATAACATAAATAAAAATTTTTCTTTTGTATTTACTTTTTCAAATTATCACCAGTAAATAATCTCTCTGGCCAATATTCTTCATGCGACTTTGTTCTAATTAATGTTTGGCAGTACCATTTAACTTCAACTGATGATACAATAACATCTTGAACATACACTTTGACCCACTAAAAATATGTATGGTATATATAGTATGATGGGAATTAATTTATATAATTACTTTGTTTAATTACCTTGGACCCAAATTTATAGCTAAAATTCTTATAATTGTGCCATAAACATTTCATTAGGTTACTGGTCTTTGAAAATTTTGCTTTTTCCAAGGAATCTAGACATATTTTTAATTTTTGCCCATGATAAAATACATTGTTATAAATGGAAAAACTCTAAAATTTTAAAACATTAGAATTAAAATAAATTTTTTGTGCTATTTTATAAATGGTAATAATTAGGGCTCGGATTTAAAGCACAATTAATTAAAAAAAAAAGCATAAAATTGTTTGAAATAAGCAATAAAAGTATGACCAACAATTAGCTTAAACTAGGTATAAAATTGAATAAAAAAATAAATTTAAATTCAAAAAAGAATTAACTACCATACATAAAAAAAAAGCACAGTATGTTTTAAAATCAGAGCCCTAGTAATAAATAATACAATTAATAATTAATTAACAGTAAGAATATTTTTTTTTAGAATATGTATTCTGCAATTTTGTATTCCTATATTAGAATAATTAATATAAAAGTAGACTTACATCACTTGTAGATAGACTTATGAAGTCTCGTCTATTTGGATCATCTAATGTAAAAATAGATCCATTCTGTGAAACAAATGTAACTTTACGTTTGACATCATACACTTCACCAACCCATGTATCATAAAAAACCGAGGAACCAATTACAAAGGGCTATAAATAAAATGTAATAATCAACAATTAATTATACTACTAAAATTTGTTATAATAAATTAACTAAAAACTATCAAAATAACATTTGATATCAATAAAAAAAAAATTGAATTTCCATTTTCTACAATAGGTATATAAGATGAGTCAAGTGACTTGATGTTACACTAATAGAATACTAATTATAAATTTATTATGAAAATATCTGAAAGATCTATAAAATATAAAATATATAGATGAGTTGGGTAATTTAAGGAACACAAGAACTGATTTTATTATAATACATAATATCTATATCACATTATTTAGTCATCGATTATTTCCCACACAAATCGTGGGAATGTTTAGTTGAATATTCATGTAATTTGACGAATTCCGTATTCGTATATAATTGTCAAATACATGAGTCTTGAGAACCCGGCATTAGTATAAAAATAAAACATTATTGCTGAAGCAAAATAATATTTTTAAATTAAAAAACTTTAATTTATTTGTGTAAATATTAGTGATGGGCGACGACATAATTTTGTGTATTGATATCCGGTTTTTTCAGATATTGTAAGCTATTGTAAGCTGTACGATATCTTTATCGTATCGAAAATATTTTTAAATTACCTATTTTAAATATTAACATATTTGTAATAATTAGTTATTACTTATTAAAACGAATAATTAATATAAATATTGAATTAATAATTATTATTTCTTAATTCAAAAATTTGCTGTACATGGAAAGTTAAAGAGAAAAAAACTTGTTACAATAATTCTCGATATAAAATTGGATATTATAATATCAATATCAAAAATTGTTCACAATATTGACAGTGTACCGAAATATCGATATTGTTGCCCATAACTTGTAAATATAGCTGTCTAATATTTAAAATATTAAATATGTACATACTTTTGGGCGAGTAAAGTTTCGGGAATTGATATTTTCTATTATTTTGTTGGTATTAATTATTTTTACTGTGGCATATATATCAATATTTTCACAATATCCAAATTGACTTGACTTGCCTTCACCAACTTTTCGTACTTCATCACCAGGCATAAATGGTCGATCCATTAACACAACCTAGGAAATTAAAAAAAACAATTAAAGCTCTAGTTTCAAAACATTTAAACTGTCGATATATAGGTAATATACTTTATCATCAGAGATAATTTCTTTAGCACCCTTTGGATGCCATATCACGTTGACCTCAGTTTCTGATCGCGGTCTGTTCACCGTTAAAATCAAACCATACTTTACTTGACCAGTATTAGAAGACACCGTGGCCACTTGATCTTTGAAAAAGAACTTTTCACCGTCGTTCTCCATTATTTTATTGCACCCTATAATACGTAAATAAAAGGAGGTTTGGTAAAAATACCATTTAATCAATTACATCAACGCACAATGTATGTTATTGTTTTTATACAATAAAAGTTGGAAACTTGCGACTTACTTATTTCAGTTTATTGTAATTCCTAATTGTTAATCTGAAAAGAAATTCTGTTCTAAATCTTAATGATTCATGTAGAAATACTGATAAACGTTATAATTATTTTTTTAAGTGACGCAATGAGTGATCATTGGTTACATTGATCTGACATTCTCAACCAATCATATCGAACTACAAGGACATTACACATTATTTGTTGTCAACAAATTTTTGGCGCTCATTTTGAAAAAAATATTTTAGATCGATGAATATATTGATTTTACAATGTTTTTTTTATTTTTTTTTTGAGTCCTTTTAGAGCAATAAAGATTCTTCAATTTTCTACTTCAGAATTTTTCCAAGGTAGAAAATTAAATCTAGTTGGTAAATTAAGAAAATGAACATTTCCCTTACAGACTTTTTCCCCTGACTGTTTTCGGTCTAGTGGGACATTTTCCCCCCTCCCATTTTTTAGAGTTTATTATCAACTAATAATATTGAATTTCATAATACAATATTATTTATTATTGAATATGAAATTATTTTTTTTTAATACAATTTAAAATGTATAAACATTTTTTTTATTTTCGTAAATATAATAGATTATAAATGAATATGATTGATCCACGATCCACAGAACTACTTAAAATAATAAAAATTTTAAATAAAATATTATAAATAATTAATAATAATGGCTGAAAATTTCGACATAAAAATGATAAATTTTGTAAAAAACATTTGATTAGTGATTTTTTTGTTATTTATAAAGTCTAAACATATATTATTTATTTTTTTTTTTTTTTGTTAAAACTGCACCAGTTTGGATATTCAACAATTTAATAATTGCTTTTGAATTTGATTCAAGTAGTTCAGTTGATCAAGAATATACGTACGTCTACAATTTATTGTATTTATGAAAATAGTTGAAAATAATAGACAATAAGCAAAATAATAATTTCATATTAAACAACGAAATAATGAATAAATAGTGAATAAAAAAAAAGTAAGAAAAAATTGATTATGTTTCTTCGTAGTAACTTAAAAACGAAAAACCGTAGATATGTTCACCAAATGTTTATATAGAAAAACTTCCATACATAAGAGTTTTTAAAATATCATGACTCTATTTAAGATATTTATAAACATGAGACGTGATCAATTTTTTTAACCTTACATGGGGTCAATAAATTCATATTTGCTTGGTTAAAAACCTTGAATATTTAATACAACTATACAAGGTGTCAAAGTCCATCATACATTTTTATTAGTTGTAATTTTGAAAAAAAGTTGAGCTAAGTTCACATTTTCATGACATTTTTTTATGAGTGCCTGAAAATAGAATAGTGATGAAATTCGTCAAAATCCAGAAATGTGCAAATTTGTTTGTTAGAAAATCATAATTTTTTATAGTTAGCGACCAATCATTATGAATATAATTTATAGTATTTGCAGTGACAATTTAACGAGTTACTATTTTTAGATTCTGAGAGGAACGATGAATGTATTGATTTTACAATGATGTGTTTTTTTTTTAGTTTTTTTTGTGACTGTCATCACCTTTTAGGACAGTAAAAGTGCTTGGATTTTCTTCAACCCAGTAGTTTTCAAAAGCAACGTGAAAAACAAAAGAAAAATTAAGGAAAAACGGGAAATTTTTACTCAAAATCTGTTTTCGAGAAAATCAATTTTGGTTTTTGGTGTAACTCTATAACAAATGACCGTAGGTACATGAAATTTTTACTGGTTATTTATAATTGCATTTCCTATACACCATAACATTTTCCAAATATTTTGACTTATTTTGAGCTGTTTACGGACATTGTCAATTTCCATTTTTTTTAGTTATTTTTTCTATAAATATCAATACAATTTTATTTATTGAGTAAAAAAGCTTGAAAATTTAATAGAAGGCTCCTAGGTTATTGTTTCAAAGGCAAATGAAAAAAAATAAAAATCCTTAGTCACAGTTTTTATTTATAAGCATTTAAAGTTCAAATCTTGACAGAATACGGAAAATTCATAAAGATTTTCCTTTTTAAATCTAAGATTTGAAAATGTAATACAAGATTATCCATAAGTTTGTCTACCTTTATCAAAAAAAAATGTCTACAAGAAAGTCAAATTAAATTTTTATGAGCGTTTGAAATTCATATTTTTACAACATTTGATGTTCACTCGATTTCTCATGTAACGATTTTCTTATTTTATTGTAATTAAAAAACGTATGACTGTAGATACTTGAAAATTTCACTGAATGTTTATATTGGTATTTTCTATACACGATAACATTTTAAAATTAATTTGACTCTTTTTGAGCTGTTTACGGACATTGTCAGTTTTCAATTTTTTAATTTTTTTTTCTATAAATATCAATACAATTTTATTTGTTGGGTAAAAAAGCGTGAAAATTTAATACAAGGCTCCTGATATATTTTTACAATAGCAGTTGAAAAATATTGAAAATACATAGGCACAATTTTTTTTTATAAGCATTTTAAGTTCAAATTTCGACAAAATGTATAAGATTTATAATTTAATAATTATTTTGTAGTTAAAAATGTATAAAATGTTCAACTTTTATAGCTAAGGATTAAAAATGTAAAACAAGGCTCCACATAAATAGGTTATATATAAATTACTTTATGCACAATAATATCATCAAATATATTTAGTAACATCATAGTCTGACTGACCGTTTTCGCTCAGAATCGTTTTTCTTATACAATGATATTATATCATTGATTTCAAATTTAACACCATCCATTACAGTGACCCACTTGTAACCTACTGTACAGCAGAGCGACATCCACTTACCCACCTTTTTTTAGTTTTTTTTTCTATGAATGTCAATAAAACCTATGTCGAGCTATGCTTTGTGTTTGGTTCACGCAAATAAATAATAATAATAATTTATGTCTGAAAAACTATACTAAAGTATATTGTAACCGTCCCGCACTGTATTTGAAGTTAAGCATTTAAAAATGGCAATAGGAATTTCTAGAAACCTCTTAGACATCACAAATCGATATTGCAACATCAATAATACTGAAATTTTATATGCTGTAACTGTAGTATCACAACTTGATTTATATTCTATGTTTTCATGTTATACACACAATAGTACGCGTCATTGTAGTTTCGAATAAATTAGAAGGATTTCATCAAAATCCAAAAGTATTTGATTCTAGATGATTCTATGATTTTTATTCGTTAAAGCGAGCATTTTTTTCCTTTTTGGTTGAATTCTTTTGAAAACGATATAAAATAAAAATAAAATAATAAATATAGTGCTAGTTGAATAGAGTATGTTTATAAATAATTGTAATATTAGATAGTTAGGTATGCTGTTTTTAATGGTAATCTGTAAACATCTACTTATTAGTGGTTATTTTTATTTCTATTCAAATCTAAACTTTAATTAGGAATGCAAAAGTATTGTCGTGTGCTGAAATTAGGTACTTCATTATTGAAATGTGAAACAATAATTGATTTTTTTAATAAAATTATTCAAAAACATAACTTGCTCTAACTTGGTCAATTTTTATTTAATTTTAGTATTATTTTTTTTTTTTGAACTGTTTTCAAAAATATGTTCAACAAAATGGCTATCTTAAAAATTTTAAATTCTTATATGCGTAAAAAATTTTTTTGAAAATTTTTGAATTTAAAAAAAAAAAATTAATTTTATGCTATTCAATCAGAATTTTCATACTTAGTACTGTCAAAAAAACCGCGTTTAAATATAGTGATTTTACATGGAGATATTAAGGGGATACGGGACTTTTGGGACACACTGTACAATGGGGTGTATTGATTGCCGACACGGTTAAGTAACGGATGGACGGCAGAGGGCTCGATAGCCCTGTTATGTTATAAGAATATCACAGCACGCTCCAATACAATGACACGGACTTTTAAGGGACAGAAAGAAATTTCCATCGAGTGCCTAGTGATTTATTTGCAGAGATAAAACTTCCGTGTAAAGCGTCGATTTTTCCGGATAAGTTACAATAGTAATGTAAATACAAACGTTTCCTGCTCTACCTACAGGTTGGTGGTCATAATCTGATTTTTCAAGTCTTGAAACAAATGAAATGGGTAATTATTATAGACACGATGTAGTATAAAATAATCGCATATTACGTATTCGTATCATATCATAAAACATTTTCGATACGCCGTTAAATAAATAGACACACTAGAGTTGACTCCGATGATATATTTCCATACGGCATATAGCAATAATATTATAGAACAACGCACAAGCACATAACAGATATTTCATACGTATTTACGATCAAAAGTAATGCTGCCGTGGCGCGCGCAATAGGGTTTTATAAAACAGAAGAAACGTTCGCAAACCCTGTTCTAAAATACCCACACGATAATATAGTGCGGACGTATATTATGGACTAAACGTTCCGTTGAACCGATGCACGCCATTAACATTGAGTGGATACTGTTTCTACAACAGTCGATATAATATTGTTGTGCAATCGAAAACAACAGCGGCGCTGCGTCAAAACATTGTCATTACCACCGTTAGCTATCCAATTGGAGGCGAACTTGAACATTTCCCGTTCGAACGAGCGTCATCTACGGTGCGTTCTTATTTCGATTTGCCGGATTATTCAGACATTTGGTGGGAATCGTCGCGAGGGCTATATATATGCATATTTGGGATCATTGACTATAAACCCGCTCGTTTCTTTCTTTATTTCCTTATCAAACAAACGCACTATCCACGCTTATTTCCAGGCATTTCCGATATGCATGCGTTCGCTGGCTTAATAATATTATAATTCAAACCATGTATTTATTACGTAGGTACCGTACATTATTAGGTGCCTACATATATATCACTGTATAGTCAAAAAAATTATGTTACACCAATTAATTATTAGTGTTATTATACGATTACTATGAGTTCTGCACACAAATCAAATTATATTGCGTATATTATGGTAGTTATACCTAATATCGAACTTGACCCTGTTAAGTTATCTCTGCAATCACAATAATATTATATCGCGCACAACAGTAGTCACCACCATGATATAAGTGCATTAACAACACATTACATTAAATTGTATTGAACACCTAATGACAAACAGTAGTAGAATAAAAATACGCCACAACACACCGCCAAGAATAAGAAGACAAACCACTGAGCGATCTAAATGACTCCAGACATACGGCCGGATACCCAAATATTCTATAGTACCTATGTACCTTTGTTGTGTCCTATGTTATATATAAATATAATTATAAATTTTCTTTTTCATCGACATGATTGAATGTAACCCACTTCGACAAGCCACGACATTCAAATTAAATGATCACAACGATTACAAACGCGTTATCCCTTAATTAATTTATGACAGTTCATCGAACTCCCAAATCAAACCAGTTCTAAATTCCACTTTCATATATTATCTATATTATAATATAATTGTACCTTGATACTATATAGGTATTATTTTACACATTGTATTCAATGAGTACTTTGGCATAACACGTGACGTCAAAAACATAGAACACAGACAAGTCTCCAACAATTGAGAGTTTCTTGTCTTGTATACAACATATAATATACGATTTTCACAGTATATCGAGCTATGAAATTAATTCTGAAAATAATTATGGACGCATTATTATATAATTTTAAATACTAATATATACCTACCAAGGAAATAACATGCATACTGTGTTTGATAAAAAACAATTTCTATTATTAAATGCAATTTAATGATCTTGTAACTTTTGAAAAATCATGTCAACTCTTATTCACAATAGATAATAAAAAATGCGCATTGTTTTGATACATAAGATACGTATTATGCGTTAGTGCATTGCAGTAGTAGTATAAAAACACAACCAAACTAGACAATACAATTTGGTTGGTTAAACATTCCGTAGATAGTCATAATATTGAAATATAACGCTGTTTGGTTTTTAGATATACTTACAATTTCCGAGGAACTAAACAACGAGAAATAATTACGGATGAATAGATTCATACAAAAATAATATAATTTAAAAAAGTATAACAAGATCATAATATATGATTCAAAATGTAGTACAACCTCGTACTTATATTATTTGTTACAGAACTGCACCACGCGCGCCATCACCATTCTTATGAAACTTTTTCAAGTACTTATACGAAAAGTGTATTATAATACCACGTTTCGAGCGATTGGTTGTGTTTCACAAACCATACACATTTAACTCGAAGTTCAACATATAATTGTATTGAGCTTTTCAAAAAACTAAATAACATAATTTAATTAATTATAAATAAGTTAAACAAACAACATAATATGGGGTCAACAAACCATGCACGTGTATTCTTTGATTGGTGAGTATGTTAACCTATATTATAACAATAGGTACATATAATATATTGTTAATGTTGATATCTGTTAAAATATATATTATATTATTAAAATGCTCCGAATGCAAGTGCGATCGATGATTGTTTATATCGTTCCAGCACACCAAATAATATGCATTTGTGCAATCATAGCAATATGGATTTTGCACGAGCGTCTTTTATGCACATTGCAAATCGTTCGTCACTTATATAAAACTGCTTTTAATGGAAACTCAAAATCACCGACATTATTTTATTTACACTAAACCACATTTTTTGCTCGTTGCCACACGATTTTATGTGGCAGTAAAACTGGATGGAGGTTAGGATGTTACAATACGAGGCCAAAGGTCCTAGTCGTTTGATGGGCTTATATGAGAAAAAATACATCAATAATGACGTTCTGAGTTTTTATCGCTTTCTGTTTCAAAAAGAGAGTTCCTTACAATATGTTCAAACGATACACACACACACACACACACACATAATCTTAGACAAGTTTTAAATACGCTACATACCTATTTAAAATTATTATGATAAAACAATGCGGTTGGAAATATATGAATAAAATAAACGAATCAGAATATGACGTAGTTTTATAATTATTCGAGGTTTTATTATTCTGTTAGTAAATATGATGTATATAATAAATCACTGTAATATAAATATTTTTATAGTTTCATAAAGATATTGAATTACAACTCGTTTTAAAATATATGTAAGTTATCATAGCATAAAAATAAAAATCTATTTTAGTGATCGTATGGTATGTATAAATCCTGTAATACTGTTAGACATCGTAGTTAAACATTAAAAATAAAATAATATTATTTTATGCATTAATTAGCGCGTAGGTAGATAAACCAACCGCGTTCAACCTATTTTATTTATGTTATTATAAGAAATTATTATTTCTATTACTTTTTAGTTTTTTCTTCAAATAATGCTATTTATTTTTAGAGTGGTACATATTATTTATTATTTTTAAGGTGTAAATGTCTTCAAATCATCGACTCGTGTAACCGCGGTTTTCTAATAGAACTAGGTATATTTGTACAAATCGTTTTTTATTTTCAATTCGAATAATACTAGGGGTTTTGTAAATTATCGTCGATTTATTTCCAGCTTTCTTGAAAGGTTTATGCTCCCCCCCCCCCACAACACCCAACATACACATCCGTATTCCTATTGATAAACTTAAGTTGCCGAGCTTAGTTCAGGAATCCCGGTAGTTTATGTACCGGGGAAAAGTACTGACTATGTTTCACAAAAATAATGGGACGTTTAACAAATGTTTCAATTTCGGTATAGGTATAGTGAATATAGGTATTTTATATGGAACCAAAATACTTAAGATTATTGTACCGATAGTGATCAGTCCTATTTTTATTATACTCGAAAACCTATTAAGCTACTCGTGCATTAAGTCATCATTTTATAATTTATTATACGATATGTACATAATATATTATGTATAAAAAATAAAATAAAATGTCTATAAAATGCTCCTTTTTAAAATTTGTTTGCTTATAAGATGAAGTTTCACTCAAATTCATTTGGATTCTTGTATTAAAAATGTAAAACATACATATATATTTGAACATCTGCAAAGATAATAACAACTATCATGGTACTTTAGATTTTTAACTTCAATCGTAATTAGTCCAAAGATAAGACTCTGAAAAAAAATCAGTGTTAAGGTGTTTGTATATTAAATCATTGTTAACGTTAAAATACTAAAGTGTAAAATGATGATTTTCATTTTTAAAGGAATGTGATCGAAGTTTTAATATATATTTATCTTAATATGTATAGTCTTTAGGGTTTATAAATGTCTTTTTCTCTGGTGCTTTAAAACATAGCTCCGTAAGTGGAAAATACTTCGTAGGGGTTTATTTTTATTTTGCATAAATTTGTTGACAAATTCGAATTTTTAAGGGAATTTTCAGAATTTATTTAGGAACGTTTGCTAATATTATAATATACAATAGATATATTATGGTAAAACCAGCTTAGTGGTTTATTGTACCAAACGTGTAGGAGTGCAATACACCAAATGGTATACCCTTATAGGATAGGTACCATACCGTTTTCATATTGACAAATAGTTAAAGAGGCTATAACAATACTTTTATTTTAGTGTCTTGAGTATTTTAAAGTGTCTTCTTAAACAAAATCCCCTTTTGTAAACATGTTTCCGTTACAAGATAGTGTACACTGAAAGAAATACATTTTTAAACGTACTTTTATAGAGCATATTATTTTACGAGTCTTAAGGTTTTTTTCGTATTTTTTTTTTTAGGGCATCAAAATTCAAGTGCCAATATCAATTATTATTAAGGGAGGGGAAGAATTATGTATATTTGAATATTGTTCAAAGGAAAAAGCACTTCTGGAAATAAACAATACCCAAATGTCAATGTCATATTCAGATTCAGGCAAACATTAACGTCAACAAAATACTTAAATACAATTCTATTATTTTAAATGTAAGAGCAATGTTCAAAAGCTATACAGTATATATAATATTTAACTTAAATGTGACAAATGTAATCATGTATGGGCATGTTAAACTATGCCTAACACTAATTGAAAATGTATTTATTATTTTATTAATATTAAAACAACTATTGTAATATCAATATACATACTATGTTATACATTATAGAATAAAAATCTATTTTTAATTATTGCTTTATCACGGAATAGTATACAACAATAATTATTCATTGCCGGATAATAAAATTGTCATGGTTCGTCGATCGATTGAGTTATGTATTATTATTTTTTCAAGCCATAATTAATACTTTATAAGTTTCACACTTTTATATTATAAATTTATGTTTGATCCTTGTGTATTCTAATGTACAGAGCTACAGAGTCTTATTTAACAATTCGATGCTGGGAAAAAAAATTTAAAAAATGGTGGGCAAGTGGGTGTCACTCTGCTGTACAGTAGGTTACAAGTGGGTTACTGTAATGGATGCTGTTAAATTTGAATTCAATGATATAATATTATCATTGTCTAAGAAAAACGATTCTGAGTGAAGGTGGTCATGTGATATTATTAAGTATATTTGATGACATAATTGTGATTAAAGTTATATATATATATACATAACATATATACGTGGAATCTTGTTTTAATTTTCAATACTTAGCTATAAAAGTTAAGGTTGTGCTGACAATACAATGAGACCATTAATAACACATCAAAACCAAGCTGTACGAATCTGTCTAAATAAGTATGATCTAAAAGGTTCCTAAGTTTCCACCTATAAAGAATTAAAAGTTTTTCCGATAAGGTTTCTGTATAAACAATTTTCTATATTAAGTGTTACTAAAAATATCAGTCATAAAAATATCGATAAACGTGAATGATGTAATATAATGTATGATCTACATGTTGAATATACAAAATACAATATTGGTAAACATTTTTTGGATTATTTAGGTCCATAACATTTTAATGCAATGCCTTTGTATCTTAAACAAAGTATTTTCAATAATGTAAATAAAAAATCTAATTATATAATTAATAAGTGTTCTATTATGAACTGGCTGTTTATCGAACTTTAAATTTAAGATTTGAACATTATTAATTATATTACAGAAAAAAATAAAATTTTGTATCATACCTCATTTACCCCATCACTAGCATTGCTTAAAGGGGTAAATTAATTCTACTACATTGCAAGTTATAACTTTTTTTTAATTTCTGATGTATATTTGAGTAAAACAAAAAAAGGTCCCACAGCAATTTGCTTACCCCAAAAAAATGTCTGCCTGGAGCAATTGCCGCCCCATTGCCCTCTACACCTAAATACGCCACTGAGTTTATTCGTTAAGCTGATTGCTGTATTTGTGACATCAATAAGTTGTTTACCTCCAACCAAAATCGAGTTTTTCAAAATGTTCATATATGAATTCAACTTTTTGTACATTTTTTACCATTGAACTTAACATATTTAATATAAATTAAATTTATTTATTTTTGTTAACTAAACTGAATAATATGTTTTTGAATTTTTACTGTCAGATGCTAAGCATGCCAAAACAGCCATCATCGAATCAATAGCACATGATGAGTAACTCGTTATAAAATTATCGTTAAACCCAGAAATGTCTTAAATTTTAGATTCTGAGCGAAGCTATGGATGTATTGATTTCACAATGATGTGTGTGTTTTTTTTAATTTTTTTTTGTGTTGTCATTACCTTTTAAGACAGTACAAATGTCTGGATTTTCTTCAACAGTAATTTTTCTGATAGGAAAGTGAATCTTATTTGTACTTTGGGGGTCAACAGTGAAATTTCCTAATAGTTATCAAAAGCGTCGTAAAAAAACAAAAGAAAAATTAAAGAAAAACGGAAATTTTTACGCAAAATCTGTTTTTGAAAAAATCGATTTTGGTTTTTGGTGCAACTCAAAAACAAATGACCGTAGGTAAATGAAATTTTGACTAAATTTTTGGTTTTTGATAACAGATTTCACAGCTGAGTAGAATTGGAAGAAAAACTGCAAAAGAAGTAATAAAAAAAATCATAGCAACCATAATATTTTCAGATGCTATTCTAAATCAATACTCTTATACTGGTTTCAAAGGAAAAAAAGCATTTAATAATCTTATGGTGAACAAAGTTATATTTGTTATGTTAAACAAAACATAATTTATGTATAACCAATACTTAAAAATCTTATTCATTATTATAATATTGTTTTTTTTCTCTGAAACAGTCAGAAAGACAAATACTTCTTCAACATAACAGATAATGAAATTGAACAATATTTAAAGAAATGAATTTCTCAAGCTCCTTTCCGTGGAGAATACACTAGGAACAGAAAACTAAAGAATAAATTAACATGTGATATAAATGACACAAATGAATCTATGTCTTAACTTTATATTTGAGCTTTACATTCTTAACTTTCAGTTAAATAGTTATAATTATAATAAGGGTTATTATTATAATAAAGTTAATACTACTATATATTACTAGTTTTTTAACGAATAATGTATAATATTGTTCTTAAATAATATAACCTATCTTGTGGTGCTTTTATTTAGTTATTAAACATATTATTTACTATAGGCCATGCAGTGTACTGGATTATTACACCTATAATCCTTATCTTCCATGTAGTATGCTATAGTATTTATTAGTATTTCAATTAAACTAAATATATATAATTAAATTAAGTAGGTATAGGTATATTAATATTTAATTAATAACTATATGTATTGTATTAATATTCATGCCTACATAATATATATAATATATTTTATTATTCATGAATCATGATATTTATAAATGTAATTACATTTTTTTTTTGTATTTAATTTGTTTGAAAATTCATTGTTATTATGTAATTTTATCATTATCATTATCATTATACCATTAATATGTCAGTTATGACATTTATAAATATATTTTATTGTTAATCGGTTATTTCTGAAACAATAATATATTTATCGAAAAAATCGATATATACATATTTATATATATTCCAAGTATAGATACCTGCAGGCGTCATGAACAATTATTTTGTATATCTTGTACAATATTTGGAAAAAGTTTGTTTTTCCTGACACTATTGAAAACTATTGGGAACTTTTGACATTTGACCACCAAAATACGAACAAGATTCAATTTTTGCCACAAAAGATGCTATTGAAGAAAATTGAATCATTTTTTTCTGTCCCAAAAGGCCATAAGCGATACATAAAAAACACATAATTGTAAAAAAATTACATTCATTGCTCCACTCAGAGTATAAAATATCAAATTTATTTTAGATTCTGAATGGAATGATGAATGTATTGATTTTACAATGGTGTGTGTTTTTTTATTTTTTTATTTTTGTGTCTGTTATCACCTTTTAGGACAGTAAAAATGCTTAGATTTTCTTCAACAGTATTTTTTCTGATAGGAAAATGAATCTAATTCCCAGTAGTTTTCAAAAACACCGTGAAAAGCAAAAGAAAAAATTAAGAAAAACGGGAATTAATACGCAAAATCTGTTTTCGAGAAAATCAATTTTGGCTTTTGGTTTAACTCTAAAACAAATTAACGTATATACATGACATTTTCACTGCTTGTTTATATTTGAACTTTCTGTACACGATAAAATTTTAAAAATATTTTAGGAACATTTTCAGTTTTAAATGTTAAAAGTAGTGTTTTCTATGGATGTCAATAAAACTTCATTTGTTGGGTAAAAAAGCTTAACAATTTAATAAAAGGTTCTTATTATATTGTTACAATGATATTTAAAAATTTCAAAAATAATATTAACAGATGTGGATAAAAGGGGGAGCTATAGGGTTTAAAGCTCCCCTCCCCTTTAGGCCATTGGTAGAGCTGGGCAAGATACCTCAAACAAAGTATCTAAATACAAGATACAATGATAATTTTTAAAGATACTGGATTCTAAGTACATGTATCTGAGATACATATAAGATACAAGATACTATATACATTTATTCACATTTATTTATTTATTCATTTACCTTAGTCACAATACAAAAAATATTTATAAATTAGCAATGTTAGTTATTAACAATTAAATTAAACAACCTTGGATACAATAAAAAATATATATTTATAAATGTGCGATGTTTATTGACTATTAAATGTTTAAATTTTATTTATATCCCATATTTTGAAAAAAAACTCTTGTTGACCTTATAATGAAACTAATTTTTAGAAAGTTTCATCTGACATGCTAGATCTGTATGGAGAATGAATAGCCCAGCAAATGCAAATAGCCGTTCAACAGCAACTGAAGTCGCTAGGCTTGTGTTATACTTTATAAATAATAATTTTATTTTTGGATAGTTATTTAACTATTGCAACTCAGTGATTTATTTTTGTCATTTAAAAAGCTTATAAATTCAAGTTCGCTACTTGCCTACTTTTTTGACAGGTCTGGCTCAGAATAAAAAAACAACAAAGGACTTCTCTGACTCTTCACATGAATGGAATTCAATTTCCAATCAATTTTGTTATACACTACAGTCTAAATCATTAATACATACAATCTAGAATCCATTTTTTTTCTCGATCACTTAATATGTGACACTTTATATTCATATATTATCGCCAGTCTGGTGCGACGTTAGATACAAGTTACTTTAATCTAACTTAGATTATGAGTATCTAATATTACAAACTGGTAATTTTAAATTACTAATTAAAAATACCAAAATTTGCTATCGGACAATAAGGAAAAAAGTTATACAAATAAAACATAATTTTTGAATGTATCTAGTATCTTAAACATAAAAAGATAAAAGAAACAAGTAAAAAAAAAAAGATGGGTAAGTGGATGTCGTTCTGCTGTACAGTAGGTTACAAGTGGGTCACTGTAATGGATGGTGTTAAATTTGATTCAATGATAAAATATCATTGTATAAGTAAAACGATTCTGAGCGTAAACAGTTAGTCAGCCTATGATATTACCAAGGATATTTGATGATATTATTGTAAATAAAGTAATTTATATATAACCTATTTACGTAGAACCTTGTTTTAAATTTCAATTCTTAGCTATAAAAGTTGAAATTTTATACATTTTTAATTACAAAATAATTATTAAATTATAAATTTTATAAATTTTGTCAACATTTGAACTTTAAATGCTTATAAAAAAAGCCTATGTATTTTTAATATTTTTCAACTACTATTAGAACGAAATATCAGGAGCCTTATATTTAATTTTCACGCTTTTTTACCCAACAAATAACATTTTATTGATATTTACAGAAAAAAAAACTAAAAAAATTGAAAACTGACAATGTCCATAAACAGCTCAAAAAGAGTCAAATTATTTTCAATAAAACATGTGTATAGTAAATTCTTAATTAATTACATTTTCATACCATAATTTTAAGGAAGTTTTTTTCTATTTATTGGTTTTTACCATAAATTATTAAACAGATGATTATTTTTGAACATTTCGACGTATCAAAATCAAATTTAAAATGAATAGCTTCTGAGTTATTAAAATTTATATATCAACTAAGAATTGTAGTCCTTAAAAATGGCTTTACAAAAATATATAATAGATCTAGTTGATATTTGATCTAGTATTTATAATATACTTAAGGACAATTTTTACAATTTTACAAACTTTAAAATGTTGATAGATTGATGTTATAATTACTAAATAACATAGCCTCCGCATATATTCCGAACCCATTATCATAGACCTACTATCCTTAGTACATAAATTCAAATAATTCAAAAACTGCTCGTTCAAATTTGATACTGATACATCAATGTTTTCCAAAAAGTAATCTGATTAACAGTTTATATAGAAAAATGGGTTGATTTCGTCTGAACACTCTTTAAACGATTTAACAAATCTAAGTATTTTAAAATATGGACCTTGAGTAAATAGTTCCAATAATCAAAATTTGAATGGATTCGTTATTAAAGATAAAATAAATGGCGATGAACAAAAATCGAAATCACTCGGAGTGTGTGAATAACGAGTTGAAAACTCTCGAAATCCGCGAATTACTTATTTTATTGCAAATAGGAAAAATTTTAATATTTGAATACGTGCATTTTTTACTCCTCGTGGGTCTAGAATGAAAAGGTTCAAAAACGTTTTTATGAAATTGTCCAGGAGAGCAATTTTAAGGTTTGAGTTAAAATATTTTACCTCTTGATCAGCATTTTGTTTAAATTAAAGTTCTAAGGCATGTAACAACTTGTGTAGTTTAATTCACATCATTATAATAATAATATGCTGTATTGGTTGGTAATTCAATTAATAAAATACAAATTATAAATTGTTTAGTATGAAAAGGTTCTACAATATTAGAACCTTTTCACCCTAAAATAAAAAAAAAAATATTTAATTAGAACTTTTTCATACTTAAGTGTAATTTGTATTTTTGTTAACTGAATCCTTTTCAGAATAATGCTTTCTCATTGCTACCAACCTTCTAACACAAAACAATGTAATAACAATTATGAAACATCGAAATCGTATTTATCGTATTTATCTCGATCGTAAAATTCTGTTGAATAGGTATACATAAAATAAATGCAATTAATAATTATTCGGTACTGTTTAGTATAATATTTATTAATTTATACTATTTTATAGATTGTAATGATTGTATTATTTACTTATATAAGTAAGTCTGGAGAGAAAATGTAGTAAATTTTTTCCTGGCATGGTACATGGCCGCGTGGTTTACTGATGACACTGATAATATATTTATTACATTGCCGTCAACGGTCGTCGGTTGCTCCGTGTTGTATCCATGATACGTCAAGTAAAACGGACTAAGATATACCAGACCTTAGTATATCTAAACCTTAGTAAAAAATATCTCTAGTCCGTGGGTAAAACAGACTATAATTTTATCAATATTATTGTACTATCGGTAGTGCTTAATTGAATTAGAACCTTTTCATACTATAACGTATCGTTAATAACTTGGTTCTATTAACCGAGTTTTTTCAATTGATTAAATTGTGCTTAAAATTAAATTTTTGGCGATTTAGAACCTTTTACTTTTAAAAAAAATCATCAATTATGATCTATAATCCTGAAAGTTAGCTAAAATTAAAACTTAAATCATATAAAATCTGATGTGTCAACTTTTGAAAAATGTCGAGAACAGTCGTACAAATTCCGCAAAGGAAATTTTCGGTTTAACGTATTTTTAGTTTGGTGGGGGGGAAACGGCATATGAGGAAAAGCGTTTTTCGGTTGCAAGGGATTTTTGAAAAATGTCGAAAAAGGTCGTACTAATTCGTACAAATTCCGTACTAAATAACTGCAAAGGAAGTTTTCGGTTAAACGTATTTTTAGTTTGGAGGGGGGCTGGGGAAACGGTATATGAGGAAAAGCGTTTTTCGGTTATAAGGGATTTTTGAAAAATGTCGAGAAAGGTCGTATAAATTCGTACGAATTCCGTAGTAAATAACTGCAAAGGAATTTTATATAAATAGTTACTTTTGGTGATAGGGGGGCTGGAGAAACGCTTCTATAGCCCCCCACTCGAATTCTCGTATACCTCTAAAAAATAAATTCGTACAAATTTAGGTTCTTATCGTACAAATTCGTACAAATTCAGTACAAAATATTGGCCGAAAAAAATTTGCAAAAACACGACGTGAGGAAGGGGGGCTAGGGAAACGTACGTCATTTTAACAATCCTCTTTAATAATAAAGTCGGTAATATAATACTATATGATGATTTCCCATAATCATATATTTTAGAAAACGTTAAAAACAGTAAAAACAGTTACTGATGAAGAAAAGCGTGGTAAAACACCCTGTACATAATATTATAATATTATGTTCTATATGGGTATTATTATTTTCAAGCAAGACCTGCGCAAATTTTATTTTCTAAAGGTACCTACTCTTACGACAATAATAAATGGCAGGTTTTTTTTTGGGCAATTTTAACACGAGCGTAATATGTATATGTGACGCTTGTACAATAAAATAATATAGCCATTTTAATCAAGATCGCAGTAGGTACGTCAAGTTTAGAGAGGGTTTGAGTACATATACCGCAATGCATACAAATAATAATATAATATCGGATAAATGCAGGCGGACTCGGTCGTTACTTTTGAGCAGGAGGGTTTCATTTTTTTCATTTATGTATGTATTATAAACGTCAAGATACAATATGAAATGATTAGGTTACCTAAATAAAATTGTATTGATATTTATAGAAAAAAAAACTAAAAATATTGAAAACTAACAATGTCCGTAAACAGCTCAAAAATAGTCAAATTATTTTCAAAATTTTATCGTGTATAAAAACTACTAACATAAACATTCAGTGAAATTTTCAAGTATCTACGGTTATTTGTTTTTGAGTTGTACTAAAAACCAAAATCAATTTTCTCGAAAACAGATTTTGCCGAAAACTTCCCGTTTTTCCTTAATTTTTCTTTAGTTTTTCTTGGCGCTTTTAAAAACTACTGGGCAATTTTTACTTTTGATCCTCCAAAGTACCAACTAGATTCACTTTCCTATCAGAAAAGTTACTACCTATAGAAGAAAATCCAAGCACTTTTACTGTCCTAAAAGGTGATGATGACAGACATAAAAAAAAAATAAAAAAGAAACACATATCATTGTAAAATCAATACATTCTTAGCTTCACCCAGAATCAAAAAAAAAAACATAATATAAGGTAGGTAGCGGTACCTATCTATATTAGATAAATTATTTATGTTTTTAACTTAGTTGCTTATTTATACACCTAATGTAATCATTTTCATAATCATTTTCAGTAATCTTATTATATTTTAATTTTAAACGTACAGAAATATTAATTATTTTATTTGAATAAAATTGTTTAAAAAATTAATTAAGTGTAAGTGTTATTAATATATCAATAACAAAGGTTTGTACACGACTGAATGACTGAACGACTGAATAACACGGAAACCAACCAGCGCACCAAACCGAGTTTATACATCTGTTTACCTAAATTACGGAAACATTTACTATTCTCGCGTTATTAATAAAAAAAAAACATAATATAATAAAGGTAGGTACCTCCTACCTATATAAGATAAGTTATTTATGTTTTTAATTTAGTTGCTTATTTATACATCAAATGTAATTATTTTCATATAAAAGTAATCTTAATTTATTTTAATTTTAAACATACAGTTATATTTATTACATATTAATAAAATTGTTTAAAAAATTAATTAAGTATAAGTGTAATAATATTATATTAATAAATCAATAACAAAGGTCATTGCACATGACTGAATGACTGAACGACTGAAAAACATGGAAACCAAATAGAGTACCAAACTGAGTTTGTACATTTGTTCACCTAAATTACGGAAATATTTACTGTTCACATGTAATTGTAGTTATAGTGTTATCGTCATTCGATTTGCCAATTTACACATTATCCTAACCCTAGCTTATACGCAACTAATTTATTCTGACTTCAGTTTATAGGTACTTTTGATAAAAAAAATTGTTTGAATAAATAAATATACATTTTGTTTTTATTCAATACATATGTTTAATAAATTACAATTAAAAAATACTCACATTAAGTATCTTAATAATTGATGATGTTAATAACTGACTAGGTAATGTTGAACAAAACAGCAATATTCACTATCATGAGTCATAAACTTAATATACTTTGGAAAATTGTAAAAAAAGTACCTAACAAGTAAAAGTAATTGAAATATTTCAATATAGAAAGAGAATTATAGGAAGAAAAATTGTATTATACAAATAACTATAGAAGTAAGTTTGGCATGATTAAAAGCGTTTTGATAAACCATAGACGTCTATGCTGTAAAGTATAAAGCATGAACTGCTACAGTACTATAATAGTCTAACTATTTGTTAGGTATCTGTACCTACTGGATAAATTTAAAAAAAAGTGTGGTGAGCATTGAAAAAAACAACTTTTTAAAAAGAAAAAGATTTTAAACAAACAATGAATATTGATAATTTTATAATGTTATCACAAACGTAATACGGCAGCCAATGTGAGCTCGCGATCTCAATGTACTGTATGTTTGTATGCTACCGTTATTATTAACACTAAATGCCTATTTTAACAATTGAGATACGCGAACGTCCCACGTCAAGTGATAGCCAGTGCTCCAATTGGGAATTATTAAGTATAGGAACTCAATAGTTGATTATATTTTGATAATATACTAGTATGTATTATCAAAAAAATAGTTGGAGTACACCAAAAATAAAATCTGGCATAGTCCGTGACGTAACAATCACTCAATTACGAGCAGAAAAAAATAAGATAATCGACTAAGACTGTTTTTTTTTCCTTCCGAAAGTACCACGGCTTCATGATACAACCAAGTCTTGTTTCACCGCCTTCATACGAAAAAATGACAAAAAAAAATTATTATTATTTCTTCGGCAATTTTAATATTGCTATTACTATACCGACGTATCTAATGAAAATATTTTAAAAAATATTTATATTTATTTTAATAGCTATATATAATAATATGTCTTATTCTTATACCTATTCATACCGACAACGGTACGCCGGCATTTACTTATAAGTGAATAATAGATAAAAATTTAATTTATGAACCAACATTATATTATATTCATTTATAGTTACGATTTGGTTTTAGTAAAAACTAGTTTAACATAATATTACCATATTACCATTTATGCTATAATACAATCAAGTATGCAGTAACCAATCATTCTCACATTAATTAGGATTTAAAACGCTCTACAGTTAATAAAGTAGTTCAAAACCTATAAAAGAAGATAATAATTAAATGATTCTTAGTTGATTCCGCGTTTTTTATGTAATCATAATATTATAATAAGTATAGCCAGTACCTATAGGTACTATATTATTATAGTATACGGTGTGTAACAGAGAGTCCTGACAAATAACTATAAAAAAGGTGGGCAAGTGAGTGTCGCTCTTCTGTACAGAAAGTTATAAGTGGGTCATTATAATGGATGGTGTTAAATTTGAATTCAATAATATAATATCATTGTATAAGAAAAACGATTCTGAGCAAAAAAGGTCAGTCAGCCTATGATAATACTAAGTATATTTGATGATATTATTGTGAATAAAGTAATATATATATATAAATTATTTACGTGCAACCTTGTTTAAATTTTCAATGCTTAGCTATAAAAGTTTTAACTACAAAATAATTATTACATTTTAAGTTTGATAAATTTTGTCAAAATTTGAACTTTAAATGCTTATAAAAAAAAAATTGTGCCTATGTATTTTTAATATTTTTCAACTGATATTGTAACAATACATCAGGAGCCTTGCATTAAGTTTTCACGCTTTTCTACCAACAAATAAAATATAATTGATGTTTATAGAAAAAAAACCTAAAAGAATTGAAAACTGACAATGTTCCTAACAGTTCAATACAAATCAAAATATTTTGAAAATTTTACCGTGTATATACGCAAATATTAACAACCAGTGAAAATGTCATGTATATACGTTTATTTGTTTTAGAGTTACACCAAAAAAGGTCTATGAAGTTGGCCGCACAATGTGAAGATTTGTAAGTATTTGTAAGCACAAATTAAAAATTTGTAAGTCATCTCTCCATTAATTATCCTTAAAAAGAAGTTAGCTGTGTCTTATCGAAGTTTTTGAAATTTGACTGTTTCAAATCGTCCGACGCAATTTGTAAGTATTTGTAAGCTTGAATTTAAAATTTGTAAGTCATTCCTCCCTAATTTATTCCCAAAAATAAGTTGGTCGAAAATTAATAAAAAAGTCCTAGTTATACTAAAAAAATATCTTTATAGAATAAAAAAATTAAAAAGAATGATAAGGCAGCTTAATAAAAAGTTTATATTAAATAAAATCTAATTTCAATAAAAAAAAGGTTAGTAATATATAAAAACCCTAGAAGAAAAAACTAAAATCGAAAAAACCTAAATAGGATAAAAAAATTTACGTATTTACGTATTTCACCGTGGCACCGCGTGCATATCATAATAAACTTTATAATCGAATCTTTTTTTTGCTCAATTTCGTCATTATTATATTTAATGCGTCTTTCTTTAAAACTTTTGAAATATTTAAATCTGCATGACTGTTCAGTGTTGTAGAATTAATGCTGTTATATTTGATTATACAAAAACTTTTAGATGAGTACTATTTACATGAGATCAAAATCAATGATTAAGGTTTTTTGATATTTTTAAAAACTACTATTAAATATTATAATGGAAATATATGATCGTTTCTCATGTGAAAAAAATAACTTAACTACATTTAGGTAGGTAATTGTCAATTTTTCTTTTAAAATTTAAATCACTCATGTTTTACTAATATTTATGACAAAAACAATATTAATCAGCAACATTTATGTCCATCGAAACGATATGATTTTAATACGCATATTGTTTCGATGGTTTTTGTGTGCGCGATTATGTCAGATAGATTCAATAATGAGTGATATGAAAATTCACGGCGTATGCCCTTTGCAGTTTGCAGTTATATGATATTGTGATACCGTATCTCCGATTCAATGGTCACGTGTTCATATCCTCTCGCGCGTTATTTCATTCTTTCTTGAAAAATGAGAGGCTCATCCAGCGGCAATGACAACTACAGCACCGGCGTCGGCAACAGCACCAACTGACCGGCGGTGGTTTCTAGCGGTCGGAAGGCAGAATGTAACCATCAGTCCGGTCCAGATTTGCAGCCTGATGAACGGACTGAATAAGCTGGGTCGTTAGCGGGCAGTGCTGTTGCATCGGCTAAGGGTGAGGACTTTTGAGCTGACCCCCAACTATCCGACAGAACAAGTCTTCACAGGCTCCGGGGACGGCCCGGAGTGGCGGCACTAAAATAATTTGATGGTGTCTGAATGTCTGATTCAGTGTCTATTGACGTGTTTTTATTTTTATTCAGATGAATATCTCTAATAGATTTGATTTTTTTAGCGAGTAGGTATCTAATATTAATTTACGAAACGCGTCAACTGTTCTAGAAGTCGAAAAATCGTCATTGTATAATTATTGTATGTATAAATTAATATAGTTTTATAGGTACTTTAAAAGTTTCAAGTACCAACAAATAATATTTTTAAATTACAACAAAACTTAAAATCGTTATTCTTTGTTTTTTTTTTTATTTATTTAATCTAGTACTTATACAATTTATACTAAACAAAAGTACAATAAGCATAATATATGTTTTTTTAAATTGAATTAAATGTAATAGCTTGAGGGTCTTGAGGGAAGTAACTATCCAGTGAAGGTACTTCGACAAATTGTTTAAATTAAATATCGAATATTGTCCTAATTTTTACTTAAAAAATCTATAAAAAAGAACTGTGTATATAAATTTTTAGATTTTTTTTAGGTTTCTAGATTTATTCCATACGCATAAAGAGCAATATTGCGTTAACCTGGTTGCCTATCTGTCACATATCGGGCGCAAAATAATACAATAAATCAGATTACATACTATATATTATTATTATTATCGTGTAATCCGGTCAACAAACAAATATTTTATACATCACTATCACACGGACTAACTTTAATAAATACTAATAATCATTTACTACGCACAAATTTAGACCATGACAAATATAGTTATATAGTTGTGTTAAATAGTTGTAACGAAGGTTCTTAACTATCAAGAGATAACTGACAGTTGGTATATAATATATTTTCCAGTCTTAAAAATTGACGGGTTGAGAGTGAGTTAAATAACTTTGATTTGTGTATGAGAAAGTCTTTATGATTTGACAAAACATTAACTCGCGCTCACAGTCGGTCAATTATTGAGATAAAAAAACTTTGATGTCTACGTTTATATGTTTAAATCCATAAAATTATCCATATATTTTGAAAACGATGTAAATTCTCAAACTTTTTCAAGTAAATAAATAATGTATCAAAATAAGAACCACAAATAGTAATACAAAAATAAAAATCAGTTAAAAAAATATGCATAAATATAAAATATTATATCTTTTAACAACTTTTTAATATCCTAATAAAACTATATTATGAAGTATAAAATGTTTTTTTTCACAATTATTTATTTATGACATGTATTGTTATTAGCTCCTGCTTGACTATACATTTCAATAATATTTTTAAGTATTAAAATAACTTAAGACTAATATTTTATTATTTACAAATAATAGGTACTAACTTAAAATTAAATTAATCTGTTATTTAAAAAATTATAAATTATACGATCTATTTCCTCATTAATATTTTCTTCGTCCGCATCAATGGTAACGAGTTGTTGTATAGACAATTCGTAAAATATTAATTTTCTGAAAGATGGCATATGTTTTTGTTGAAAATTAAACGAAGCATCTCTTGCGAGATACTCCGCAATTGTGCAAACGAAAACCCCGCAGTCTATTCCGTTTAACTGAACGGGGTTATAACCTTTTACAGTTTTCCAGTTTGGTGAAGGTAGGGATTTACCCAACTTTTGTTGATGCTCCAGTGTTAAGTAATCTAATATATGAGTATGAATATTCTGGTCGTGATGATTTGCAATGCTATCAAAATATACTACTTGTTGATACTCCATATCGGCCATTACAAGTATCCAGTGTTTAAAGCTGTTTATTGAAATGTTGATGGGAAAAAATACTTTTTTTTTTGAAAAAATATTAATTTTTTTTGTCCAACGCTCTACTGAGTGGTATTTAGATGTCTTAAGCCGCTCATAAAAATAGGTATCAAAGGAATAAACGCTCGGATTGTGTTTATTGATCAATGTGAAATAGTCATTTAAAACGACGTCGTTCAAATACAGGTGCTCTTGTAGATCCATACTTGTCGACAAACTAAAATCATAAAATATAATTATTAGACACACAATTTATGTCTTATACTTTTTAAAATTAATAGTTTCTAGTTCGTTTTGATGGAATACAAAA
The DNA here is from genome assembly GCA_008086715.1 of Sitobion miscanthi. NCBI lineage: Eukaryota > Metazoa > Arthropoda > Insecta > Hemiptera > Aphididae > Sitobion > Sitobion miscanthi. The sequence continues at coordinate 20,595,496 of CM017801.1, read as the reverse complement.
TAGACCCCCTGCAATAATTACCTAGAAATCAGTTACACATTTTAAAGTTAAGTAACTTGGTTACACCTTACTTTTCTAACTTATAACAAGATTGCATAATTTTCAAGTGACATGACATTAAAATATAACTAGTTTCAACGTGGTTTGTAACATTTTATAATAGATTCATGTAACATAATGTTCTAATTTTATGTGTTCAATGCTCTAGTTAATTTAAATTATATTAACTCAACAAGATTTTATCAGGCAAAGTTTATTTAGGAAAATAGATTTTTAGGCAAAATCAGTTTTTGACAAAAAAGATTCAGTTTTTTTGGTATAACACAAAAACTTATAACTGTATATACTTTAAATTTTAACGAAACCTAGGCATGTCAATTTTTCATACATAATAACATTTTAAAAATATTTTGACACTTCTTTAGCTATTTATAGGCAGAAGAAATTTTTATTAATTTTTTTTAAAATTATTGTAAATATATTTCAAGTTTTTTTTTTATATTAATATATTAATAATAATTTCATATCGATAGTATCAATGTGATTTGGAGGTAGGTAATATCAACCAATGTAATTTTTTCAATTGAAATAGCTAAATATAATATTTTGCAATAATGTTCTCAATTCATTAATTCTCAGAAATATCCAGAATATATTTTTTTAATTTTGTATAGACTATTATATTTATATTATTTTATTAGGCAGTACATAAACTTAAATTAAAACTATTTATTGTTCTAGAGCCCATATTATTTTAAACTGTTTATGCATTATTTTTAACAGCCAAATTTCCTACTGTCTAAAATCTAGAGCTTATTCATATGTCCACTATTAATTTTCTTTACAGACTTTTATAGTTTACAAATTATGAATATAAACTAAAAGAGTTTTTACATTGACCAAAATAAATTATTCCTCAAACAAATTATTATTTTATAAACATAAAACCAATTATAATATGTATACCTTGGGTCTTGAAAATTTGAATAAATTAAAGAGTGTTGATGGAAAATTAGCTTTCAATAAAGCAACAGCAGTCCTAAAAAAAAAAAAAAAAATTGCTTAAAGTTTTATAATACATGATATAAATATATTAATACAAATTACTTACAATACAATCCCGGCGATAAATTTCAATCTGTGAAATTGATCCGTGTTGTAAATAAATGTTTCAAAGCATCAAATGTTCTGTGAAAAATGTTTAAAACTTAGATAATATTTCATAAAAATGTACATTTTCAATTTTTGTATATATCATTTGTATGAGTGTTATGTATTAAATTACTGAACTTATAAATATGTATATTTATTAATTTAGGCACTAAAATATCTTTTTAAATAAAATCAAAATTTTTTAACTCGTTTTAAGCGTTTATAGATATCAATTTTTTTATAAATATCAATAAACATTTTTCATTGAGTTAAAAATTGAATACAAGGTTCCTCATAAGTAGTTCATACTATATAACCAAAAATCTAAAAACTATAATACACAGTTTTTTTTATAGATATTTTAAGTTCAAATTGAGATAAAATTAGATATTTAAACGAAGAATAATAATTTTAGATGTTTTGTTGTAATTTTAGGAATACTAGCTTAACGTTTAACCACTATAAAATTGCATTAACTACACTCTGTCACATATTATAACAGGAGTACATAACCTAAGGCAGCGACAGATTTTTTTCCGTATTTTTTTACTCGTAATAGTCATACTATGGATAAAATTCACTTTAATGCCATGCGTTTTATTAATTTTAAACATAGCATTGTTTATAGGCTGAGAACAACAATTTTTTCTAACCGATTTTCGTAACGCTTTGTTTATTGGCATGGAAACGCAAATCAACAACAATTACAATAAAATAATATAAATGTTTATAATATAAGTAGTGACATAGTAAATTGAGATAGTAAATTTGTATTGATAATATTATAATACCATTATTATCATTATTCTTAAAGTATTATTTTTTATACAACAAATTGCCACTAGATGATTCTTCAATTTTCTTTGAAGAGGAAAAATGTCTAGTACACATATATATTTAAATTTCATAATAATGTAAATATATAGGTATAATTATATTATACCTACGAATGACTTTTTTTTTTTTGGAACATGTATATAAATTAGTTTATGAGATAGTGCAAAACAAATATTGGAGAAATTTTATGTTTTGCGATTTTTCCTCTAGATCAAGGATTCCCGCTGCAGTTTCGCTGCACAAAAGTGTGACGTGAAATTATTTATAGTAATTTTTATCTTGTTCAGTGTAGAATGTGTGAGCATTCAGTGCATTTATGCTCAATAGTAAAAATTTGAGAATTATTATAAATTATTATGAAATATTATGAAACATTATCTGTGTTTTTTTGAAAGTTTTTACGATAATTTAGTTTTTAAGTGAGTTATGAGCATTTTTAATTTACTAATAAAACTTCCAACAAAACACAGATAATGTTCTTACCGTCAAGTTTCATAGTAAGTCTATTCACTCTAACATTTAAGCTAACTAAATAAAACGTGAACTTCTGAGCGTAAATTTGGTATGTTACACGTTTGTACAACGGAGACAACACAAGTTTAAAAGTTATACGTACATTTGCTGATGATTATTTATGTTTTGGTTTCACCCGAAATGACTAGGTATTGATTATAATTTACCCGTTTGTATCGTCGAAAAATAAAATGTATTTATTTATTTGTGTGTGCCGTGAAAATGTATTAAACGATCAAAGCGCCGTCAAGTAAAATAGGTTTGAGGTCACTGAACTTGAGCGTTGAGGCGCATGCGTCACAATAAAAATAGAAAAAGTGGGGGCTATTGTTCGTATACCATTGTAACGCGTCTGGTCATGATTTTTTGTTTAATACTTTTTTAGTATATATCGTCTCCGACGCGTAACGCGTTGTCGGGTCACCGACCGCCGAAAACTCGTTAGGGTGGTTGGTTTTAAATTTACGGTTTGTTTATAAGTGGTTGGTTTGTAATTCGTGAATTGTCCTACGAAAAAGTATCAGTAACTTAAAAGATCGTGAATCGTAATAGCCGTCAGTCATCACAGCACAATCAAGAAATTATCTAAAGTCAGATCTTCTGAGGAACACGCAAGATTTTCAAGAAAAAAAAATCGGTAAGTCTGTTGTACACATTCATAAAAATGTAAAATATAACTTTACAAATGGACCATAACTAAATAAAATAATGATTTCCTCGACTTATTTTTACACCATCCGCATCTAACTCCTTGAAATACATGTTTCGAAAAACAAAAATCTTAAAAACGCGTGGTAACTAAATCTAATTTGTACCGAAGCCTAAGTCTCACACGCGTAACTTCTCAAACACTTAATATTGAACCGACACGTACCTATCATAATCCATTTAACTCAAATTTATTCCTTGAAAATCTAGATGAAAACTCGAAGGTCATTTGAGATATTGGTGTACCACATACACTTGCACATAGAGCACTTGATTTTTTCGATTTTACAACAATTGTTATTACATCAGTATATTGTAAGCGTCTCTATCGCGTGCCCACATAATCGCATGTCCGGATGTTCCAGTTGTGGCTACCAGTTGTAACCACAGGTACCACGCACATGCACAACATCAATACACGACGCAGCTGCGAATGTACTTTAACCCTCATTATTTTACTAGGGTTGCTACTTTTAAATTTTATCGCTCGCAGAATTTTACAATCGATATACAGATTTTGATGTTTCATAAATCACAATTGTTACATTTTTTCGTGTTTTAGAAGATTGGTAGCAATTTCTGAGAAAGCATTTTCTGAAAAGGATTCAGCTATAAACAATAATTAAAAAAAAATAAATAAAAATGAAAAAGTTCTAAATTAATTCATTTATTTTTTTATTTTAGGATGAAACGGTTCTAATATGGTAGAACCTTTTCATACTTATAATTTTATAATTTGTATACCACCTAATACAGCAAATTATTATTATAATGTTGTGATTTAAACTAAACAAGTTGCTGCATACCTTAGAACTTTAATTTTCGACAAATGTTGTTCAAGGAGTTAAATATTTGAACTCAAACCTTAAAATATTGCTCTACTGGACAATTTCATACAACCGATTTAAAACCTTTTCATTCTAGACCCACGACGTGTGTGTATTATGTGTATATTCCATAAACATTTTATACCGATATGTATCATTGTACTTAAATTTGTTTCTTAAAATGTTGAATGTTAATTCAATATTAACATGTTATGGACATGTATAAATGCGTAAAATCTTGTCTATACAATTTAAAAAAGGGTCATGGTTCAAAATAATGTACCTATACATTTTCCAAAAAAACTCAAAAATTCCTATACTGTGTAGCTTAAAGTAGCAACCCTAGAGATCGCAGCTCAGCCTGTGGCAGTTTAATCGTGCGACTCATTTCGGACTGTAATAAGAAGCGGAGTTTGGTTATGTTAGGTTCATACTCCTAAAACCATGGTCTTCTATCTTATTCAATGCTATTAAACTCTTTGAATTTTTGCCTAGGCATTAAGTGAAATGCCTGATTTTACTATAATATGCCTATGACACCTATACTACGTGGCTTAAAGTAGTAACCCTAACGATCGCAGAGCTGCGTGTGGCACTTTAATCGTGCAACTCATTACAAGAACGTTCATAGACCTTAAACCACGCCCTTTTATCTTAGCCCATGCTTTAAGTAGATAAGTAGTTAAGTAGTTACGGTTAGGTTATAGTCTTCATGATTAGGTACCATGGATCATATACAAAAAAAGGCTTATCCACCGTGAATTAAAATTAATAATTATATAATCATTTCATGGAGCATAAAAATAATTTGTGAGAGAGCCATGATGCAGAAAATTCGGGAACGTTCGATAAGAATTATGTCCTATCCATTGTTTGTTATCAATGAAACACGTATACTGGTTGTAGCGCGGGCTCCCTTCCGTGTTTTTCGATTCATCTGATCGTGTATTGCTTCTCTATTGTTCTGTATTATTAGTTTTTATAGTCGCGGCATACTTTGTATAATTATTAGTATTGTGTAATGTAACAAAAATAAATACTACACATCCGGGAACAAGTTTGCATAGACCTTATAGTTAATTGGTATAAGCTCTATCTGTTTATGAGCACCGTGAAGACTAGAATATTTTACTCTTCATAATTAGTTTATTAGTTACCTTATCACAGAAGCAGTATACAATTTAATAAAAGAGGGTAAGTGAATGTAGCTCATTAGGTTACACATGGGAAAATGTATAATGGATTGTATTAACTTGAATTCAATGATAAAATATGATTGTTTAAGAAAAACGATTCTGAGCGAAGATGGTTTGTCATTCAGGATATTTTATATTAAATTTATTCATTATAGATTGTAAGTTGAATTAATTACATAATATTATTATCTTTTATTAATTTCTATGGTGATAAACAAAGCGTTTAGAAATCAAAATGCCATTTCAAGCAGTTTTTTTGTAATTTGTCGGTGGTTTTTCTCGTGGCATTAAATTATCATTGAGAAAATCTAAAGATGACCTCTTTAAAGTTCCACCTTAATCCAATTTGCTAAAAGATAAGATACTATATGTTGAAATCGAAGCCCTCTTCCTCATAGAAATTTTGTAAACAGGATAATAAAAATAAAAAAATAAACACCATTGTAAAATTACTAGCTTCCTTGCTCCACTCAAAATCTTAAATAATCAAAAATAAATTTTATATTTTATATTAACAAATTTTATAAAATTATAACAATAAAGGGAAAACATTAATTCATTAGTATACTAAATTAATTTATCAATTGAATTAAAAATGGTTTCTATTAAGTTTTCTTCACTTCAAGATGATTAAAACAAATTTGATATACAAAAATATATATGATAGTTGTTTCAATAAAATTAACTGTAGAAATTCATAATTTGAAAGAGAAGGAAAAATTCCGAACCATGAAGGTATAGTAAGAATGAAAATGGCACCAAGAAGTGTTTTATGGTGGAAAAATATGAATACAGATGTAGAAAAATTTAGTAAAGGATGTGAAATATGTGATCAGACTTCTAATGTAAGTAAAGAGAAAGTTATATCAAAGTGGCCTATGGTAGTTAAGCCATGGCAAAGGAAGGTTACAAAAAGCTACGGGTATGATGATTAACTAGTCCTGTTTTTTATAATTATTTTATTATATTATTTATTTTGTTGATATTAAGTTGTAACAATGTGCTATTTACTATGATGTAAACTATTATTTTTAATTGTTTAATTTGAAAAAAAAAATTAATATGTTAATATTTAAAAAGAGGATGATGTTTTGATTTTCATAGTTAATAGATAATAGATAATATTATGTTCTAACCTAAAATGTTATTATTTGATATATTGTATAGGTAATGATATTGTTTTTAATAAAAAGTCAGTCCTTATTCTGAAACGCCAGCGAAAACATGTCTTAGATGTATTAAGTAATACATAACAGTACAATGTATAGTTCACCATAGAATTTACATTGAAATATACATAGAAATAGACAATTTAAAATATATTACTTAAAAAATAATAAATAATCTAAGCAATTCAGTATATAAATAATATATAATCACTTAATCTTAGGTAGATATTAAAATTGTAGTTTAATTTATTAAAACTTAAGAACTAATGATTTGGTCCATGGTACATGTATACCAACTTGGAAAGACTGTATTTTTTTTAGACCTAAATACAATTTTTTGTAAGAATGGATTACACCATTAGATTCTTGACAATAATTAACATATTATGTGCGATAAGAGGAAAACAAATAACATGATTTACATAATTTGGGGAAAGAAACCACCTACTGATGAGACTTTGTAGGAGAAATGTTATTATAAATTCATAAGTGGTTTCATTGTTCTAACCGTGGGTATATGCAACTAGTGACTATAATTACTTCCACAAATTAATTCGTTATAAATTATTTAGGAATAAATAAACAGTCGACCAAGGTACACAAGGGCCAAGTAAAGCAAAGCCAACTCAACTCTTCCTACACAAAAAAACAATGTATACATTATTAATTTTATAAATTAAAATAGTATTTTTTATTGTATAAGATATTGCAATTAAAAACTATAGTTATGATGGTTTTATTCTAGTACATGGTTTTTTATTAGGTATGTGCTTAAACCTTGATTAAAACTAAATCTTTTAAACATAACAATTTTCTCTTCAGGTATATTAGTATAATATGAGACACAGTATAGTATGAAATGCAGATTTTACAAGAACCGAGGGAAGCAGTGTTGTAAATCAATAGATAAAGTTGTTTTCGAGGCGTTAATTGTCTTAGAATACTAGGCCGCTTACCTTCCACAACAGTCTATGAAGTGGGACACTGAATGCAAGACGAAATTTATGTCTGCCGTCGGTACTTCAACACTTTACACACAATTGTTATCGTAGCGTTGGGAAGTGATCGACAAAAATTGACAAAGCGCAAATAGATTTGCACAGACCTAGAACCGAGAGAAAATTATTGAAAACATGCAAATACAACTATGTTATGTTAAAAATATTCAAATAATTCGTCCGCCGGCGTGCCACAAAGTAGATACTCGGACAACGGGCATATCGTTGACATCGCGTCGCACGTACATAAACCGTTGTCACCGAATTCGTGTTATGATGTGAGTTTCGAAAACCATTCGGTACGAAATATCATAAGTATTTTATTATAATAGCAAGTAATTCGTTTTTGCCAACAGACGGCTTTCGGAACGAACAATTCCCGTCGTTTTACTTTTTGCGTACCTAACCCTAAATGACGTGGTTTGGACGAAATAAGCGTACGCGGTGGACCCGATGGATAAAAATCATGTTTTGCGTCGAATACGCAGTGTCGATGTAAAATTTCGGATGATTTATGACGCGCAGACGTCGATTCGGCTAGTTTCAATCGCGTTTCAAACACGGTCTCGGGCCATGGTACCTCGAGCTTAGACCTACATCAGTAGGCTCGGCGTCCATATTTTGTTTGACCACTACGAACATATTTTAATGTTCACGTAAAAATAAACGTCGTACGATCGCATTACGCCATTACCGATGTGTCGGGTCGTTCGTTATACTTACGTGACGAGAAAATGAAGATCCGTAGACTGATTTTCTCAATGCAAATGGCGTGAAAAAAATTTCAATCATAGGTGACGAGAATGCAGAGTAGTTGAAAAATAAAAATGGCGACTGTACACAGTTGTATAGACGAATCCAATACCGTGTAGCGGGCTCAGTGTCTGACAGTCTGGCACTCTGACTCGGAGATTTTGGGTGATAGCAAATACTATTTTAGTGGTAGAGATACAAATCGCATGACAATAATTAGTAACAATTTTGTTTACTGAATAAAAAGGCGTGTGTATTGAAATTAGGTGAAATAACAGTTTACAAAGAATAAATTAATAGAAAATACATAACATGAAATTATAAAAATTATTTCGTATACAAGTCGTTACTACACTTGTTAGATAGTAGAATCGATGTGTATGTGTGGCAAGTGCGTCGGTCGCAGTATTGCCAACATTTGCCAGTAAAAAATGGTCAGAATCATGAAAAAACGTCTAGATCGCCAAAAACAGCTAGATGGCCAAAACATTTTTTTTTTTAAATACATTTATGTAACAAGAATTATAATAATTGGTAATCGTCTAAAAAAATATAATTTACAACAATTTATTTTGCCATTGTCGGACATTTGGTCGGAAATAAAAACGATGGAGGTCGATGGCTATCGCTTGTGTATACAATGATAAAGACAAAAAGGGGAGGGGTGTGAGCTGACGATGGCTGGCGCGCTGATACCGCGGTTAGGTTATCACACCCCTCCCCTTTTTGTTTCAAATGTCCGACAATGGCAAAATAAATTGTTGTAAATTATATTTTTTTAGACGATTACCAATTATTATAATTCTTGTTACATAAATGTATTTAAAAAAAAAAATGTTTTGGCCATCTAGCTGTTTTTGGCGATCTAGACGTTTTTTCATGATTCTGACCATTTTTTGCTGGCAAATGTTGGCAATACTGCGACCGACGCACTTGCCACACATACACATCGATTCTACTATCTAACAAGTGTAGTAACGACTTGTATACGAAATAATTTTTATAATTTCATGTTATGTATTTTCTATTAATTTATTCTTTGTAAACTGTTATTTCACCTAATTATTGAAGCCTTTTTATTCAGTAAACAAAATTGTTACTAATTATTGTCATGCGATTTGTATCTCTACCACTAAAATAGTATTTGCTATCACCCAAAATCTCCGAGTCAGAGTGCCAGACTGTCAGACACTGAGCCCGCTACACGGTATTGGATTCGTCTATACAACTGTGTACAGTCGCCATTTTTATTTTTCAACTACTCTGCATTCTCGTCACCTATGATTGAAATTTTTTTCACGCCATTTGCATTGAGAAAATCAGTCTACGGATCTTCATTTTCTCGTCACGTAAGTATAACGAACGACCCGACACATCGGTAATGGCGTAATGCGATCGTACGACGTTTATTTTTACGTGAACATTAAAATATGTTCGTAGTGGTCAAACAAAATATGGACGCCGAGCCTACTGATGTAGGTCTAAGCTCGAGGTACCATGGCCCGAGACCGTGTTTGAAACGCGATTGAAACTAGCCGAATCGACGTCTGCGCGTCATAAATCATCCGAAATTTTACATCGACACTGCGTATTCGACGCAAAACATGATTTTTATCCATCGGGTCCACCGCGTACGCTTATTTCGTCCAAACCACGTCATTTAGGGTTAGGTACGCAAAAAGTAAAACGACGGGAATTGTTCGTTCCGAAAGCCGTCTGTTGGCAAAAACGAATTACTTGCTATTATAATAAAATACTTATGATATTTCGTACCGAATGGTTTTCGAAACTCACATCATAACACGAATTCGGTGACAACGGTTTATGTACGTGCGACGCGATGTCAACGATATGCCCGTTGTCCGAGTATCTACTTTGTGGCACGCCGGCGGACGAATTATTTGAATATTTTTAACATAACATAGTTGTATTTGCATGTTTTCAATAATTTTCTCTCGGTTCTAGGTCTGTGCAAATCTATTTGCGCTTTGTCAATTTTTGTCGATCACTTCCCAACGCTACGATAACAATTGTGTGTAAAGTGTTGAAGTACCGACGGCAGACATAAATTTCGTCTTGCATTCAGTGTCCCACTTCATAGACTGTTGTGGAAGGTAAGCGGCCTAGTATTCTAAGACAATTAACGCCTCGAAAACAACTTTATCTATTGATTTACAACACTGCTTCCCTCGGTTCTTGTAAAATCTGCATTTCATACTATACTGTGTCTCATATTATACTAATATACCTGAAGAGAAAATTGTTATGTTTAAAAGATTTAGTTTTAATCAAGGTTTAAGCACATACCTAATAAAAAACCATGTACTAGAATAAAACCATCATAACTATAGTTTTTAATTGCAATATCTTATACAATAAAAAATACTATTTTAATTTATAAAATTAATAAATGTATACATTGTTTTTTTGTGTAGGAAGAGTTGAGTTGGCTTTGCTTTACTTGGCCCTTGTGTACCTTGGTCGACTGTTTATTTATTCCTAAATAATTTATAACGAATTAATTTGTGGAAGTAATTATAGTCACTAGTTGCATATACCCACGGTTAGAACAATGAAACCACTTATGAATTTATAATAACATTTCTCCTACAAAGTCTCATCAGTAGGTGGTTTCTTTCCCCAAATTATGTAAATCATGTTATTTGTTTTCCTCTTATCGCACATAATATGTTAATTATTGTCAAGAATCTAATGGTGTAATCCATTCTTACAAAAAATTGTATTTAGGTCTAAAAAAAATACAGTCTTTCCAAGTTGGTATACATGTACCATGGACCAAATCATTAGTTCTTAAGTTTTAATAAATTAAACTACAATTTTAATATCTACCTAAGATTAAGTGATTATATATTATTTATATACTGAATTGCTTAGATTATTTATTATTTTTTAAGTAATATATTTTAAATTGTCTATTTCTATGTATATTTCAATGTAAATTCTATGGTGAACTATACATTGTACTGTTATGTATTACTTAATACATCTAAGACATGTTTTCGCTGGCGTTTCAGAATAAGGACTGACTTTTTATTAAAAACAATATCATTACCTATACAATATATCAAATAATAACATTTTAGGTTAGAACATAATATTATCTATTATCTATTAACTATGAAAATCAAAACATCATCCTCTTTTTAAATATTAACATATTAATTTTTTTTTTCAAATTAAACAATTAAAAATAATAGTTTACATCATAGTAAATAGCACATTGTTACAACTTAATATCAACAAAATAAATAATATAATAAAATAATTATAAAAAACAGGACTAGTTAATCATCATACCCGTAGCTTTTTGTAACCTTCCTTTGCCATGGCTTAACTACCATAGGCCACTTTGATATAACTTTCTCTTTACTTACATTAGAAGTCTGATCACATATTTCACATCCTTTACTAAATTTTTCTACATCTGTATTCATATTTTTCCACCATAAAACACTTCTTGGTGCCATTTTCATTCTTACTATACCTTCATGGTTCGGAATTTTTCCTTCTCTTTCAAATTATGAATTTCTACAGTTAATTTTATTGAAACAACTATCATATATATTTTTGTATATCAAATTTGTTTTAATCATCTTGAAGTGAAGAAAACTTAATAGAAACCATTTTTAATTCAATTGATAAATTAATTTAGTATACTAATGAATTAATGTTTTCCCTTTATTGTTATAATTTTATAAAATTTGTTAAAATAAAATATAAAATTTATTTTTGATTATTTAAGATTTGAGTGGAGCAAGGAAGCTAGTAATTTTACAATGGTGTTTATTTTTTATTTTTATTATCCTGTTTACAAAATTTCTATGAGGAAGAGGGCTTCGATTTCAACATATAGTATCTTATCTTTTAGCAAATTGGATTAAGGTGGAACTTTAAAGAGGTCATCTTTAGATTTTCTCAATGATAATTTAATGCCACGAGAAAAACCACCGACAAATTACAAAAAAACTGCTTGAAATGGCATTTTGATTTCTAAACGCTTTGTTTATCACCATAGAAATTAATAAAAGATAATAATATTATGTAATTAATTCAACTTACAATCTATAATGAATAAATTTAATATAAAATATCCTGAATGACAAACCATCTTCGCTCAGAATCGTTTTTCTTAAACAATCATATTTTATCATTGAATTCAAGTTAATACAATCCATTATACATTTTCCCATGTGTAACCTAATGAGCTACATTCACTTACCCTCTTTTATTAAATTGTATACTGCTTCTGTGATAAGGTAACTAATAAACTAATTATGAAGAGTAAAATATTCTAGTCTTCACGGTGCTCATAAACAGATAGAGCTTATACCAATTAACTATAAGGTCTATGCAAACTTGTTCCCGGATGTGTAGTATTTATTTTTGTTACATTACACAATACTAATAATTATACAAAGTATGCCGCGACTATAAAAACTAATAATACAGAACAATAGAGAAGCAATACACGATCAGATGAATCGAAAAACACGGAAGGGAGCCCGCGCTACAACCAGTATACGTGTTTCATTGATAACAAACAATGGATAGGACATAATTCTTATCGAACGTTCCCGAATTTTCTGCATCATGGCTCTCTCACAAATTATTTTTATGCTCCATGAAATGATTATATAATTATTAATTTTAATTCACGGTGGATAAGCCTTTTTTTGTATATGATCCATGGTACCTAATCATGAAGACTATAACCTAACCGTAACTACTTAACTACTTATCTACTTAAAGCATGGGCTAAGATAAAAGGGCGTGGTTTAAGGTCTATGAACGTTCTTGTAATGAGTTGCACGATTAAAGTGCCACACGCAGCTCTGCGATCGTTAGGGTTGCTACTTTAAGCCACGTAGTATAGGTGTCATAGGCATATTATAGTAAAATCAGGCATTTCACTTAATGCCTAGGCAAAAATTCAAAGAGTTTAATAGCATTGAATAAGATAGAAGACCATGGTTTTAGGAGTATGAACCTAACATAACCAAACTCCGCTTCTTATTACAGTCCGAAATGAGTCGCACGATTAAACTGCCACAGGCTGAGCTGCGATCTCTAGGGTTGCTACTTTAAGCTACACAGTATAGGAATTTTTTGAGTTTTTTTGGAAAATGTATAGGTACATTATTTTGAACCATGACCCTTTTTTAAATTGTATAGACAAGATTTTACGCATTTATACATGTCCATAACATGTTAATATTGAATTAACATTCAACATTTTAAGAAACAAATTTAAGTACAATGATACATATCGGTATAAAATGTTTATGGAATATACACATAATACACACACGTCGTGGGTCTAGAATGAAAAGGTTTTAAATCGGTTGTATGAAATTGTCCAGTAGAGCAATATTTTAAGGTTTGAGTTCAAATATTTAACTCCTTGAACAACATTTGTCGAAAATTAAAGTTCTAAGGTATGCAGCAACTTGTTTAGTTTAAATCACAACATTATAATAATAATTTGCTGTATTAGGTGGTATACAAATTATAAAATTATAAGTATGAAAAGGTTCTACCATATTAGAACCGTTTCATCCTAAAATAAAAAAATAAATGAATTAATTTAGAACTTTTTCATTTTTATTTATTTTTTTTTAATTATTGTTTATAGCTGAATCCTTTTCAGAAAATGCTTTCTCAGAAATTGCTACCAATCTTCTAAAACACGAAAAAATGTAACAATTGTGATTTATGAAACATCAAAATCTGTATATCGATTGTAAAATTCTGCGAGCGATAAAATTTAAAAGTAGCAACCCTAGTAAAATAATGAGGGTTAAAGTACATTCGCAGCTGCGTCGTGTATTGATGTTGTGCATGTGCGTGGTACCTGTGGTTACAACTGGTAGCCACAACTGGAACATCCGGACATGCGATTATGTGGGCACGCGATAGAGACGCTTACAATATACTGATGTAATAACAATTGTTGTAAAATCGAAAAAATCAAGTGCTCTATGTGCAAGTGTATGTGGTACACCAATATCTCAAATGACCTTCGAGTTTTCATCTAGATTTTCAAGGAATAAATTTGAGTTAAATGGATTATGATAGGTACGTGTCGGTTCAATATTAAGTGTTTGAGAAGTTACGCGTGTGAGACTTAGGCTTCGGTACAAATTAGATTTAGTTACCACGCGTTTTTAAGATTTTTGTTTTTCGAAACATGTATTTCAAGGAGTTAGATGCGGATGGTGTAAAAATAAGTCGAGGAAATCATTATTTTATTTAGTTATGGTCCATTTGTAAAGTTATATTTTACATTTTTATGAATGTGTACAACAGACTTACCGATTTTTTTTTCTTGAAAATCTTGCGTGTTCCTCAGAAGATCTGACTTTAGATAATTTCTTGATTGTGCTGTGATGACTGACGGCTATTACGATTCACGATCTTTTAAGTTACTGATACTTTTTCGTAGGACAATTCACGAATTACAAACCAACCACTTATAAACAAACCGTAAATTTAAAACCAACCACCCTAACGAGTTTTCGGCGGTCGGTGACCCGACAACGCGTTACGCGTCGGAGACGATATATACTAAAAAAGTATTAAACAAAAAATCATGACCAGACGCGTTACAATGGTATACGAACAATAGCCCCCACTTTTTCTATTTTTATTGTGACGCATGCGCCTCAACGCTCAAGTTCAGTGACCTCAAACCTATTTTACTTGACGGCGCTTTGATCGTTTAATACATTTTCACGGCACACACAAATAAATAAATACATTTTATTTTTCGACGATACAAACGGGTAAATTATAATCAATACCTAGTCATTTCGGGTGAAACCAAAACATAAATAATCATCAGCAAATGTACGTATAACTTTTAAACTTGTGTTGTCTCCGTTGTACAAACGTGTAACATACCAAATTTACGCTCAGAAGTTCACGTTTTATTTAGTTAGCTTAAATGTTAGAGTGAATAGACTTACTATGAAACTTGACGGTAAGAACATTATCTGTGTTTTGTTGGAAGTTTTATTAGTAAATTAAAAATGCTCATAACTCACTTAAAAACTAAATTATCGTAAAAACTTTCAAAAAAACACAGATAATGTTTCATAATATTTCATAATAATTTATAATAATTCTCAAATTTTTACTATTGAGCATAAATGCACTGAATGCTCACACATTCTACACTGAACAAGATAAAAATTACTATAAATAATTTCACGTCACACTTTTGTGCAGCGAAACTGCAGCGGGAATCCTTGATCTAGAGGAAAAATCGCAAAACATAAAATTTCTCCAATATTTGTTTTGCACTATCTCATAAACTAATTTATATACATGTTCCAAAAAAAAAAAAGTCATTCGTAGGTATAATATAATTATACCTATATATTTACATTATTATGAAATTTAAATATATATGTGTACTAGACATTTTTCCTCTTCAAAGAAAATTGAAGAATCATCTAGTGGCAATTTGTTGTATAAAAAATAATACTTTAAGAATAATGATAATAATGGTATTATAATATTATCAATACAAATTTACTATCTCAATTTACTATGTCACTACTTATATTATAAACATTTATATTATTTTATTGTAATTGTTGTTGATTTGCGTTTCCATGCCAATAAACAAAGCGTTACGAAAATCGGTTAGAAAAAATTGTTGTTCTCAGCCTATAAACAATGCTATGTTTAAAATTAATAAAACGCATGGCATTAAAGTGAATTTTATCCATAGTATGACTATTACGAGTAAAAAAATACGGAAAAAAATCTGTCGCTGCCTTAGGTTATGTACTCCTGTTATAATATGTGACAGAGTGTAGTTAATGCAATTTTATAGTGGTTAAACGTTAAGCTAGTATTCCTAAAATTACAACAAAACATCTAAAATTATTATTCTTCGTTTAAATATCTAATTTTATCTCAATTTGAACTTAAAATATCTATAAAAAAAACTGTGTATTATAGTTTTTAGATTTTTGGTTATATAGTATGAACTACTTATGAGGAACCTTGTATTCAATTTTTAACTCAATGAAAAATGTTTATTGATATTTATAAAAAAATTGATATCTATAAACGCTTAAAACGAGTTAAAAAATTTTGATTTTATTTAAAAAGATATTTTAGTGCCTAAATTAATAAATATACATATTTATAAGTTCAGTAATTTAATACATAACACTCATACAAATGATATATACAAAAATTGAAAATGTACATTTTTATGAAATATTATCTAAGTTTTAAACATTTTTCACAGAACATTTGATGCTTTGAAACATTTATTTACAACACGGATCAATTTCACAGATTGAAATTTATCGCCGGGATTGTATTGTAAGTAATTTGTATTAATATATTTATATCATGTATTATAAAACTTTAAGCAATTTTTTTTTTTTTTTTTAGGACTGCTGTTGCTTTATTGAAAGCTAATTTTCCATCAACACTCTTTAATTTATTCAAATTTTCAAGACCCAAGGTATACATATTATAATTGGTTTTATGTTTATAAAATAATAATTTGTTTGAGGAATAATTTATTTTGGTCAATGTAAAAACTCTTTTAGTTTATATTCATAATTTGTAAACTATAAAAGTCTGTAAAGAAAATTAATAGTGGACATATGAATAAGCTCTAGATTTTAGACAGTAGGAAATTTGGCTGTTAAAAATAATGCATAAACAGTTTAAAATAATATGGGCTCTAGAACAATAAATAGTTTTAATTTAAGTTTATGTACTGCCTAATAAAATAATATAAATATAATAGTCTATACAAAATTAAAAAAATATATTCTGGATATTTCTGAGAATTAATGAATTGAGAACATTATTGCAAAATATTATATTTAGCTATTTCAATTGAAAAAATTACATTGGTTGATATTACCTACCTCCAAATCACATTGATACTATCGATATGAAATTATTATTAATATATTAATATAAAAAAAAAACTTGAAATATATTTACAATAATTTTAAAAAAAATTAATAAAAATTTCTTCTGCCTATAAATAGCTAAAGAAGTGTCAAAATATTTTTAAAATGTTATTATGTATGAAAAATTGACATGCCTAGGTTTCGTTAAAATTTAAAGTATATACAGTTATAAGTTTTTGTGTTATACCAAAAAAACTGAATCTTTTTTGTCAAAAACTGATTTTGCCTAAAAATCTATTTTCCTAAATAAACTTTGCCTGATAAAATCTTGTTGAGTTAATATAATTTAAATTAACTAGAGCATTGAACACATAAAATTAGAACATTATGTTACATGAATCTATTATAAAATGTTACAAACCACGTTGAAACTAGTTATATTTTAATGTCATGTCACTTGAAAATTATGCAATCTTGTTATAAGTTAGAAAAGTAAGGTGTAACCAAGTTACTTAACTTTAAAATGTGTAACTGATTTCTAGGTAATTATTGCAGGGGGTCTATTTTGTATTCCATCAAAACGAACTAGAAACTATTAATTTTAAAAAGTATAAGACATAAATTGTGTGTCTAATAATTATATTTTATGATTTTAGTTTGTCGACAAGTATGGATCTACAAGAGCACCTGTATTTGAACGACGTCGTTTTAAATGACTATTTCACATTGATCAATAAACACAATCCGAGCGTTTATTCCTTTGATACCTATTTTTATGAGCGGCTTAAGACATCTAAATACCACTCAGTAGAGCGTTGGACAAAAAAAATTAATATTTTTTCAAAAAAAAAAGTATTTTTTCCCATCAACATTTCAATAAACAGCTTTAAACACTGGATACTTGTAATGGCCGATATGGAGTATCAACAAGTAGTATATTTTGATAGCATTGCAAATCATCACGACCAGAATATTCATACTCATATATTAGATTACTTAACACTGGAGCATCAACAAAAGTTGGGTAAATCCCTACCTTCACCAAACTGGAAAACTGTAAAAGGTTATAACCCCGTTCAGTTAAACGGAATAGACTGCGGGGTTTTCGTTTGCACAATTGCGGAGTATCTCGCAAGAGATGCTTCGTTTAATTTTCAACAAAAACATATGCCATCTTTCAGAAAATTAATATTTTACGAATTGTCTATACAACAACTCGTTACCATTGATGCGGACGAAGAAAATATTAATGAGGAAATAGATCGTATAATTTATAATTTTTTAAATAACAGATTAATTTAATTTTAAGTTAGTACCTATTATTTGTAAATAATAAAATATTAGTCTTAAGTTATTTTAATACTTAAAAATATTATTGAAATGTATAGTCAAGCAGGAGCTAATAACAATACATGTCATAAATAAATAATTGTGAAAAAAAACATTTTATACTTCATAATATAGTTTTATTAGGATATTAAAAAGTTGTTAAAAGATATAATATTTTATATTTATGCATATTTTTTTAACTGATTTTTATTTTTGTATTACTATTTGTGGTTCTTATTTTGATACATTATTTATTTACTTGAAAAAGTTTGAGAATTTACATCGTTTTCAAAATATATGGATAATTTTATGGATTTAAACATATAAACGTAGACATCAAAGTTTTTTTATCTCAATAATTGACCGACTGTGAGCGCGAGTTAATGTTTTGTCAAATCATAAAGACTTTCTCATACACAAATCAAAGTTATTTAACTCACTCTCAACCCGTCAATTTTTAAGACTGGAAAATATATTATATACCAACTGTCAGTTATCTCTTGATAGTTAAGAACCTTCGTTACAACTATTTAACACAACTATATAACTATATTTGTCATGGTCTAAATTTGTGCGTAGTAAATGATTATTAGTATTTATTAAAGTTAGTCCGTGTGATAGTGATGTATAAAATATTTGTTTGTTGACCGGATTACACGATAATAATAATAATATATAGTATGTAATCTGATTTATTGTATTATTTTGCGCCCGATATGTGACAGATAGGCAACCAGGTTAACGCAATATTGCTCTTTATGCGTATGGAATAAATCTAGAAACCTAAAAAAAAATCTAAAAATTTATATACACAGTTCTTTTTTATAGATTTTTTAAGTAAAAATTAGGACAATATTCGATATTTAATTTAAACAATTTGTCGAAGTACCTTCACTGGATAGTTACTTCCCTCAAGACCCTCAAGCTATTACATTTAATTCAATTTAAAAAAACATATATTATGCTTATTGTACTTTTGTTTAGTATAAATTGTATAAGTACTAGATTAAATAAATAAAAAAAAAAACAAAGAATAACGATTTTAAGTTTTGTTGTAATTTAAAAATATTATTTGTTGGTACTTGAAACTTTTAAAGTACCTATAAAACTATATTAATTTATACATACAATAATTATACAATGACGATTTTTCGACTTCTAGAACAGTTGACGCGTTTCGTAAATTAATATTAGATACCTACTCGCTAAAAAAATCAAATCTATTAGAGATATTCATCTGAATAAAAATAAAAACACGTCAATAGACACTGAATCAGACATTCAGACACCATCAAATTATTTTAGTGCCGCCACTCCGGGCCGTCCCCGGAGCCTGTGAAGACTTGTTCTGTCGGATAGTTGGGGGTCAGCTCAAAAGTCCTCACCCTTAGCCGATGCAACAGCACTGCCCGCTAACGACCCAGCTTATTCAGTCCGTTCATCAGGCTGCAAATCTGGACCGGACTGATGGTTACATTCTGCCTTCCGACCGCTAGAAACCACCGCCGGTCAGTTGGTGCTGTTGCCGACGCCGGTGCTGTAGTTGTCATTGCCGCTGGATGAGCCTCTCATTTTTCAAGAAAGAATGAAATAACGCGCGAGAGGATATGAACACGTGACCATTGAATCGGAGATACGGTATCACAATATCATATAACTGCAAACTGCAAAGGGCATACGCCGTGAATTTTCATATCACTCATTATTGAATCTATCTGACATAATCGCGCACACAAAAACCATCGAAACAATATGCGTATTAAAATCATATCGTTTCGATGGACATAAATGTTGCTGATTAATATTGTTTTTGTCATAAATATTAGTAAAACATGAGTGATTTAAATTTTAAAAGAAAAATTGACAATTACCTACCTAAATGTAGTTAAGTTATTTTTTTCACATGAGAAACGATCATATATTTCCATTATAATATTTAATAGTAGTTTTTAAAAATATCAAAAAACCTTAATCATTGATTTTGATCTCATGTAAATAGTACTCATCTAAAAGTTTTTGTATAATCAAATATAACAGCATTAATTCTACAACACTGAACAGTCATGCAGATTTAAATATTTCAAAAGTTTTAAAGAAAGACGCATTAAATATAATAATGACGAAATTGAGCAAAAAAAAGATTCGATTATAAAGTTTATTATGATATGCACGCGGTGCCACGGTGAAATACGTAAATACGTAAATTTTTTTATCCTATTTAGGTTTTTTCGATTTTAGTTTTTTCTTCTAGGGTTTTTATATATTACTAACCTTTTTTTTATTGAAATTAGATTTTATTTAATATAAACTTTTTATTAAGCTGCCTTATCATTCTTTTTAATTTTTTTATTCTATAAAGATATTTTTTTAGTATAACTAGGACTTTTTTATTAATTTTCGACCAACTTATTTTTGGGAATAAATTAGGGAGGAATGACTTACAAATTTTAAATTCAAGCTTACAAATACTTACAAATTGCGTCGGACGATTTGAAACAGTCAAATTTCAAAAACTTCGATAAGACACAGCTAACTTCTTTTTAAGGATAATTAATGGAGAGATGACTTACAAATTTTTAATTTGTGCTTACAAATACTTACAAATCTTCACATTGTGCGGCCAACTTCATAGACCTTTTTTGGTGTAACTCTAAAACAAATAAACGTATATACATGACATTTTCACTGGTTGTTAATATTTGCGTATATACACGGTAAAATTTTCAAAATATTTTGATTTGTATTGAACTGTTAGGAACATTGTCAGTTTTCAATTCTTTTAGGTTTTTTTTCTATAAACATCAATTATATTTGATTTGTTGGTAGAAAAGCGTGAAAACTTAATGCAAGGCTCCTGATGTATTGTTACAATATCAGTTGAAAAATATTAAAAATACATAGGCACAATTTTTTTTTTATAAGCATTTAAAGTTCAAATTTTGACAAAATTTATCAAACTTAAAATGTAATAATTATTTTGTAGTTAAAACTTTTATAGCTAAGCATTGAAAATTTAAACAAGGTTGCACGTAAATAATTTATATATATA
The DNA here is from genome assembly GCA_008086715.1 of Sitobion miscanthi. Lineage (NCBI taxonomy): Eukaryota > Metazoa > Arthropoda > Insecta > Hemiptera > Aphididae > Sitobion > Sitobion miscanthi. Next base: position 20,574,056 of record CM017801.1, on the reverse strand, counting down.
TATATTACTTTATTCACAATAATATCATCAAATATACTTAGTATTATCATAGGCTGACTGACCTTTTTTGCTCAGAATCGTTTTTCTTATACAATGATATTATATTATTGAATTCAAATTTAACACCATCCATTATAATGACCCACTTATAACTTTCTGTACAGAAGAGCGACACTCACTTGCCCACCTTTTTTATAGTTATTTGTCAGGACTCTCTGTTACACACCGTATACTATAATAATATAGTACCTATAGGTACTGGCTATACTTATTATAATATTATGATTACATAAAAAACGCGGAATCAACTACGATTTAAATATTTCAACAGTTTTAAAGAAAGACGCATTATATATAATAATGACGAAATTGAGCAGAAATACGATTCGATTATAAAGTTTATTATGATATGCACCCGGTGCCACGGTGAAAGGGTTTCGAAGGTGGTGTAGGACGGACAGACCTTTTTCTAATAAAATTAAATATAAAAAGAAAAACGGATCGACTTGTAGTATTACGAGACATAACAGAGGTCATTGGAATTTAGTCGGAAAAACAATTCTAAAAAAAGGCACCCACCCTATAATGAGGGGGTCACCCATCTGAGAACTAGTGGCACTAGCCGTTTATTACTCTCAATCACGTCGCTTGATTGACTTCAGCCACTGCACCGCGCCAAGCCACCAATTCAATATTATTGACACATCGACAAAGACATTCATCACGTCCGCTGTCGCCGCTCCAGCGAGGGACCAACAACCACCAGTAGCTGTCGCCGTCAGGTCATATTATAAAATTCGTCTCCAATCGTGCACAATGACCACATTTTAAAATTATATATTTGTATATTTACATAATAAGTATCGTTAATTATTATTTATACCTCAATTGGTAGGTACTTGAGTGAGCCTTACTCAATATTACATGATAATAATTTATTTTTGTAGGGCGCCCACTTATTATCATAATTGTTTTGTAAAGATTTAGTATTATATATTATGCGCTTGGGGCTCCAAATAATTGCTGTGTCATTACGAGATAAATTCATTTAATTATTTGGGTATTTCCTCCCGCTCCCGTCCACAACACAATCCGAAAGTCGTTGCCTACAACTGCAATACTCGATGGTCTGCGATTATACAACTCGCCTGTACTGCATATTATATTAATAAATAATTATTAGGTAAAGTGCACCAACGATCATGAAAAATGTATAGGATAGTGAAAATGAGTTCTAACTTTCCGGTTGACCGTCCGTATGTACCGTTTATATGTATACTATTGGCAAATAACTACGAGACGTCGACACAGTCATAACAAAATATACGTGCAGGTGCACTACCACTTTAACCTATGACTATCGATTATATACAATTTTTTTAAATACATTTTTCAAGAAAGAATGAAAGAACGTGAGAGAAGATGCGAACACGTAACCGTTGAATCGGAGACACGGCGTCACAATATTATATGCCAATTCATTTTTATTACAAGGTTTATTTGGAAAAAAAAAAAGAAATTGGTGTGTACACGGTAAATATTTTTGAGTAAGTGGTAAAACTGATTTTGAGTGTGCAAATTCCCTGTAATTTTAAAATACACGGTGTACGGTGAGAAGTCGAGGACAAAAAATGTGAAATCTCCCTGTAAAATGCTATGCGGTAAATATTTTTGTGTGAGTGGCAAATAGGTGGATAACGAGTGTGAAATCTCCTCATGATTTGTGTTACGGTAAAATCAGTGTGTTCAAGTGGAACATTCTCGCTTGAACGTTATGAAATTACCACGGTGTAAAAGAAACATACTGTGGATATATAAATGTATACTACTGACAGTCGGTTAGTAACACGTGTGTGTGTGGCAAGGTTTTTGCGCACCACGAACACCGGTGGTCACCCATCCAAGAACTAGGGGTTTCGGCCGTTGCATACTCTCAACCACGTCGCGTGATTGATTTCAGCTACTGCGCTGCGCCAAGCCACCAACCAATATTATTAACATTTCGTTAAAGACATTCATCCCGTCCGCTGTCGCCGTTTTAGCGAGGGACCTACAACCACCAGTAGCTGTCGACGTCAGGTCATATTATAAAATTAGTCACTAATCGTGCTAAGTAGCCACCTCAGGCAACTCCTCCCGCTCCCATTCACAACACAATACGCGAGTCGTTGCCGACAACCGCAATAATCGTACGATCGGTAACGGCGCAAACATAATAATAATTATTATATTATAATATATACTATTATCCAATCCATCGTGAACAATAGCAAAAATTACAATAAAAAAGCAATTGCGTATTACCTGAATAAAGGATCAAGAACAAATGAGAACCAGTTTACTATATTGACCGTTGAATCGAAAGTGGTAAGCGTAGAACGACAAGTGGTAAAGATAGAAAAACCTGAAACAGAAACATAATCGATTTACATATACAAATACAGAAGGAGTAAAACCTCCTTATAACGGAATCGCTCGGTACCAACTGATTTTTCTGTTATAATTAGGTAGTTTCCGTTTCAGAGAGACTAAAATATACGGGATACCTATAGGTTATTCGAGACCCCTTCCTCCCATATTTTGATCATACTACATACATTAAGATATTTACCATCAGTTTTCTTTTCAATAATATTTCAAATCCCCCCCCCACCCCCGTCTTCGTGGAAAATTATATTTTAAATACGCCGTTATCATTATACCTATATATTATTCAAAGGCATTCACGGGGACTAAAACTAAAGTAAATCTCCTATCCATTGCGACCAAATAAAACAAAACTCAACCTAAAACGTTAAAAAATAATAATAACTAGCAATAAAACATTAAATACGATTACAATAATTTGACAATATTTATGATTAACATGATTTATATTTAAGCATTGGCCAAGTGGACCAGTGGCGGATCCATATAGTTATTTCAACTATTCAGTATGGGCATTCCAACTATTCATTGTTGTTGATTATATATTCAACTAAACGACTCAGTTAAATTTAACTAAACTACATGGTTAAGGTTTAACTAAATTGAAATGGTACTAACAATATATTGAATAACTGTCACTATGTTATCGTTAATTTAGTGGCTATGATAACCAAATGATTAGGTGTAGTTACATTTTTTTTTGTTCGTAGGGTATATTATATTATACAACGAAAATATAATAAAGCTTTTATAATATTACATAGGTACTCACATGCTTTTTTGTGATCGGATAACGGCTACACTTGGTGTCGTATTGATCAGCTAAGCAGACGATCAATATAACGTAAAATGGTGTGGTTCTGTCGTTGAACATTCCTGACATTATAACCGTCATGCCTGTTAGGAATAATAATATTAATCATACTAACAGAAAATAAATAAACAGAAAAACATATATCGTCATCGGAAATCAAAATCCCATTTATACACGACATAACGACAACCCACTCGTTATACCAACTATCCACTAGAGATGTTCTGAGTAGAATATCTGGTATTACACCGGGTACCCGAGTACTGGCCGAGTAAAATTTGTTATATTAACCGGGTATCGAGTATAGGCCGAATAGAAATGTAAATACAAAATGGGTATTATACTACTATCAAAGTACCAAGTATCAACTATATAAACACGCGATTTATTTTTTGTAATTCGTAGAAAAAAAACATGATTTGTTTATAATCAACTGGCTATTGTAAATCGGTTCAGTTAATCCAATATGTACCAAAATAAATTATAATTTATTACCCTAGAATTTTAGATTTTCCCGTTAAAAAATGGTATTTATATATTTATAGATAAATTGTCAGCGTTTGCAATTGGATATGAGTCGAGTAAAAATGTAGTATTTTTCCGGGTACCGAGTAAGAGCAGAGTTTTAAATATGATATCGAGTACCCGGCCATCAAGTAATTGCCGGGTACTCGGAACATCTCTACTATATCCACGTTATTAATTATTATCATTGCTAGGCACACACTGCAGGACACAGCACGACGTCCCGACGGCGTACGATGGCCGATAGAACAGGACTACCCGCAATATAATTATATCGCCATTCTCACTTAGTGATGGGAAAGTTCTTTTTAAAAATTAACTAGTTCAAGTTCAAGAAATTAAATATGAACTAGTTCAACTTCTAATTCATAGTTTTTAAAAAAACTAAAAAATACGTCAAAAATGAAGATTTTTATCTTATAAAGATATTTTTTTTATATTAATTTTCCGTAAAAATCTAAAAAACCTATAAAGAATAAGAAATCAGTTGAATAAAAGTTTTGATTGAATAAAAAATCAAAAAAGGATAAAAAAGCAGCTGAACAAAAAATATATATTTTATAAAAAATAAAAATTAATAAAATAAAGCCCAGTTAAACTAAAAGAAATATCTTAAAAGGTTAAAAAATTTTCTATTAATATTGTATTATTATTTTTATATATTGATCTTATATTTTTTTAATTTAACTTGGCTCCTTTTTTTAATATTTGATTTTTTATAAAATATCAATTTTTTATCCTACTGATTTTTTATCCTATTTAGGGTTCTTAGATTTTAGTTTTTTCTTCTAAGGTTTTTTTATATAACTAACCTTCTTTTATTGAAATTACATTTTATTGAATATAAACTTTTTATTCAGCTGCCCATCATTCTTTTAAATTTTTTATCCTATAAAGATATTTTTTTGAAAAATATAAAAATACAAGGCATTTAAAGATCGATTTTGACAAAATTTTTCAAATTTCAAATTTAATATTTAATTTGAAGGCAAAAATATATAAAATAATCAATATTTATAGCTAAAGATTGAAAATTTAAACAAGGTTCCACGTAAATAAGTTATATATAAAGTACTTTATTCACAATAATATCATCAAATATACTTGGTAATACCATAGGCTGACTGACCGTTTTCGCTCAGAATCGTTTTTCTTATACAATGATATTATATCATTGAATTCAAATTTAACACCATCCATTACATTGACCCACTTAAAAACTTCTGTACAGCAGAGCGACACCAACTTGTCCACCTTTTTTATAGTTATTTGTCAAGTCTCTCTGTTACACACTGTATACTATAATAATATAGTACCTATACTGACTATACTTATTATAAAATTATAGTATTACATTAATATTATAATTAGTGGTTTTCAATCAATATTCATTGTTTGTGTAAAATCGTTTTCTTTTTAAAAAGTTTATTTTTCAATGCTCACCTTAATTTTTTTTTAATTAATCCAGTACAGATTGTTAAAAAATAAATTGTTAGACTATAATAGCACTGTAACAGTTCATGATTTATACTTTATAGTAAATAGACATATGTGGTTTATCTTTTAATCATGCCAAACTTTCTTCTATAGTTATTTATATAATATAATTTTTCTTCCTATAGTTCTCTTTCTATATTGAAATATTTGATATTATTTTTACTTGTTAAGTACTTATTTTACAATTTTACAAAATACGAGTATATCAAGTGTATGACTCGTGAAAGTGAATATTGCTGTTTGTTCAACATTACCTAGTCAGTTATTAACATCATCAATTATTAAGATACTTAATATAAGTATTTTTTACTTGTATTTTATTATGTGTATTGCATAAAAACAAAATGTGTATTTTTTTATACAAAAATATTGTTCATCAAAAGTACCTATATTATGAAGTCAGAATAAATTAGTTGCGCATAAGCTAGGGTTAGAATACTGTGTAAATTGGGCAAATCGAGTGACGATAACACTATAACTATAATAACACGAGAATAGTAAATGTTTCCGTAATTTAGGTAAACAAATGTATAAACTCAGCTTGGTGCGCTGTTTGGTTTCCATGTTATTCAGTCATTCAGTCGTGTACAAACCTTTGTTATTCATATATTACTATGATATTATTATAATTACACTTAATTAATTTTTTAAACAATTTTATTAAAATAAAATAAATATTACTGTACGTTTAAAATTAAAATATAATAAGATTACTGAAAATGAATATGAAAATAATTACATTAGGTGTATAAGCAACTAAATTAAAAACATAAATAACTTATCTAATATCTAACCTACCTACCTAATATTATGTTTTTTTTTATTATTTGATGAGATTTGAACAAGAAATATTACCTTTGTCCTTTAATATGTTAATAATACTAATGTTGTATAAAATTTAATAAATTCACAATATTATGTAAATAAAACAAACACCTAAGAATTTCTATACATTTGTTATATTGTTAAATTTATTATTTTTGGAATACATTTTTCGTTGAATTAATATGTTAAATAGTTTTTTTTTTAAATTTATTTTACTATTATCACATATACCCAAAGGCTTTCTACAAACTATATAAATAATATTCATAATTTCTTTTCTTAGGTATGCTAAATTTAGTTTTAATTAAATATACATTAGATATGTAGGTCGCTTTTTGTTAATAGTAAAATTTACTTATTCATAAATTTATAATGTTAAAAAATAATGAATTATCATTTTTATTTTTTTAGAAACAAATGGATCTGAACGAGTAAATGTTATATTCTCAATACACCCTGTTAGACGACTACTTGAAGACTCGCAATCTTGATAAGTATGTTGAAAGTGATTTTATTTGCTTGTAAAAAAATATTAGTAACATAGTAATATTATTTTGTTTTTAGAAATGATAATTCATGCTTCGCTGGATTCGTAAATGTTGGTGAATCTATATTATTAGGACATAAAATAATGTTTTAGTAGCAGCTAGTTCATACTTTTGAGCTGTGTTTAACATTTTTGAGAAAAGCAACGATTCAAATCTTGTTTATATTAGTTAGATTCCACCTTTTTACTTATATTTTTAGATTTTATATTTATACTGACAAAATTATGGTCATCAATGAAAATGTACAGGTATAAATAATTATTTGAATTTTTATAGACTTCAATCAAAATTATTTAAATTAATTATCATTACCTTCTCAAGGTTTTCTTACCGGCTGCAAATCACTTATAGTTGGACTATACAAGTGGTATATGTGCAGAGGTTTTATTAACACAAATGGATACTTCAAATTATCTTTCCATAAATCATTTGCCAATTCACATAATTGTACGGAGTTCCCTCAAGCTCTGAAGCATTCATCAATAAAGAGTTTTTTTTATGATATATATCTAATATAAAACTTAATTTTTTACATTTTGATATATATACATAATGATTAATATTTTCAGATAAATAGTTAAAGGTGGTGAGTTCTAGTGAAAATGTGTTGGGATTATTTCCTATAATGACCTTGCTGTTCCATTTCAGGAAAAAGTAAGCTAACAAAAATTTACTATAGTTGTTTAGGTATTTGTATTTTAATGGTATGTTGATGATCAAATCACCAAGCAAGTATATTAATTAACATAATATAATTGTATATGTACAGTAGCACTTTAAAGTGTCAAACTATAAGATAACATAAATAAGTGGATGGATGTAATGATAATCATCATAGATATTACACAGTTGTAGGAAACTAGGCTACACAGATATAACCATAATAGTTAATGTTAATCTTTAATTTTTAAGTATTAAATCTCTTATTACTGACAAAGCCACCCTAGTTTACTGTGTACCTATAAAATATTTATATTTCAAACAATTAATCACAATAAGCAATGATTAGACAAGTATGGTTTCTCAAACAACTGATTTAATAAGGTATATTTTGTTAAATTTTAATTTAATTATGTTTATTTTTTTTTTTGTGGCCTTTGAATGTGTTATTCAATGGGTAAAACATGTTTTGAATGGAGGAAAATGTATTGCCAGTATTAATGGAAATTATGTGTTTACCATTATTAGCTTAAACCTGTCGTTTTGGAAGTGTTGGAAGGTATTATGTATGATATCAGTGTTAGTGATGGATGAACATTTCTTATCAGTATTGAGACCTGTAGACTAATGATGGAGCATGGTCTTTTATTGCTCATATATGTCTCGATACATACCTGATGAATATAATAATAATTATTGTTTTTAATTATTAATCTCAGTAAAAAAAATATTGAATTTGAATAACATTTTTTTTAAGAATAGTCGAATCACATGGTTTAATGTATGTGATTAACGAAAAAACAAATGTATCTGTAGAATTTGTTAATACTATAGAAGTGTACAGCCCAACACTAATACCTAGTCCATAGAAACATTGTCAAGAAGTAACATTTACTTCTGTGTGTTTAGTTTATGATAGGGTACCACATTTTATATCTAATTAGCATTTATAATAGTCTTGTTGGTATTAATAACACTAACATATATTTTATAACTTATGATATAACATATATGTATTTATAATATAAATTTTAATTTTTTTGTGAATGTTCAATGAAAATGTTTTGTATAATTTAAATCAACTTTTGCATTCAAGTTAAATAAATACAGATTAAATTCAGTAGATTTCTTCATAACAATAAATAATGATTTTTTTCTCAACAATACTTTGCTTCATACTTCAATACGTATTTACGTATTCTTAAATAGTAGTGCACAATAAAATAGAGACGAGTCAGTAAGCTGTATATCAAGAAAAAAACTACGTCATCACAACACATAAGCAACTTCATTTACAATCATAGGCATTAAGTTAAAATTTTTATAGTGAATAAAATATTCATCATAGGTACATGGATGGTTATTATAAAATAATATAAAAATAACAAACTTTAATAACAAAATAACTTTTTATTGCATATTACCTATATACATAATTACTTAGGAAAAAAATGAAATATTTAAACTACCTATGGCTAGGGCTGGGCAGTATCTCAAAAACTAGTATTTAAGATACGTATCTGAGATACAATTGTATTTTGTATCATGTATTGTGTATTTAAAAACTTTTTTTGACTTGTTTCTATAATCTTTTTATGATTAAGATACTAGATACATTCATAAATTATGTTTTATTTGTATAACTTTTTTCTTATTGCCCGATACCAAATTTTGGAATTTGTAGTTAGTAATTTCAAATCACTAATTTGTAATATTAGATACTCATAATCTAAGTTAGATTAAAGTAACTGGTGTCTGACGTCGCGTCAGACTAGCGATAATATATGAATATAAAGTGACACATATTAAGTGATCGAGAAAAAAACCAGATTCTAAATTATATGTATTAATGATTTAGACTGTAGTGTATAACAAAATTGATTGGAAATTGAATCCCATTCATGTGAAGAGTCAGGGGAGTCTTTTGTTGTTTTTTTATTCTGAGCCAGACCTGCAGGACAGTAGACAAGTAACAAACTTGAATTTATAAGCTTTTTTAAATCACTGAGTTGCTTAAAAACTATCAAAAAATAAAATTATTATTTATAAAGTATAACACAAGCCTAGCGGCTTCAGCTGCTGTTTAACAGCTATTTGCATTTGCTGGGTTTATTCATTCATGTCCTAAAAGATGAAGACAGACACAAAAATAAAAAAATAAAAAAACACACATCATTGTAAAATCAATACATTCATCGTTCTATTCAGAATCTAAAATAAATTTGATATTTTATATTCTGAGCGGAGCAATAAATGTAAATTGTTTACAATGATGTGTTTTTATGTATCGCTTAAGGTCTTTTGAGACAGAAAGAAATGATTCAATTTTCTTCAACAGCATCTTTTCCGGCAAAATATGAATCTAGTTTGTACTTTGGGGGTCAAAGATCAAAAGTTCCCAATAGTTTTCAAAAGTGTCAGGAAAAATAAACAAAAATTAAGGAAACACTGCAGACCCAATTTTTGAAAAAATTGATTTTTTTTTAGTAACTTATAAAAATAACTGAATGTATATGTATGTACGAATGTAATATATTAGCAATTTCTATGCACTATAACATTTTTGAAATATTGCAACACTTTTTGAGCTATTTATATGCATAAGAATATTTTGAGTTTTATTAGTTTTTTTTAACTATTGTCGTGTCAAAGTTGTTTGGTCTGTCAAAAAACTTGAATATGTAATACAACATTCTTCATAAGTTTATGTTAGTGGAAATTAAAAAAAAAGTTGAACCGTAAATCCACAATAATTTTTTTATCAGCGCCGAATTTTGACAAAATTCATAAAAATCACAAAAATTGACAAATTGTTTTAAGTGAGAAATTCATGAACATTTTTCTATTTATATATAAGCTTTGAAAATTGAATACAAAATCTCCTTTAAGTTTTCCTACATTTAACAAAAAATTTATTTGTGGCCTGTGGGTATATGAAACTTTTATGGTATACGATTATATTTTACACACGTAATGACATTTTCAAATACTGTGTTACTAATACCAGTGCCATATTTATGCTAGGACAAATGTACATTTTCACTGGGCCCGCTCAAAAAAGGGGTTCACCGACTTCAGGCATACACAATTAATTGTATACCTTTTTATTATAATTTAAGAAAACGAAATAGATTTGGATTTTACTTGGATATTTTGGAGGGTTATAATTTTTATAAAGTATGATGGATTTTTGACGAAAACGACAAGTGTTCTAACACCGGAATGAAAAATGTAAACACACGTATGGGTTTTAATAACCGTCATGTTTCGGGTAAATATTTGATAATACGGGTGTTCAATAGATAAGAAAAAACACAACTTTTTAAGGCTGAGCCACCAAAAATTGTCAAGCCAAAAAAAATTTAAAAATATTATTATTTTTATTATTCTAAATAAAATATTAATTCCTAACATGAATGCGCAACAAAATTCGACACAATTTATTTTTTGTGGATTTGGATTAATCAGAATCAATTAATGATTTTATTAGATTTTATTTTCAAGATAATAATTATTGAATTTACCTATGATTGATTGTAAAATTGTCCCTTTTAATTTATTATTATTATTATAAAACAACTAACTACAGAATCGAACTCAACACGAGAACTTCATAAAATTTTATAGAATATCACATAAAGATTGTAAAATACAGAACTATATGGGTTTTGGTCAATTCGGGTGTTTTTTAAACAGAACTATTCAGGTTATATGGGTTTCGATTGTTTTAAGGGTTTTTAGGGGTTCCGGTTAATTCGGTGCAAGGTATTGCGCTCTACTGTCGAGAAGGTCAGTGGGACTGTATGCCACTACCAGAGCGCACTGTCCCCCGGGCGCAGTCTTCTCCACGGCTATAGACAGTATATCGGTGGCTGCTCTAACTAGCTATTATCAGGGCCGATGTACGATGTATATATACAACCGAACTCGTATCGAACACCGTGAGGCGCTCGTAGTAGGCGGCGTCAGACCAGCCGTACGGCAGACCTCTGGCTACTAGCCAGATTAGTGTTCACACCCTGCTTGCATCAGGACCATATAACTTATAAGCTTTAATGTTAACTAATTGCTCCACTGTGCATTACGTGGTCAGTCACTGGCCGCGCACCGGAGCAGTCTTAACGTCCGCCTAACCACAAATCCGCCTCACACCAAAATTTTTTTTGATTTTCAACGCATTTTTTTTTTTTTGATTTTGTTTTGTCATTGTTTATGTGTGATCTTTGATGTTGCGAATAAAGTGCTGGATATTGTTGTGGTTGAGGTAGTGGGTGGATATTGTTATGGTTGTATTTGTGTTGGTTTTTATGATTGGAATTATTATATTTTCGTAGTTGTGCTTTGTGTTTTTGTTGTTGGATTTGTTGTTTGGTTTGATACATTTGGTGCCACTGTGTTTTAGTTGTTTGAGTTGATACTTACCGTGTTAGTACTGTTGTTAAATTATTTGGGTCTAATGACCTTCTTTGTCCATTTTATTAATTTGATAAAGTATGATTTTGACGTACACTATAATAGAATTATAAATATATTCTTAGCTCACACGAGTTACGATAAGTGCCCAGTATTTGGTTGTATTGATAGGAGAGATGAAATGTATATTATTTTTTCTGTTTTGTATATGTTTCTGATAAATTTTGAGTCTTGTCAATGCCTTATTATTGGACCATTGATATTTTCTTCAATAGTGTAAGAATTGTAGTATGTTTTTTTGTAGTTATAGGGTATATGTATTCATTGAAATATATTTTCTATTCGGCCGCACAGGCTGTTTGTTATTTAGTGAGTACCTTGTTGTCGCCGCCTTATTGGAATATATGGATTTTCTTCAATAGTTTCAGAATTTATGTTAGCGTCTGGATGTACTTTTATAAAGTATATTACCGAAGAAACAGTAGACATTTGATGAATGGACAGATTGTTTTCGATAATTTCAAGAATGTAAGTGGTAGTTACCTATCTGTGATATATGTATATGATAGTTTTAGTGTGTTCCTGGGGTGTTATTGACCTCTTTGAACCTTTTGGATGTGTTGATATTATGATATTTCAACATCTAGTTTTAATAATTGTATAATTTTTCATGTTTTAATATGGTTATTGCATTTATTAATCGTAGTTACAACTAATACAATTGTTTACAACGCCACCGTATTAGCATGACATAAAAATAATGGTAAATGGTTAGGTTAGAATAATGGTATGATTGCAAAAGTCACTAAAAGTTACTAAAAGCTAATAATGACAAAAAATATAATAATTTGTCAACATTTTCAAAATCTTGTATTATGGTTTAGAAATAGAATTTTGAAAATCCAGGTCCAATGTGTCACGCAAGAAGTGTTTCTTTCCAAAAAAAAAATTAATCATTTTTATTATATAATTATTTGAAATAAAATACATTTAATGAAATATTTAATTTTTTACGATAACTATTATTGCACTGGATGTGCCGCAAATATTATGGCTTTGGCTATTTTTCACATTCAACTTATGCCTTTTATCTTCATAATAAATAAATACATTTTTTTTTTTAATAATTTGTGATATATTGTGTCATATTATAACCTCTGAGTTCAGATAATATCACGTCTAAACGTCTTGTAACATAGTGGAAAGTTTATGGAAAAGCTATGGAATTATTGTGACGTCATGTTAATTTTCGAGAAACCTATGAATGAAATGTAATAGGGACGTATGATGTGATCTTAGTGTGACCGCTTAGCGAGTATCTTGCCGCCGTCATCACGAACACAGGTACTGACACTGCCGTAGCCGCCGCCTTAATATTATATGTAAAAAAGTAACGACTAGTGAGTTGCGACCATGATTTTTTTTCAAATGTATTTCATTAACATAAACGGTGAAAGGGGGGTATGAAGGGCAAAGCCTCCCATGAAACGTCACATTGAAAATGTATAGTGGGGCTTCAGCCCCCTCTCCATTATAATTGATCCCCCTACGCCTATGATTATAATTTAAGACTCGTCACATATTTATCACTCGTTATCACTTGTATCACAAGTTATCACTCATGAATACAAATGCATTCAATAATGCATTTACTAAAATAAATATGTTATAATAATAATGACTGAAAACAACAAAAATTGTTATTACTGTACTTGATAATCTCGAATAAGTATATTTATTTACCTTTTTCTACGCTGTTTTGTCTGTAACGGTAGGTACATCTCGCCTGGATGAGAATTCGCTATCTATCACTCTTCGACGTGTGCAGCCTGCCTCGTATGTGATTTCGTTGCGTTTAATAAATTTTATTTTTTTAGGTTCGACTCTAATTTTGCTACACATGACGAGTAGTGCACGATCGAGGTACGATCAGTCAATGTCGGTCGGTCGCTGAATTTCTGGGTCGGTAGTTTTCCGACGAACGTTCCTTAGACGTGTCGTAGACGGTCACCCCGAAAGGACATACTAATTGACACATACGAGCCACATAATAAGACTGCACTACCAAGACTGAACATCATCGATTATAAGACTGACGGAAAAGAAATTTGCACAAGTATGTATAATAGGTACCTACTATATTATACTGTTATAAGTTTGGTAGGTATGTGTTTTATTTTGTACATCCATGATGGTATAATATTGCTGAATTTCGAAAGTGTTCGCTCTATAATATAACACTTAACTGCAGTTAAAAAAACATTTAAAAATTTAAAAATATTTAATTATTTTAGGCTCGACTCTAATTTTGCTGAAAATGACCTCTCTTTAATAGTATCATCTTGATCCAATTTACTGAAAGACAAGATACTAGATGTTGAAATCATAACCCTCCTTCTGGTATAAATTTTGTATATGTGCGAATTGTACAATGTTGCTGTACAAAGTAACTAGATTGTACAAGTTACATTATACAATTCGCGATGTGTACAATATGATATATATATATATATATATCACTGTACAAATTGCAAAATGTAAAAACATATTACATTATAAATTACAATATAATAACTGTTATGTTTTAAAAGTATATTCTTAATAAATATTACATATTAGTATATCATATAAAAATAGATATACCTGGTCTTTATATATTAGTATACTTCAATCATTGAAAAAATTACAAAATTTAAAAATATATTATAAAAATTAAGATTTTTCGTATAAAAAAAATATTATTATAAAACTACATTAGGTACACTGTTAAAAAAAATTTAATTTAATTACATATACTTTATCATTATTTATTCTTACAATCAAGTGCGTTATGACAGCGTGAGTTGCATAGTACATTTTTTTTTTTACATATACATTTATTGTTATAGCATTTACGTGTACAAAAACATTTCAAAAAAACTTGCCCTTCAAACATTGATTCTTTTGTATTTGCCGCTCTCAGAGAAATTTTATCCATAGGTATATCATTTATATTTAATATATTTACCCCATCACAAGATGAAAATTGGTTACGACTAAATAGTTGTGCAATAATGCCATTTTTAGTACCGATTTTATACAAATCGTCCGTTGTTACTTCCATTATAACACCTAATAAAATGAAAGTACATCACTTACTAATATTATTATTATTTATAAATAATATTATAATATTATCACTATATAAAGATTAGATAAAAAAAAATCCCAACTACGTATCATTGATATACTAGAATAGCTATAGTAAAAACTTATGATGAACCTTGTATTAAATGTTCAAGCTTTTTGATCGAACGTATAATTTTTATCAACATGAATGGAAAAAATATCTAAGTCAGTCCATTTTTACCAAAGTTTAACAGGTTGCAAAACAATTTATTATTTTATTGAAAATATAAAATTGATCGTAATTTGTTTTCTCGATTTATTAAAAAAAAATAATAGACCATCAGATACATTCATATGCACGTTGGGTCTAGCCGCGAGAGTATTTTATAACTAATCATTGTTATTAGTTTACTGTAAATTATTGGGGTAACGCCTGTTGTTAAATAAATAAATAGACAAATACATTCAAGCCTAACGTTAATGTAATCAAAAATGTAAAACAAAAAATACAATTATGATAAAATTATTTCGCAGAACGTTGATGTTTTATTACTTTATTGTAATTCGATGGTTAAAAGGTAAAAGGGCGAAAGCGCCAATTTCAAAATTGTTGGGGAGACCAGAAAAACATATATTTTCACATAGAGTGTGCTACAACCTTTGAATATCGTTTTGAGACTTGACATAAGACATGATGAGTTTTTAAGTGTTTTTATTGATTATTTGTTCATATTACTAATATATTTGTGTATTATTAAAAAAAAAAGGTATTGTTGCAAAGGGTTTTTGTTTCATTATTTTAAGTTTGTACCTATCTCTACGGAAAACTCTTCAAGCTGTACAATCATTTTCTAGTATTCGAAAATAAGGTCTTTAATTAGATTTAAAATACTGTCAAAATATTAAATACAATGACTCAGCAACTATATATTTTTAAGTATTCCCTATCACGGGGGGTGTAGTGCCCCTTGATCTTGGATCGTATTAAAAAAAAAAAAAAACCCTGAAATAATAAATAATTGTGGTATATTATTATCATGGCCATAGATACAGGGCGATTTATTTAAAATTGAACACTCATTATTTCAAAAAGTGTAATTGTTTAAGAAAATATTTTTTTAAATGACTTCAAGTCATTTACAAAACAACTTTGTTACTAATAAATAATATTTTTTAATTTCAAATTATTTTAATGAAAACGTAGTTTTAATTTCATATTCCAAAGCAGAATATTTTTCTTAGTATTTCGATACATAAAAATCGAATTTAGTGCGAGTAGTTTATGCGTTATAACTTATAAGTATTTAAAGTTTAGTTGAGCGGAGTTGAGTGGTACGTGGTTACCCCATAAAATTTATGTCCACTACTCCGCTCCATCAAAACTTTTAATATTTATATCTCATAAACTAATAGCCTTTAAGTCGATTTCCCATGAATAATTTATAACAATAAATAAATATTAACGTTAATTGACAATTTTTAATCATTATTATATTTTGAACGTTTTTGAATAAATTGTTTTATTAGATTATATTATTTGGTTAAAATTTTAAATCAATATTGATGAATTTTGTAAGTGTGAAATAATGAAAACTGATTGTTTGCAATTTCCAGTCACCAACAAAAGGGTCACTTAAAAGTTTGTAGTGAAAATGTCTATAATTTTTTTCTTGTGTAATTATGAGAAGGGGGTAAGTGATCACATTTTAGCCATACCTGACTCAAAGGTCTGCGCACGCCTATGGTTGAACATTATACTATATGTGTTGCATATACAGTCGCGTGTATGTAAAAGGATTGCGTATATATTATGTATAATGTATATTGAATCACCCAACATACCAACATACCATACGGCCGTAACCACTAGTTATCCTGTGCTTTTAGATAAATATAGAAATATTATATATCACATAATTATAAATTCTCGATTTTTATTTTTTAATCCCTATACTACATTATCACCAGTGATGCTTAACGCTAAATCTATGTACCTATATCTAGCTGGTAAAAATCAACATTTTAATTTAGCTATATTGTATATATAATTTGTGTAGTCCATCGTCGCGACGTAAAACGCGTTCTGAAAAATTCTGCTGATAAAACATTGACCTATAAACCTCGACTAAGTCTTTGTTAAATTATATTTATACATGTACATTGTTATAAACCAATTATATTTAGAAGTAGTAAATCGTAATATAAGCAATTCTTATTATATCTATATTATATATGTAGCCATGTGTATATGTGTCCATCTATGTTATTCTTATATATATGTATACAAGTACCCGTGGTAACGAGCACGGCGATAGCATATGACATTCCGCTGCGTGGACAGTTTTGGTAGCCACAGCGATCTGTCGTCCGCGATTGTCCTCAAGGGGAGTCAGTCGTATTCCAGCAGAACATCTATCCGAACCTCCGAACTCATGTACATTAAATTGTTTTACATTCTTAATAATAAAAGATATAGTCGGTTATTTCGCCAGCGTACTAGTTTTTTAATTTGTCGTGTAGACGTACACAACATTTCTGGTGGCAGCGGTGGGATCACCATTTGATTCAAGTACCTATCTGTACGCTGAGCATTAAGAATAACACGTTATGCTATATTTCTTTTAGTATAACTTAAATCGAATCCGTGAAACGATTAGTGTCCAGAAAATCCGATGCGTCTCGTAAACCAACAGTAAGAAGAATCCAAAGTATCAAGAAAATCCAGAGTATCCAGTGTCGTATATTGTAGACAGTCGTCGAATTATTATTATTTAATATATGTTATATAGGTGGGAATAGTTTATATTATAAAATGTTAAGATAGGTCGTGCCTGGGAAGCAATATGTGCTGAGGCGACATAAAACATGATATATAAGACCGCCGTACGCGCATGCAGGAGGGAGTCCCGTTGTCGTCGAATTGGTCGACGAGGACGTAGGTACGACGAGCGTGCGTGTGGAACGCCAGTCGTTGTACGGACTTTTGATTAAGTGTTATATTTATGTTTGTTTTTGAATTTTAATAAACGTGTTTCCGACCAGAAAAATTATACGTTTTGTTTGAGTAGCCACACAATTCTACGTACTCCTTAGATCTGATCTGTAACCGGTTAATTTATGGTCGTTGAAGATTGAAAGTCTAAACAGTAAAGTAGCGATATCGACTCTTGAGAGCCAAACTGTAACCGGTTAATTTATGGTCTTTTGGCAACTCAAGTGTCGATAGAGGTATATCACCGAAAAGTGCATATACGACACCAGGAAATCCAAAACATCGAGGTATACAGAAACTCCAGTGTACGAAAAGGAAAGTGAACGCGCAGTACCGCCGTACTTGTAGCGCCGCCCGAACCACTGGTTAGTAACGCACGCACGCACACGGACGCGAATCCGAAATACGAGCATCGCCGTCGCCGCGTCCGTTGTACGTGTTGCCGCTGAAACCAAAGGTCAATTTATTGAAGCGCGCACACACACAAAAACGACTCAGAAATCATAATACACGCGCGCCGCCGCCGTGTCGATAGTGCCGCCCGAATCGAACGACACTCACTTACGCACGCACGCATTCGCCGTCCGTGACGACTGTGACACAACAGAACGTCTGTGCCACCGCCGCATATATATATACTATATCATAGTGCCAGCAGCTGATAGCCGCTGCAAAACTGATATCCTCGCGCGCCAGCACACGACGCTCGTAATCAGCGCCGCCGCGAAGTGTAAATAAACAACACGACTCGCGTTAGCGGTTCGAATACGTGATAACCGTTTGGTTTAAAAAATACGCGATATTCTTTGGCCGAGGAGTTCATATTTTTAAAAATATTTTAATCATATATTTTCAACAACAAACATTGTTTTTATGGAAACTTCATAAAAATATAAAGTCAATATTATTATGCAATATCATTCAGTACAATATTTTGTTATAACGATAAGAAAATATTATTTGTCAAATATTCATTATTCAAGCACTTTAAAATATTCACAAAATATTGTAATTTCCTAAATGCTGTGAGGGTAAGGTAATATATAATTATAAAATAAATTTTATTATTTTTGAATAGACGATGCATACACATATTTATATTATATTTTACGTATAATTAGGTACCTATATATATAAATTATTATACATTTTATAATAATTTTAAATTATAGCAATCGTTCGTAATAACGAACGCGGAGAAAAAGAATTATTTGTGTGGTCATCAAATTCCGGGGTGTTGCATAATACGGACAAGTAGCGCCGTCACGCACGAGCCGTTGCCCGTAACAGAAACTGCTTTTGAATATGTCCTGGCGAGGCTTACACAATAGATTAGACACGAATTAACGCATTGTAGCGAGCTGTGACTATTTACCTAATTACCTATTTAATTGATATCATAGTATGTACGTAAATCATATATAGTACGCGTCGTATAAATATAAATATGGTTATATAATACGCGGGCGAGCGCCGCGTCATATTAATGGTAATAGTAATAACGCTGCGCGTGTAGTAGTACGTAAAACATCGAGCGCTTGACCGTGAGAGGCGTGCGTCAATATATATATGACTGCGTATATAAATAACTCTAAAAAAGTATAGATCTTGTGTGTGGTTATGGAATAACACCACAAGTTACAATAACAACACATATATTTTGGACATCCGGCGCGTGTGCAAAAGCGTGTGACAATTCCACGCTAGGCCTAACCGCAGGACGACCATGTACGGTTGTACAGAGTAAAGCAGGGACAGGGACTGACCCACGAGAGAAGCTGATGGACAAGCGTTCATCAGACGAACAACTGACCAACTCACGAACAGTCACTAGTTTTAATATTGTCACAACTCGCTAGCTATAATTTAATTATCTTAGACTTAGAACATTTTTACAAATATTATAATAGAATAAATAATAAAACACTTGAAATTATTACACTTGTATCAAGTTATTTAAATAAACACCATCATCTTATCCATCTACTGGCTGTGGCACGTTACAGCATCGTGCATCAGCTGGTCATCGGCTGTTGAAGTGGGCGTGTTGAATACATATAGATAGGTAATAAAAGAATGGACAGACCACTCCTATACATTCATTTCAAAAATGGCTCGTGGTCTGGAATATGCGGACAGACAACTTTTATATTATACCTTTAAACACACTCACTCCAGAAAAATGTTCACTCTCAAGTTATAAATATATTATGGTGCACTATATACAATTTGAATCCATTCTTATTCTTTTACTATACTTACAAATAAATCTTTAGGTATTGTAACACCATTTCGTTAACTATATAAAATAAAATAGCACCAAGCATTTAGGCATAAAACAGTGAATTCTAAATATCACTCATCGGTCGATTTCCACTACTTATATAGGTAGGTACAACTCAAAACAGTGTAGATAGGTAGTTACTAGTTATAGGGACTCCATTATAGTTACTTATTAAATAGAGATTAGAGAGTAATTAGATATTTGCATCTGCGAATATAAAGTTAAAACCTAACATACATTTTTACATAAACACAATAGAGTACCAACCAAATATTAAATATTGACTACGAGGCAAACAGAATTTAATAAAATAAAAATACCTTATTAAATTCTGTTGGTCTCGTAGGCAATATATATAATATTTGATTGGTACTCTATTGTGTTAATGTAAAAATTAATGTTAGCTTTTGACTTTAAATACGCAGATGCTGCAAATATCTAACTAATTGATAATGATAAATCATAATCCACAATATATCAACAAACAATTTAATTTTTAGATGTCCTACTTTATTTTAGATATAAATGGTTTATCAAACACTGAAAATAAAAAGCACTTAATTCATAATATGAACAAAAATTAATACGTCAAATAATAAATATTTGAGAACTGAAAGTTAGATAGATATAATATATAAAAAACGTAATTCAGCATTCAGCATTAATAAAAATATCTACCAACGATAATACGCAACACCGAATTTCTAGAATTGATTTATCATCAAATTTAAAAGTTAAAATATATTATCTAGTGAATCTCATGGGTTTTTTGATATACCTATATTTTAATTTTAAAACTAGTAGCTTTAAAATTTAAAATTATTTGTACATTTTAGAATGGCGGTAGTTTGAAGTAGATCAGACAAAGTGGGGGGCTGGCTAAAAAATTGAAAAATTCGTAAAAAATATAAAAAATGATTTACAATTAGCGAAACTCGATTTGCAATTATTTCCAATTAGTTTGTAATTAATTGACGGTAGTTTAAAGTCGATCAGACAAAATGGGGTGGCCGGCTAAAAAATATAAAAATTCGTAAAAAATATAAAAATTATAATTATTAGTAAAGGTGTAAATCATTTGGGAGATTTAAGCCAAAATGTAATCTGTAAATATATATATTGTAAAGTTTTTTACCTACATTGTCAGTTAAAAAAATCAAAAAAATCATCAGCGTTGGAACTAGAGTTGTGGGTTGGGGAGGGACACAGGGATAATTCACTAATTGCGTTAAAAGTGTAGCCAAATTTTGACGGGCCTACACTTGGGATGGTATTAGAAGTGATAGAGCACTATTTTTACTTCACATAAATTGTTTATTATGTGGTGAAGGGGTCATATGAAGGAATGATATATTAAAAAAGGTGGGCAAGTGGGTGTCACTCTGCTGTACAGAAGGTTACAAGTGGGTCACTGTAATGGATGGTGTTAAATTTGAATATGATATAATATCATTGTATAAAAAACGATTCTGAGAGAAGACAGTCGGTTACTCAGTCAGCCTATGGGCTATGATATTACTAAATATATTTTATGATATTATTATGAATCAAGTTATTTATACATAACCTATTTACGTAGCACCTTGTTTTAAATTTTGAATTCTTAGCTATAAAAGTTGAACATTTTGTCAAATTTCGAACTTTAAATGCGCTTAAAAAAAAATCGTGCCAATGTATTTTTAATATTTGTCAACTGCTATTGTAACGATATATTAGTAGACTTGCATTAAATTTTCACGCTTTTTTACGCAGAAATACAATTTTATTAATATTTATAGAAAAATGGAAACTGAAAATGTCCGTAAACAGCTCAAAATAAGTCAAAATATTTTGAAAATGTTATGGTGTATTTAAAATGCTAATATAAACATTCGGTCAAAATTTCATGTACCTACGGTCACTTGTTTTAGAGTTGCACCAAAAACCAAAAATCAAAAAATTGAACTTCTCTCTAATATTAAGTATATTATGTATTAATATTATATTTTTTCGAAAGGAAATTTTATAGTTTTAATCCTCTAGATTGTGATACTGTCATATTTTATGATATTATTATGAATAAAGTTATTTATACATAACCTATTTACATAGCACCTTGTTTTAAATTTTGAATTCTTAGCTATAAAAGTTGAACATTTTATACATTTTCAACTACAAAATAATTATTAAATTTTAAGCTCGATCAATTTTGTCAAAATTCAAATTTAAATGCTTATAAAAAAAAAACTGTGAATAAGGATTTTTAATATTTTTTCAAATGTCATTGTAACAATATAGTAGGAGCCTTTTATTAAATTTCAAGCATTTTTACTCAATAATAAAGTTTAATTTTCATTCATAGAAAAAAAGACTAGTAAAATTGGAAACTGAAAATGTTCTTAGCAGTTCAAAACAAATCAAAAATATTTTGAAAATATCATCGTATATAGAAAATGCTAATATAACATTCAGTGAAATTTTCAAGTATCTACAATTATTCGTTTTTAATTACAACAAAATAAGAAAATCGTTACATAAGAAATCGAGTGAATATCAAAATTTGCAGCTTTTTTAATCAACAAATAAAATTGTATTGATATTTATAGAAAAAAAACTAAAAAAAACGGAAAGTGAGAATGTCAGTAAATAACTCAAAATATTTGGAAAATGTTATGGTGTGTAAAAAATATAAAAATGATTTACAATTAGCAAAACTCGATTTGCAATTAATTGGTGGTATTTAGAAGTCGATCGGTCAAAGTTGGGGGGCTGGCTAAAAATGTACATGGCAAACACTTGGTTTGAGCTTCCGTTACAGAGGAGTAGTGGTGGTCAGGTATTGCCCGCTCACCTGTTGCTGTTGCAGGCGTACGGTTACTGACCCTGCGATGTACAGCCGTGCGATGATAACAGACTAAATATATCATGAGAACGGAAAAGTAACGGAACTTAAGGAAAATATTACAATACGCTGGAAAGTGAAAAGTGTGTCGAGACTGTGTGATACACCGCTGATAATAAATATAAAATAATAAATAATTGTTGCACGAAATCTCGATGGTAAAAATACGCTAAAAATTCAAATAATAATATATTAACAACAAAATAGTACTTATCACAATATTAAGGTTAGTGGTGATACTATATATATATATATTGCTAATCGTGACATACGGCAATGACCGGTGGATCAGGCAAGGCCGCGCGGAAAAGCGATATTCGCGAAACGCGACCTTGACCCGATCTTGGCGAAATTAGCTTATTTGGCATAATATTATACATATTATTATTAATTCTATATAGCCGCGACGGTTTATCATCCATCAACACTAATAATAAAATTAATTACTTTAAAATATATTAAATATAACATGAAATAATTCAGTAGTTGATAAAATATAGGTTGATCGAGCGTCATCGCTTAATATCGTTGCTCCTGAGCGATTTAGTTCAGCAAATTTTACTTTGGTTTTCATACTTATTGGATCCAAATCGAAGAAAGTTTGAATACGACCATTTAAAACAAACACTTTTAGTCCAATGAATCACGTCTCAGGTAGGAAGTACTCAGTATAGTAATTACTAATTAGTAGTTATCAGATTGTTATGTAACTTGTAAAATATTTATTTATTTTCTATTTCTAATTAGGTAAACAAATTATTAGTCAATATATAATATAATGAGTATGTATAGTTATTTACCTTAAGTTACAACTAATTATTAATTAACCAATCGTTAGAAGTTCAATTTATGTAACTAACTTTTTTCAAATGAATAGTATTGATGTGATATAAATGTAATTCAATAATTTATCATTGCATGTTTCAAGTCTTTACGAATAAAACTCATTAGGTACCATAGAAATAATAATAATAGAAAAAAACTAATAATAATATTATGTTATAAGTTATATTATAACAGGTACTATATATAAATCTTATATTACCTATTTACACAATGACATTTTAAAAATATTTACGTTGAATCAATTTATTCCGAAAACATTGCATTTATAATATTATGTAATATAATATATAATATGGTTATTTATTTTAATAGTATATATTTATATCATGTACCTACTTACCTAATTACCGTAGACCACAGTGTTTTAGATTCTGAGCGGATGCATGAGTGGATTTACCTATTGATTTTACAATGATGTGTGTTTTTTTTATTTTATTTTATTTTTTTTTAGTGTGTGACTGTCATCATCTTTTAGGACAGTGAAAGTGCTTAGATTTTCATCAACAGTATCTTTTCTGATAGGAAAGTGAATCTAGTAGTACTTTGGGGGGTCAACGGTTCCCAGTAATTTTCAAAAGCCCCGTGAAAAACAAGAGAAAAATTAAGGAAAAACGGGAAGTTTTACGCAAAATCAATTTTTGACTTAATCGATTTTGGTTCTTGCCTTCTTGATATAATTCTAAAACAAATGACCGTAGATACATGCAACTTTGACTGAATGTTTATATTAGCATTTTCTATACACCATAACATTTAAAAAAATTTCTTTTGTTTTTATTCTATAAATATCAATTACATTTTATTTGTTGGGTAAAAAAGCTTGAAAATATAATAGAATGCACCTCATATATTGTCTCTAAGACAGATAAAAAAATATTAAAAATCCAGGGTCACAATTTTTTTTATACGCATTTATAGTTCATATATTGACAAAATACGTAAATTCTCGATAATGGGTAAATAATTTTGGGTTAGAAATTCCTAAAAATTTTTCTTTTTAAATCTAAAATTTGAAAATTTAATACAAGATTTCTTATCAGTTTGTTTACAAAAAAATGCATTCTGTAAACGACACTTTCCTAATAAACGACAAAAGTTATATAGTATAGTGGAGGGCGCTCTACTGTGTCAATACATAGTTTTAATTTTCTGATACCATTATTTATAACACATTATATCTGCAATGATCAAACTCTGTGCTGTAAACGATAGTTTTCCAGCTGTTCCCACATTCACAGTTGTAAATTTACATATACTTGACATATTATAGTTGTACAATACTATTTTAAAAATATTAAAAATCCATCGTCACAATTTTTTATAAGCATTTAATGTTCAAATCTTGACAAAATACGTAAAATTCACAATAATGTGTAAATTTTATATTGAGTTAGAATTTCATAAAATTGTTTGTTTTTAAATCTAAGATTTAATATTTAATACAAGATTTCTTATAAGTTCGTTCTACCTCTATCAACAAAAAAATCTCTATCGGAAAGTCAAAGTAAATTCTTATGAGCGTTTAAATTTCATATAGCGGTTTTGTTATTTTATTGTTATTCAAAACGAATAACTGTAGATATACGTACAAGAAAATTTTACTGAATGTTATATTTTCATTTTCTATACCATACAATTTTTCAGTTTTTTTTTTCTATAAATATCAATAAAATTGTATTTGTTGAGTTAAATTGCGTGAAAATGTAATACAAGACTCCTGATATATTATTACAATAGCAGTTGAAAAATATTAAAAATACATATAGGCACATTTTTTTATAAGCATTTAAAGTTCGATTTTTGACAACATTTATCAAATTTAAAATTTAATAATTATTTAATAGTTAAAAATTTATAAACTGTTCAAATTTTATAGCTAAGGATTGAAAATTTAAAATAACGTCTCACGTAAATAGGTTATATATAAATTAATTTATTCACAATAATATAATCAAATATACTTAGTAATATCATACGCTGTCTGGCCGTCTTCGCTCACAATCGTTTTTCTTTTACAATGGTATTATATCATTGAATTCAAATTTAACACCATCCATTAGAGAGACCCACTTGTAACTTACTGTACAGAAGAGCGACACCCACTTGCCCACCTTTTTTTAAGTTTATTTCATGATGATATGTTTTTTTTTTTTTATTGATCATTAAGCTCGGCAACTATAGCCATTTGCTGTTTGTTTGTTTACAGGGGAGGGAACTGTTGGTTTGTAAACACTTGTGTTTGGTTTTTGGCAGAATATCAATTTGGGCACCTATTGTAGGTTTCTGCCATGGCCGGTCAGGGGAAAGGCGGCCTCTCTCTCCAGACAGTTGCCTGCCCTGAAAGAAATGCCACCCGTGGTCAAGATTTGAACCGGCGACGTTACGCGTCGGAACCGACTTCTTAGTCCGCTTGGCCTCTTTGTCCCCCTGATATGTTCTTGATAATGTTATTAAAGTAATTAATATTTTTAGTTTTTTGGAGCATTTTTTCTAACGGCGGCTATTTACACATTGGCCACCGGTAGCGATATATAAAATGTTTGCACAAAGTGTGCCGCAAATAGGTACCTACTACCTACCTAATGAGAATGTATAAAAAATGTATAGTATTTTATATATAATATTATTTTCTAAATACAATTAATTTTAAATTAGGTAATGCATTTAAGCTACCTATTTATTATTAGCACGAACCTCATTTATATTAAACATGGTATCAATTAACTTATAAATTATAAGTTAATAAAATCTCGGTGCCACCTAGGTCGACCCCGCCTAGTAATTAATAGTAATAATATTTATAATGAATTTTTTTATTCGTTTTAGTTGATATGTATAATTAAACATTCATAATGTGTTTGCTTATATTTATTAGGTACAAGATCTTACGAGTGTTTAGTATAAAATGATAACAGGCTACGTGCGATAAAAAAAAATGATTAATATGCAAGTAGGTATAGTTATATATTTTGTACGTAAATAGTGAAATACGACGAAATTCCGAATAGAATTAATATAAACTGAAATATATTATGGTCAATTGTCATGTTAAAATACGTAGGTATAATATAATTTACCAGCATTGCCAGCTTCAGCATCGAGCTTCTGAGATTATTAATGTTACCATAGTATTATGTTCTTTAAATGTCTGATAAAAAGATGGAATTACGATTTCGCGCGTACAAGCGTGTCTTTTGGTTTACAGATGGTGAGAATGTCATCACAAACGCCTAGCTTGCTGTCAAGCGATATTTAATATAACATAATTAATAATAATTGAACCATATGCCAATAAATATTGTATACTTCATCAGTAGAATTTGCCCACCAACGTCCACCATTATCTATAAATACGAAATACGTCTACTGTGTGACTTTCTGAGCTAGACCTGGTGGAAATACAATACACTATTCATTGTTATTATTATTTTAGTTTTTTTTCACGCTATAGTTATGTTGGTGAACCAATAGTACAATTATAGTAATCTCTGTTGGTCAAATGAAACACGTATGCACCATTTTCTCGGATTCTAGCCCAAAATATAGGCAGCCACGAGTCTTTTTGACGTAATCGGACTATTTTTCGACAGTGATAAGTTTCCTCCGTCAAATCACCTTGTAAAAACCATATACGATGAAATAACCGAACAACACATTTGAATCTAATTTGGTTGCCGGTGGGTCCATCATAGGCATTACTATCTTAAAGTAATATATAACTTATTATTATACCGAAATCGTATTATATAAAATCATCGGTATCTGTTTCAATATAATTATTCTGTTCACATTTTTAATTTAAAAAAAAATTTGCTACGTCTCTACAATCTAAATAAATTATTTACTACTGTATTTCATATATTAATATAATTTGTACATTATAATTGTTTTCGTAGTTTTGGTTATAAATTACGTCAGCCTATTTCTTCATACTTTCTAAGTAAGTAAATTTGTTGGACTACACTGAAATCATTCGATAGAGAATTTTGTCGATAAGCCCGTATTTTGCGCATAACAAATTATCACCTGAATAACTTATTATTCGAAGGTATTTCGAAATGACTCGTTGGAAAAACACATGATTGTTTTTCAAACGTTCGTTACGTTACGAGTGCAGAAATGCAATCCATAATATTTTATAGATAAAAATAATCGCTGTCAGTAGTATAATGTGATTATTCAAAGCTAAAAAATTATAGTTATCAAAAAAAAAAAAATGTGCCGGTATGAAAAATGCACGCCTGTGGTTATTTCATTAAAATAAAACTAAATATAAAGACAATTTTATTTATTTCTTAAAATCGATGAAATCATAATAGAACCAAAAAAATTATTGTTTATTTAAATAGATTCAGAACAATAAAATGGTTCCACTGCAGGTTTCGGTTCCGAGATGTTCTCTAGGAACTGGTAAGTTCCAATTTCGTGTCGTTAGTTTTATATTACTGTCATATTAGACTAAATTGATTAATTATCAAACACGCCACTGGTAGAAGCGCTTTGTGCTGTTTTCCCAGTACTTTCCATATAATATAATATTACAGGTATAAATTATTACGGTGGTATAAAATACGTCAAAATCCAGTGTTGTACTAATAAAATATATATTAGAAACGCATGAAGCACACATATTATTTTGCCACCTTATAATCCCATAATATAGAAAAATATATATTTAAATAATACATGCTTTGTCATAATATATATATATGTTTATATATATATATACTCAATAGTGTTATAGGTATATTACTATATTTTCACTAACAATTCTAGGTTTATACTATCGACTAGGTACATACCTACGATTTTTATTATATTATGACTTATGTTGTAGGTATGTATTAATTATGAGCCATACCTAATCGGTACAATACTACATTGATAGTTTATGAATTGGAATTTTCTTTGAAAATTGTACAGCTGACAAATTGGAATAAAATAATACTATATTATTGTTTTTTTAGTAGATGGTACTTCCTGGATTTTACATTAGTATGAAAAAATTGTTTAGTTTTACAAATTGAGTATCTCCATTAATTAAATTTTGTTTCTTTTTATTAGTTGCTGTCAAAAATCTTAAATGCGGTCACAAAAATTACATAATTTATTTTTATAAAACTATTATAATGTAAAGTCAATAAATTATGATAGACACAAAGACGTTGAAAACATTTTCATGTAAGTCTATACTGGATGTCATTTTAACTATTTAAATACACAGTATGTGAAAATTCATATCAAATAACTAAGAAAATATGCAGTAGGTAACCTATACAGGGTGTATCTTATGTCATTGTACGCGAGGTTTTTTAACGATTATAGATCGATGACATGGAATTTCGTTAAAACAAAAAAGACGTGTTTCTTTATTTTTAACAGGCAATTTTTTTATAATAATTTCAAAATGTTTAAACACGCAGGTGTACCAATAGAAAATCAACTTTATTTTTTCAAACAGCAACTACTATATTTTTAATGGATTCTAGTAAAGCTTTTTTTTCTGAAAATTTTGATACCTAGTCAAATCATCAATTTTGGTGCGCTAGTTTATTAACTATGACCATCTAAAGTTTAGTAAAATCTGCATTAATACTTTTAATTTTAAATAATTTGTATAGGTTTAATTTACAAAATCTAAATAATTTTTTCTTATATATAACTACCTATTTTATACACTTAAGTAGTTTAATCGGTTATCTAATGACACAAAAAAAAAACATAAACAAAATTGTTGGGAAACATAGTTTATTATTTTTATTTTAACATACAACCATCAAAATCAATATTATTATTTTAATTTGTTATTATATGTAATCGTAATTAATTACTTCACAGTTATTTTTCTTATAATATAATAAATTTAGATTTTTCATTAGGTGGCTAAAGTAATAATGGTAGATTGGTAAATGGTATTCGATTGTTGACATTAATGTCTTAGGTATGTATGGGGTTAAAAAAAATTGTGAAATGAAAAAAGTGCAATGTCTTGTGATACTCTTCTCGTAGTGGGATAAACTTCAAATTTGAACCATATAGGTCATACTCATTGGTAGGCCTATATTGGTACGTATCGCATACAAAGTGCGAATTTAGGAGTTGTAATTCATAGCCCTTCTTATTTTTTAGTTTTGGACGTTTAAAATTAAAATTTTATTTCGTCCTTTTCCTGTCATAAATTCCTATCATACTTTTCTTACAATAGCATTAATTTGGATTCTTTATTAGGCGGCTTAAGACTAGGTAATAGGTACCTAATTGTATTTGATTCTTGTTATAATAATATTAAAAAGGTGGATAAGTGGATGTCGCTCTGCTGTACAGTAGGTTACAAGTGGGTCACTGTAATAGATGGCGTTAAATTTGAATTCAATGATATAATATCATTGTATAAGAAAAACGATTCTGAGCGAAAACAGTCAGTCAGACTATGATGTTACTAAGTATATTTGATGATATTATTGTGCATAAAGTAATTTATATATAACCTATTTACGTGGAGCCTTGTTTTCAATTTTCTATCCTTAGCTATAAGAGTTGAACATTTCATAAATTTTTAACTACAAAATAATTATTAAATTATAAATTTTATAAATTTTGTCGAAATTTGAACTTTAAATGCTTATAAAAAAAAATTGTGCCTATGTATTTTTAATTTTTTTCCTCTGCCTTTGAAACAATAACCTAGAAGCCTTGTATTAAATTTTCACGCTTTATTTCCCAACAAATAAAATTTTATTGATATTTATAGAAAAAAAAAACTAAAAAAATGGAAAACTGGCAATGTCCGTAAACAGCTCAAAAAGAGTCAAATTATTTTCAAAATTTTATCGTGTATAGAAAATGCTAATATAAACATTCAGTGAAATTTTCAAGTATCTACAGTCATTCGTTTTATAATTACAATAAAATAAGAAAATCGTTACTTGAGAAATCGAGTGAACATCAAATATTGTAAAAATATGAATTTCAAACGCTCATAAAAATTTAGTTTGATTTGCTTCTAGAAATTTTTTTTTTTTTTGTATGAAGGTAGACAAACTTATAGGTAATCTTGTATTACATTTTCAAATCTTAGATTTAAAAAGAAAAATTTTTATGAATTCTCAACTCAAAATAATTTGCTAATTTTCGTGATTTTTCCGTATTTTGTCAAGATTTGAACTTTAAATGCTTATAAATAAAAACTGTGACTAAGGATTTTTAATTTTTTTCATCTGCCTTTGAATCAATAACCTAGAAGCCTTCTATTAAATTTTCAAGCTTTTTTACTCAACAGATAAAATTTTATGATATTTATAGAAAAAAAAACTAAAAAAAATGGAAACTGACAATGTCCGTAAACAGCTCAAAATAAGTCAAAATATTGGAAAATGTTTGGTGTATAAAATGAAAATATAAACAACCAGTGAGAATTTTATGTATTGTCATTTGTTATAAAGTTACAACAAAAACCAAATTCAATTTGTGAAAAATCGATTTGCGTAAAAATTCCCGTTTTTCCTTAATTTTTCTTTTGTTTGTCTTGGCGCTTTTGAAAATTACTGGGAATTTTAAATTTTGACCTGCCCAATGCACCAACGATATTCACTTTCTAATCGAAAAAGTTACTGTAGTTGAAAATCGAAGCATTATTTCGACTACTTATCGTGTACATGACACAAAAAAAAAATAAAAAAAAAAATTTAAAACACATATCATTGTAAAATCAATACATTCATCGTTCCACTCAGAATCTAAAATCTGCAATTAACTTAGATTAAAAGTATGCCTAAGTCAGGTTTCATATTAGTTAGGTTACAAACCTATATTGAGATTGACTATTTATCTAAATATCTTGCAAATAGTTTATTTTAAATCACGATTATTGAATAATTCTTAAAGATATTTACTGCTAAATTCATTCTTTGCATGCGATGCCTACCAATATAGGGAACTTATGGTTCAAATTTCAAGTTATAATAGTTAGATATAAGAAAAATGTATTTAGCTCTTGTAAATTAAACCTATACCAATTATTTCAATTAAAAGTATTAATGCAGATTTTATTAAACTTTAGAGGGTCATAGTTAATAAACTAGCGAACCGAAACTGATGATTTGACTATAAAAATTTTAAGAAAAAAAAGCTTTACCAGAATTCATTAAAAATAAAGTGGTTGCCATTTGAAAAATAAAGTTTATTTTGCTATTGGTACACCCAAAAATTTTGAAATTGTTATAAATGAATTGCCTGTTAAAAATAAAGAAACACGTCTTTTTTGTTTTAACGAAATTCCATGTCATCGATCTATAATCGTTAAAAAACCCCGCGTACAATGACAAGATACACCTACACCCTACATAGCTATATCCATGACATATTAATATATTATATACCTACTGCTTTATTTTCTAGGTAATCGGAAAAAATCCCCAAAGAAAATACTTATATATTTGTACATCATAAATTTCTCATAACTCGCTTTAAAATTAAATATAATATAAGCCCTATGACATTGCCTAGATAATAATCTTAACTTTAAATTTATAAGAAGTTAATTGACTCCAGTGGCGTGTATAGAAATAATTTTTTGGTTGAGCTATATCATATGATTGAATATTAAATGATACCCTAATTTTACAGTAAAATCTAAAGAAATGTGTTACTTATATAGTCGTCGAAATTACCTCCCAATAAATATAAATAATTGCGCCGTTATTACTTTTTTCGTCTTGATAATGTTATTAGTTATGACTTGAGACCGGATTTATATGCACTTAAAATCTTGAAAATAAGATGCTTCTGTGCTCTATAATTTGTAATATAAATTATGAATGAACACAACGCTGGTTTTTGTTATTCATAAAATAATATTATCTTTATTGAAATAGACACATGAAATAATTTATTAGATCACAATGTTTTCTTTTACGTAATTATTACCACTCAACGGTGATTTGACAATTATAAAAAACGTACAACAGGGAAGTGTATTTGATGTATATAATAGTTTTGACTCACGAGATTCCGTTGCTCTTCCTTTTGGTGGCTGGTCCGTGATTGAATTGATGACAACAGTGGTCGCGAGTATTAACATCGGTATCGGCGCACTGTGTTCACTAGACCAGCGGTTCTCAACCTGTGGTACGCGTACCACTAGTGGTACGCGGAGAGGTCATAGGTGGTACGCGAAGAAAATCTTCCTTTATAAAAAAAATTGGTATGAATTATTATTAACATTAAATATTATTTGGTTTATTTAATGTTTATTTGATGGTGTGGAGGTCGTTTGTAATCGTAGCAATTAAGATAACGATATTCTCATTAATATAATATAAAATTTATATTATAAATCGATAAAGTTTATCGGATAAGCCCGACAAAGCGTATTCTTATTTCACAATTATGTGTTTTTACCTTAGTTTCGTGAGTTCCTTCAGTTTATTCACGAGTGGCATACGCGTTGTTTGCATCAAGTGTATTTTATATTTTTATGTAGTTTTTTCGTACTTTTTTTTGATATAAAATTTAGTAAAATGAAAAGATTTTTAGAAAGCGAAAGCGCAAATACTAAAAAACAGAAAACACAGGCGAATCGTAAATATGACGATAGTTACTTACAATTTGGATTCGTTGTAAAATTTGGTTCTGAAAATTCTACTCCGTTACCTCAATGTGTAATTTGTCAAGAAAAACTTTCAAATCAAAGCATGAAGCCATCGCTACTTAAGCGCCACCAATTATCGAAGCATCCAGAAACAGAAAATAAACCTATTGAATTTTTTCAGAGAAAATTAACTGCATTCCGAAAGGAATCGAAATGCATGTATAGTTTTACAAACTTTAATGAAAATATCGTTAAAGCATCTTATTTAGCGAGTTTAATTATTGCTAAAAATGGAAAACCACACACAATTGGGGAAACACTAGTGTTGCCAGCAGCAAAAGAAATCGTGCGATGTGTTCTTGGAGACAAGGCTGCAAAAGAGATTGAAAAAGTGTCACTTTCAAACGATAGTGTCAAAAGAAGAATTGATGACATGTCGTCAAATATAAAAAATAAATACATTTTCTCACTTATTGTACACAAAAAATAAATATAGAAGTAGATTAAACGTAGAAAATAATTTAAGACTTAAAGTTAGCAATTTGGAGCCCGATATTGACGTCATTGTCCGTTCAAAACAACAGCAATCGTCTCATTGAAATAAAAAGTAAACCATAATAATTATAATAATTTTACATATTTAATTTTTTTTTATATTTTTAAGTTTTTTTCTTTCTGTGCATTACTCAATTAAATACTTTATTTTTTATTATATATTTATATATTTTATATTATCTCATTTTGTAATTCCTAATGAAATAAAATTCTATACATACATATAACATAAACGTATACATTATTAATAAGCAAAAAAAAAATGGTCAGGTGGTACGTAAAAATTTTCAAATTGTGTAAGTGGTACGTGACTATAAAAAGGTTGAGAACCGCTGCACTAGACTGATCGTTATGATATTGTTGTGTGTAGATTCAATATCGTGTTATTAAATACGGGCAGTCAATCGGCGGCGGCGTATATAAATAACGATTGACAGAATTAAGACGGGTTTTACAATAATACGATGTGTGTGTGTGTGTGTGTGCGTATTCGCTAGATAATTGTTATCGGCGGTATATAATATATACGGGTCGGACGGCGGCTATGGCTCGTTCTCGAGGTATTATTACCAACGGCGATTAAAATGTGCGTAACATCCAACGACGGGTGCGTGACGTTCGCAGTACAACTTACGGTTTCGGACGACGGCGGCGCGTCGGCACGTCGTTTACGATTTGCAGGGAGCGGGTAGATATTATTATATTATAATCGAATGACGGCTATGCTCGTTCATTCACGATATGATAATTTAAATATCTATGGGGACAAGTTAATATCTATCGTCTCGTTTGATCTGGATTTTACCATATCCGAGTACGATAGACCTTTAACGCAGCGGCGGTGGCGCAGCGGGACGGGACAACACGTGGTGATTAGTTTGATCTGGTCATGCGACCATATCCGAGCTCGACAGAAGAAACGGACGGCGGAGACAACGATACGATTACGGCGGCAGTGGTGGCGACAATATTTACCTCTGGGTAATTCGACATGGATTTACCATATCCAACCACAGGGGTAAATACCGTATACCAAGTTACTGGTCTAAAGGAGGAAGGGAAGACAAGACACTTGGGTGCCGGCTCTGGCCTATACTTATGAGTATGTTCGGTGAGCGGCGTGGTTCTGAATGATAGTGACTGTTGTACATATTGATGTAATTTGGAGGTGTTTAATTGATTGGACGAATGCGTAGTGGTGATAATTATCCGTAGGGATGGTACGCTACATCATTTTATATTGGTCAGTGCATATTAATTAGTATACAGTACTTAATTAATATACACTGATGACGGTTTCAAATGCGGCTTTTGCTGCACGCTATCTATTATCAATGTTTGGCGGCGGTGTTGACAGTGTTGGTTTTCTAGTATCGCTTCTTTCTGCTAGCGGCGCGCCGATCTATCGCTACAGTGCTGCGGTTTCATATACTGTACACTACGGGGCGCGTGTGTGCTTCGATTGCGTAGGTACTCGTTTTCTGTCTCGTTACAAATTTTATCAAAATAATAAAAATCATAAAAATGTATTAAATACTGAAAAAAACAAATAAAAGTAGCAGTTTATAAAAACAAACAATTATATTTAATCTATAATATGGTGATACACTGGCATACTGGTGTACCTATATTTAACTGTTGTAACACAAACTAATGAATTCAAAAAATAATATTACTAAAATAAAAAATAAAAAGTAATTGCATATAGTTCATTAACAGAATAATATTATGTATTCAAACTCGAACTTAAATAATTCAGCCTTATGAATTCAAAAAATAATAATATTAAAAATAAAAAACGACTGCATATAGTTCAACAACATAATAATATTATGCATTAAAATAACTCAAACTTAAATAATTCAGCCTTATGAACTCAAAAAATAATAATAATAACAAGTTTTAAATAATAGAAATAACAATTTTTTTATTATCTATTAGATTTTTATAAAATATTCAAATTTGAACCCAATATGGCAATATATTACTAAAACATGTTTTTTACACAAAATATTCTTTAACCTTAAAATATTTATTTTATGCGCTAAAAAATGTTGTATATCAGTTCATAGGTTAATGAAACGTCGAGAAAGCTTATACAATTAGAGCTGCATACTCTCAGTAAAGATATGTAAAAACATAAAAAACTGGTCTCTAGTTATGACTTTTATTATAAAATTGATAATCATGTTAAAAAATCATTTAAGATGTTAGGATTCATAAACAGGAATACGATTAATTTTTTAAAATATTAACTCATTTATGATGTAATATTATTTAATTTCTGTATAATACTTGGCAAATTGGGATTCAACTTACTGTACTTTTAATTTTTATTGCCAAAAGGTAACCTATCCATTTATGAATGAATATTTATATAGCAATATCATATAATATAATATGTACCTATTTATCAATATTATACAGGGGTGGACGACCAGGTGTGCTAGCCGTAGCTGAACCATGCCGCCTCAATATATGGGCCGCCAGTAGCTCATGAACATTAGTTGACGATGTTAACAAGGCTGGGACAGTCAACTATTTTGTTTAACTCGTTAAGTTAAGTTGATATAGAAAAAAGTGGGCAAGTGGATATCGCTCTGCTGTACAGTAGGTTACAATATGACATTAAATTTGAATTCAACGATATAATATCATTGTATACGAAAAACGATTCTGAGCGAAGACGGTATGTCAGCCTATAATATTATTGTAGGTAGACATATTTTATGATATTGTTGTGATTAAAGTAATTCGTTTCAGTATCAGGCATTAGTATCTATTTCATTTTTTTTTTTTTTATTCAAACAAAAGGTACCTTTTTTGAAAATAATATTAACAGTCTATGGTAATTTGTGTACTAATTTCTGTGAAATAAATTTTAAAAACGCGTAACGGTAAACGGCAGTTGACGAAAAAATAATATGTCAAAGTTCACAGCTCCACAGAAAACAGTATGAAAACTAGAATGTGAAAAATAATTTTCGACGACACAATATGACACAGTCGAGAATCGACAAACTATATTTTGTTTATGGCCACTAATCCACTATAAAAATCTATTATGACCCGCACTTATTGGGTGGTTTATTGAAAAATAAAAAGGAATCAGAGTCCCGGGTATTTATTTAATTAGGTAAATAGTAAATACGATTAACTAGCACGCTACTACGGGTTTAAATTATTTACACCGACGGGTCACCGGCCAAGTTATTGCCGTATAAAAACTATTACTATAAATTATTATTTACTAATTATTAATTAATATATTTAACATTATGGATTTTTTTTATAAATACATTTTTACAAAATTGAATTTATTTTAAGATGATGCCAGCGTACTATTTGTTTTCTCTCTCTGACCCACGCGCAACATAGACAAAATACATTTAAGCATAATCTTTTTTTCTATGTTTTTTTTCTTTATTTCTATGTTTCTTTATAATCTTAGAGTAAAAACACCTATTTCAAAAAAGATAGAGATTAATATTTTTGAGGGAATGACATATCGATTTTATATTTTATTGTTATTTGACTTTGTATTCGACTTTCAAAATAAACAACGAAATTTACATTTAAAGATGTTTAAAATTTTGTTTTGAAACAATATTTAACAAATCGACATTCCCTCAAAAATACTATTCTCTATATTTTTTGTAATGGGCGATTTTACTCAAAATTACATAAATACATAGAAAAAATGATTCTGCGTTTTGTCTATCTCCCAGTCCGCCCCTGATATTATAATCATATAATAATTATCATTCAAATTGTATTTATTTAGTATTATTAACTATTATTTTTGACGTCTGTACCCAACAGTACGGTTATGTATCGCTTTGGGGATTTTTTTTTTCCTAGATTCATACTCTATGACTCTATAGGATGGATGTGTAATACACTGCATTTTTTTCTCAGTTTTAGACAACATTTTATAATATCCGAAAATTAACTGATAGATTACACTTTTAAACTACTTAGTAGCCATTACTCACCATCACCCCTTAAAACGCTCTAAGGCGGCCGATTACACCCTTTGCCACGTTACTGATAAAAAGATCAAAAAGAAAAAAAGGTCACATATTTTACATAGCCCGAGGTTGTCCCATTAATTTCGAGCATGGTGCGTCCAAAAATGTATACCTATTTATTTATACCTACCTTTCAAATACTAGGTTAAAAGGCTTTTAGCTGTAATATACAGTTTTGTAATAAACGACACGAGTTATATAGTATTGTGGACGACGCTCTACCGGCATTAACACATAGTTTTTAATAAGTACCATTATTTTATAATATTGTTACGATTCTGAAGGTACGAACCACTCGTTTCACCGCTATGCCGCGCTATCGATACCGCGCGCCCGCGTACCGACACGACATTTTTCTCGCGGACTAACGTTAGATAGCGCTCACTGACCACCCATTGTAAATCTGACAGAGTACCGCCGATTAATTATACAATTGGCCCTTTCGGGGAGGGTTAATTGAGACAAACTGGTAAGGGAATACGCTATGGATAGATTCATATGTCCGTCCAACACATAGCGACGCGGGAAATCGTCACCAGTACCGAAACGGGTCCTTCGCTTGTCTGACCGTAGTGAATGAGGGCCACAGTACATATAGGTAAGGCCGACGGCCGTATCTTCGATTCCGTTTGTCGACCAAAATATTGGTATGAATAGACACCACCGTTCAGAGTCGTGGGTAAGGCCGTAAAACCACTTACTGTCCGAATGCCTGATCACCGTGCCTATTTCCACCAATAGTCGTAATTTTCCTTTTTTGCGTCCGTATACTCTTTACTTTCCGGTGATATCAAACGGCGTAGTATAACGATCTGGGTACGACATTAATACTCCGTACTTACGATCGATATACTACTGTAGTGATCGCCGTGCAGGGCACGTTGAACACTAATACAATAATTATTTAACGACGTCGCACGTTCGTCGTTGTCTTGAGTCGTGGATGAGAAAGATAGGTGATAATTATAAACACTTATAGACTTCTTAAATATAACAATAATTTAACACTTTATTATTACAAATTCAAATACACAATAATTATAAGCACTGTCGTAAGCTTGTTAGACCTACGACGAGGGCTGACTATCTTCTAAGTAATGGTAGGCGCTCTATCCGTATTTATGCGGGTTCTAACAATGACGTACTAGTGGCGTGATAGATATATTCTAATATTACTTCCCTAGTAATGTCGAATTGCATTATTGTGGAAATAGGTAAAACAACTTGTTGTTTTCACCTCTGATCTATGCTTCCTGTTATATGCCTACATTACCTATTATAAATTATACAAAATGTATAATTTATTCTACATGATATTGTTTAATATCATATTATAGCTGTGGGTATTAATAAATCCCTAATATTGCTGAATTTCATTAATATGTGATTAGCTATAACAATTTGTTGTTTTCGCCTTTGGCCTACGTTTTTAGGCTTACTTTATATTCCGTATTAATACCTACATTACTACAAATAAATTATACTATATGTATAATTTATTTATTCTATATTATTTTATTTAAAACAATACTATAGCTTTTGGGTTTACTACACTACGATACGAGATTTGGTCGATGTGGAAAGAGTCGAATAAATAACATATTCGTATCGCTCCGAGAAGCACCTATTAAATCGTTAGTGTGGCGGCAAATATTAATCTGTTGACTACTACTGCGAGAACTGTAAGTCTAAACTTTTATCATTTATATATTTTGTACGAGATCATAATATCTCCGTTCTGTTATTGCCAATTATATTAAAACATACCAAGTTATATTTTGTTTGTATAAACTTCACCCTATTATAATTACTACATTTGAATTATATTCATATCTTTATTTTACCCGTAATTCGGCACACGGGATGATTAAATTGTTATTACTACGTGAAGATGATATTTTATGTTTTATATGTTACTGTATTTTATGAATTTGTTTTTACCAATATAATAAATGATATTGACCTTAATGAATATGTGTTCCGTTCATTACAACATGTTATGAATAATTAATCTGCCTTAACAAAAAAAATAAATCCGGATCCACAAAAGATAATTATGTAGAACTTAATGTTTTACCGATAAGTCTTTTGTACAACAAATTTGCTATACGTCTTAGATAAAATAAATGTTCTCTGCTGGATGATATATGTAGATAATAAGCGTGAAATCATATCTTATGAGTTATGACATAAAAATTGACTATGCAAAAAAAAATGTAGGCCAGAAATTTTTTAACTATCTAGGACTAAAAATATTCAACTCTTTAAAGTTAAATGTAAAAAAGGGAGGGTAAGTGGATGTCACTCTGCTGTACAGTAGGTTACAAGTGGGTCATGGATGGTATTAAATTTGAATTCAACAATATAATATCATTGTATACGAAAACGATTCCGAGCGGGAACGATATGTCAGTATAGGATATTTTATATCATGTTTGTATATTTTTTAATTTTTTTATTTCAGAATGAAATACTTATGTAAAACCTCGTTTTAACTGTCCAATCTTTACTCTTTAGCTATAAAAGTTAAACGTTTTAAATGATATAGAACATTGTTTTATATTTTAATTTTAAAATCATAGGTATAAATATTAAACATTGTATGCATTTTTAACTTCAAAATAATACACAATTTTGTATTGATTTTGAAGAATTTCGATAACTTTCAATGAGTAAAACCTTTGCATTACATCTTGAATATACAAAAAAAAACACAAGTCAATAATATCATTGTAAAATCAATACATCCCTCGCTCCGCTCAGAATCTAAAAACACTTAAGAACTAATACTAAAATTAATGTAAATAGATATTTAAGTCAATCATTATTATGTGAGCTTTAAAATACTTGTAAACTTTATATAATATATTATTTTATGTATAGTTTACTGAATACAAACAATATCCTATGTATTCAAATTTCAAAAATGCTGTTCTTATATTTTTCTTTTTTCTTGATAAATCTGTTTTTTCTTAGTATATATTTAGATAAATAATATTACCTAAATATCAGTAAAATATTAAAATTCGCCAAAATAACTCTCTACCTCCAACACAAGCTCTTGTCACCAATTATAAATTGTAATAATCGGTTATTTAAAATAAAAAAAAAAATAAAATAAAACTTTGTGCTGTAAATGACAGTAATTTTCCCGCTGTTGCCACAGTTGTAAAAATTACGTATAACGTATTATAGTAATTTGTACATTTGAACTATCATGTTTGATCGTTTCACTCGGTCTATTCAATATAATTTGTCGATAAGACGACTGCAGTGGCGCCGAATTAATTTTTTTTAGGTTAATAAATCAAGACTTGACTTGGATATTTCCCTGACTTTTAATTCCAAATCAGGTAGGTACCTATAGCC
This sequence comes from Sitobion miscanthi, assembly GCA_008086715.1. Classification (NCBI taxonomy): domain Eukaryota; kingdom Metazoa; phylum Arthropoda; class Insecta; order Hemiptera; family Aphididae; genus Sitobion; species Sitobion miscanthi. The sequence goes on along the minus strand of CM017801.1, from coordinate 20,532,692 downwards.
GTACAAAAATTATTCAATCGTTTCGTATTATTGAATATAATTTCTTATTTAGCTTATATATACAATATTTAACAGGTTAGATTATCTACATAACATAATTGAATTGTGTATTACGGATTACCAATACCAATAATATGATAAATCGTATAAAACAATCACACTTATACATAATATCATAAATACATTTAAAATTAATATACTTAAATTTCGGAGTTTCCGAATTACGTGCGAAAATCATTATCTAGGTTGAATACGCAGCGTACCTACTTTTTTCGCGACGGAGCCGAATTGCGTGCGTGGTTTTTCGCGATTGAACCGAGTTGCGTACGGAATTAGTCTACCAACTAATCCCGATTAAGTGAGTTCGGTCAGATTTAAAAAAAAATGATCGAAAATGCAGTAAAAATTTACTTTGTTACAAAATACACATATTATATTATAAACAAATAAATAGATTATGTTGTACAAAATAATAACGAATTTTAGCTACCTATAAATTCGTACTACTGTATTAGATATTTTTTATATTTTAAATAGGTGTTGTTGAATTATTTGAATGTTTTTAATATAATATAATGAATAGACGTTTCATGTATATTATACATTGTATACGATTGAAAGTCATAGGTTATTTTCTTTTTTTACACCCATAAATTAACAAATTCTCATAAAACGATTTTCTTATTTTGTTGTTATTCAAAAACTATTAACTGGCGTAAGTACATGACATTTTCATCAAAAAATTGATAAAGAATTAAATTCGTAAGTTAAAAAATCACAATATAAAACATTATAAAAACATAGATAAAAATTGTCAAAAAATCAGTCAAAAATATTGAATTTGATAAAAAAAAAATTATACCGAAACAAAAAATAAAATAAAACATAAATAATACTGGCAGTTTTCAAACGTCAGTTTGTACATTTTACAAAACTTCTAAAAATTTTAAAATGTTTGGATACGAATGGTAGAACATATTATTGAGTTTTAAATAAAAATGATGGTCCGAAAAACAATTTCAAATATATTTCTATTTTTGATTCTCAAACTTTTACTCACGCAATTGAGACCTGTCCCGAAAATTACTCACACACAATTCCGCTCTGTCAAAAATAAACTACGCACACAATTCGGTTGTTGATCAAAATTCATCATTTTTTTGGCTCGCAATTCGGATGCATACAAATTTGTATGTTAAGTTGTACCCATGAGGATTCTTGTAGTATAGGTGTGGATATCCGCGGTCTAATCGACAATAATTAGGTGGCAGTGTCCGAGTGTGTCCGTCGTCTCAATGGCGCCGAAACCGTGTATGGGTGTACCCCCTAAAATTGGTGGGTAATCGCAATCCTAAGTATGAAAAAGGCGGGTAAGTGGATGTCACTCTGCTGTACAGTAGGTTACAAGTGGGTCATTGTAATGGATGGTGTTAATTTGAATTCAGTGTTATAAAATCATTGCATAAGAAAAACCATTCTGAGTGGAAATGGTCAGTCAGCCTATGATATTACTAAGTATATTTGATGATATTATTGTGAATAAAGTAATTTATATATTTACTTGTTTACGTGGACTCTTGTTTTAAATTTTCAATCCTTAACTATAAAAGTTGAACATTTTATACATTTTTAACTACAAAATAATTGTAATTAATTGTGGAAAAACAATTTTGCGTAAATATTCCTGTTTTTCATTAATTTTTATGTTGTTCTTCCCGGCGCTTTTGAAAACTATTGGAAATTTTAAATTTTGACCTCCCGAATGCACCAATTATATTTACTTTCCCATAGAACAAGATACTGTTGAAGAAAATCGAAGCAGTTTTACTTCCCCAAACCGTGATGACAGACACATAAATAAATAAAAAAGGTGGGTAAGTGGATGTCGCTCTGCTGTACAGTAGGCAAGTGGGTCACTGTAATGAATGGTGTTGAATTTGAATTCAATTTTATAAAATCATTGCATAAGAAAAACCATTCTGAGTGGAAATGGTCAGTCAGCCTGTGATATTACTAAGTATATTTGATGGTATTATTGTGAATAAAGTAATTTATATATTTACCTATTTACGTATGTACCCTTGTTTTGAATTTTCAATCCTTAGCTATAAAAGTTGAGCATTGGAGCAGTTTTACTACCCCAAACCGTGATGACAGACACAAAAATAAAAAAAGTAAATAAAAAAACACACATCATTGTAAAATAAATACATTCATCGCTCCGCTCAGAATCTAAAATATATTGTACAAATATACAAATATAAAAAATATGACTTCCTAGTGTGTTATAGCGTGCAGTGTGTGCTGTGTGGTGACTTTAGAAATAGCTTATAACTAACTAATAATTTAATCAATAGTGTTTCCATTAATAAATAAATTCTTGTATTTATAATCAATAGTATTGTGTAAAAAGTCAAAAACCTCTGATAATACAGTACATTTACTATTTTTATTTTACAAGTGTTAAAACAATTAGTATTAACTGAAATAGCGGGGGTGATGCGCCCCCGGCACACATGATTGAATTTATTTTACAACGATTCGTGCTTTTATTTTGTGTCTGCAATCACTTATTAGGACAGTAAAAATGGTTCAAATTTCTACTCCAGCATCTTTTCTGATAGGAAATGAAGTCTAGTTGGTACTTTTTAGGTCAAAACTCAAAAGTCGAAAAATTCCATGAAGTTTCCAAAAGCGTCGTGAAAAACAAAAGAAAATTAACAAATAAAAATAATTTTTACACAAAATTAGTTATCGAAAAAATCGATTATGTTTTTAGTTAACTGTAACTCATAAATGAATAACCGTAAAAACTTTATATTTTAACAAAATTTTTATATAATACATGAGCATTTTCTTTACAAGATATTTCCTACAAGATATTCAAAATATATTGGCTCTTTTTGAGCTTAAAAATTTTCATTTTTAAATATCGTCGATAAATAATTTTCTCTCTCGGTCAAGTTGAACACTGCAGATCCACAATACATTTTTTTTAATACGCGTTTAAAGTTAAAAATTTAACAAAATGTATTAAATCTGCGAAAATTTAAAAATGTTTGTCTGTCTAAACAAGAAAAGTTAAAAGAAAGTTTACCAAAAAGTCATATTCACTTCGTATAAGCATTTGAAATTCAATTTTTTATGATGGATATTATTTCAATTATTTCTCCTTATACGATTTTTAATATTTTGTTGTAAATTCAACATTTAACTATAAATAGATACTTTAAATTTTCACCAAATGATTATAAAAGAATATTATAATTTTCTGTAAGCACCTATATATAATGAAATGTTCAAAATATTTTGACTCTTTTTACCAATTTATAGACATTTGAATTTTGAAAAAAAAAATGTCTTATTATTGATCAAACAATTTTTGCCAAGTCTAAAAGATTGAACGAGGTTCCTCATAAGTTGTTATAATAGCAGTTTTGAAATAATAAAGATACATTATGTACGATTTTTTTTTTTTAAGTATTTTAAGTTCAGATTTTTACAAAATTAGTCAATATCGAACATTTTGCAAATATTTTAGATTCTGAGTGGAACGATGAATGTATGATTTTACAATGATATGTGTTTTTATATTTTTTTTTATTTTTTTTTTTGTGTCTGTGTACAAGATAAGTAGTCGAAATAATGCTTCGATTTTCAACTTCAGTATCATTTTCGATTGAAAAGTGAATATCGTTGGTGCATTGGGGAGGTCAAAATTTAAAATTCTCAGTAATTTTCAAAAGCGCCAAGAAAAACAAAAGAAAAATTAAGGAAAAACGGGACTTTTTACGCAAAATCGATTTTTCACAAAATTGAATTTGGTTTTTGTTGTAACTTTAAAACAAATGACCATAGATACATGAAATTTTCACTGGTTGTTTATATTTCTATTTTCTATACACCATAACATTTTCCAAATATTTTGACTTATTTTGACCTGTTTACGGACATTGTCAGACTCAAAAAGAGTCAAATTATTTTATACATTTTATCGTGTATAGAAAATGCTAATATAAACATTCAGTGAAATTTTCAAGTATCTACAGTCATACGTTTTTTAATTACAACAAAATAAGAAAATCATTACATGAGAAATCGAGTGAATATCAAATGTTGTAAAAATATGAATTTCAAACGCTCATAAAAATTTAATTTGACTGTCTTGTAGACATTTTTTTTTTTTGATAAAGATAGACAAACTTATAGATAATCTTGAATTACATTTTCAAATTTTAAATTGAAAAAGAAAAATTTTTATGAATTCTCAACTCAAAATAATTTGCTAATTTTCGTGATTTTTCTGTATTTATTTTTTTTCGTCTTATTAGTTGTTATACCTACTTATCCTACTTAAGTAAATTCATAGACTACTGTCCGCTGCTATGCCCATGTATTACTTACATTAATTCATTTTTATATTTATATCCTAGCATCATATGTATAATAATATATAATAAGTTATTATATTACTTGTCATAAAATGAACACTAAACCCGTTGCATTAATGTGTAGTTTTCAATTCACGTATACTAATATAGGCTACATTTGAAATACGTCATTCAAAACCACTGTCTTTTATGCCAAAAGCTGCTAATTTTGGTCGTACGCCTAAAGCATTTACTAAGTCATCTGAACGAACTAAACGTTGTAAAACGACTAATTCGATTGAGTCTTCGAATATGACTTCCCCAGAAAGAATATACGCCTCAAATAGAATAATGCAACAGAGTGGATAAAGAAGTGTGGTCCAGCTTTTTAAAAATTCTAAATATTGAATGTAAAATTAAAAATGCGATTAAAAAATCAAAATCAACTGAAAATGTTCTATTTACCGCTAACGAAGCTTTGGCTTTTTTTGTTGAAAACGATTTAAGGATACAGCCAGTGATGCACCTAGGCTAAAATGTTGGGGGGCTGTGCCTCCACCTTATATTATATGAAAAGTTTATCCGTGAAGGCAATGCCCCCACACCACCATATTCACATACAAATATAAAAAATCAATCACAAAAAATATATTATCTATTTACTCCAATTTCATTTTTCACAGTTATAGTATACTATATTTATGGTAATCAAAATCTCCGGACTACAATATTAGTTTATATTACTCACAAGCACATGAAAATTATTAAGCAAATATTTTTTAAACGCTATAATTAGTGTAAATATCACATTATTAATATTTAATTACAAATATGTACTTACTTATAGTATAAGTAAACACTATATTATAAAAAAATTAAAAACCAAGTAGAGATTAAAGAAAAATTAAATTAAAAACCAATCTATGTTCAAAGTTTAAAAATATAGGTGTCTATATTATTGAAAGTGAAGCTTGACCAGTGGCGTAGATACGATTGTTTTCTGGGGAGGGTTTTAAAATATATTTATGATACAAATTACAAGTAATTAGTTTTTTACGTACGTTATTTTTATTTTGTTTCAAATTTGTATTAATTATAAATAGTTTTTATAGTTTTATATTAGTTTATTATAATAATTCATAAAATAAAATAAACTATTTATAACTGTATGAATTTCACTATGAGACAATACACGGTTAACAAAATATGTTATGTCATTAATTCTTATATCAACCGAAGTAAAAGATGAAGAAGGTATACAGGTTTCAAGAGTCTTAATATTTAGATCATTTTTAGGTGCTAATGAATTTTCTATAGTAGGATCTTTTGTTTTCGTTTTCTAAAATACAAAATTAATACTTTGATCAATTGTTAGTATTTGTAAAGTAATATTAAAATATTTTAATATATACGAATATACTAATATATGTAATAGAATCTAGTATTATGTAGTGAAAAATAAACATTAAATACTAAACAGTAACATCAACAAAAATAAATAATAAATACTAAAATTGTTAAATACACAATGATTCAATTATTATTTTATTAGAATAAATAAAATAATGTTTTCAGAGTTTAAGCTATGCGTAATTGAGTAATTTATTATAATAATGTACTAATATTGTACAAAAATAATGCAATATTGTTTAATATGCTTACCTTTATAACAAATTTATCCATAGTTAAATACTTAAATCTTAAATGATAGTTAATAGGAGTATCGTGTAACGATACTTAAGTTTCAAACTCCAACAAATCAAATGAAATATTATGACGGCCGACAGATCGTAATATCGTATTATCGACCGGCATGCTCGTGTTGTTACGTATTGGACGTCGGAGGCCGTTATCGCTGTTTTCGTCGATTTTATAATTGGTTTTCTTAAAATAAAACTTATAAGTGTAAACACTCCGATAATTTTTATAACTATATTAATATATATAGTAATAATAATTAATAATATTACACATGTTAATTTGTACTAGTATTATTTATCTATTATTTAAAATTCTAACCAATATATAAAAGATTTGTTTTTTTTTTGTGTAGGGGGGTGGAAACCCCTTACACCCTCCCCCCCCCCCGTAACTACGCCACTGAGCTTGACGAACTAATGACTTTAGTATTAAGATAATAAGTAATAACACAACAATATGATTATGTATAATATAATATATAAGTAAGTAACGTACAACTTGGACAGTTATCTGTGACTATACCCATCGTATGATTACCGTACGGCTTCCGTGCAAGTGAGTATTACATACATCAAAGGCCCTGTATATAATATGCACAATTGAGATCATCCCGTATTCGTTATAATATAGAAAGCGATAGTAAAAGTGTTGCACAGCTATATCGTAACTGCGTAAGTATCTATTAAAAAACGACAATGTACACGCACATGTGTTTACATGGTTTGAATACTAATATTAATAATTTCAACACCCTCTCTCAATTAATAATTTCTTTAATTATTCTAGTCACTCCTATGACTGATCGCAATTTTTCGAAACGTTCCTTCACCAAAGTCCTTGTTAGACTGTCTGCAATCTGGTCCTCCGTAAAGATAAAATATGTTGAAATCGAAGCACTCCTTTAAAAAGAAATTTTGTATACAGGATAAAAAAATAAATAAACACCATTGTAAAACCACTAGATCTTTCACTCCGATCTGAATCTAATAATGATTTTAGTTATTTTGTTGTAATTTTTTAATATTAATTCAACTTACAGGCTATAATAAAATAGAAAAACAATATAAAATATCTAGACTGACAAACCTAATTTCATGTTATGTATTTTCTATTGAATTATTCTTTGTAAACTGTTATTTTACCTAATTTAAATACACACCTTTTTATTCAATAAACAAAAATGTTCTACCAATTATTGTCATGCAATTTTATACTATGCTGTGTCTTATACTATATTGATACACCTGAAGGGAAAATTGTTATGTTTAAAAGATTAAGTTTTAATTTAAAACAAGGATTATATTACGCGAATCCGCCGAGCAGTCTCGAACGATAATTAAAAACGATGACTTCAGGTAAGTCGTAGGTATGGTATTCTGTATATAATGGCGCGTGGCACAAATATCGTGTTTGGTATATATAATATATATACAGAGTGATTCACCAAGCATGCACACCTCCAATTTGTTATTATACATATTTGTAATGAATAATGAATTTATTCAAATTCTGATTTTGGAATTTTTTTAATTTATACGCGTTGACCACATTTTCAAATTCTTCAAATTTGTAATACTCAAAGAGCAATATTTCTTATTGTGATACAAACTTCTGTTTTTCAAATAAGAATCTACATTTTTACTGTAAATTATTCAGTGGATTATTTTTTTGAAATGTTGACCTATTTCAAAATTTAAACAAGTAGTAGTAGATGTTATTTTGGATCTAGTATATTTATTTAACTTGGACCGATTTAACAAATTAGGTATAAATAGATTAATAATATTATCTACTAACATTTTATAATAATATAATCACAATAGCCCTCATATTACATTTTTAGTTTTTACCTCCATACAACATTTTGAAAAAAACAATTCTTTTTATACACATTCACATTTTTAGATACCAAAATATGTTGTGCAACTGGTACTGTCTGAAGTAAAGTATAAAACGTTTTGATTGGAAATTCAAAAATTTCACAAATAACTAAGAACTTTGTTCTACATATAATATCAAATATAAATAGACATATTATTATATTATTATTCTATACATATTTTAAAGCTTATGATTTATAATATTTATACAATTTTATTACAATTTATATATTTCCTAATTTCGTAAACTTGACACGCTGGTAAACTTTCAACGGCTATAAAAACAATTTACTGCTCTGGTTTATATGAAATTTGAACTCTGTGTATAAAACTATTATAACATTATGAATTATGATTTATGATTTATAAAAAATCTTTTGTTTAATAAACACTTGAGCGTGGAATTTGCATAAAAAAATGTATTAAAGATTTAATAAAGTCCATTGTTCATTGATTTAAATTTCTATATAGAACCTAAAAAATGGAACATTGTTAAACATTGAATAAAAAAAATTCTTACATCCAAATTTATAAAAAGGGAATAAAGGTAACCGCTCTTATGTACAGTATAGAAATCAAGTGTACCCATGCCCTCGTCATTCAGTAGATACTAATGGATGACGTGTTAAATTTTAATTCAATGATAAATTTATGAAAAACAATTTTAAGCGCAAGGAACTAACGGTCTAAGTTTTTGGTGAACAAGGTTGCTTAACAATTATTTTAATAATAATAATATCATAACTACAGACACATCTAGTCAAATTTGAACTGACGTTTGACCCGTTTATTTTATTATATTAACATTTTTAGTTAGAGTAAAATATTTCATTACAAGAAGTAGATTTATACTCTTTGGAAAAAGCCATAGCACGCTACTCGATATTTTTCCTCTAAAAATAAAACCAATGAATCATAATTAATATATTTTTGTTAATAAGTAACCACGACAAGGAAAACCTTATGTAAAATCGGTCAGAAACAAACAATGCAGCATAACATAATATTATAATAAAAAAAAAAATGGACCGTCTTTAATATGAAACTCACGCGTAGGTAATATTTGATTTTGCCCGTTATCCAGAAGATACGCGTCTCTTCGTTGTTTTTATACGTTCGTCCAATATTGCAATTTTCAATGATTGGTATGAATAAATCATCAATTTTTCGTCGTCAGTATTGTTTAGTTTTCGTGCCGACCGCTCTCTATATTGCACAAAAATGTAATTTGCATGCGCAAATACGCCATACGCGTAGATATATCTAATACGCCATATAATTTTATAATTTCTTTGAGTTCGTTAGATTTGCAGATCAGACTATATTTTTAATAAAAAAAACCAGTTTTTGAAACAGATAAACTAAATTAGTTTAATTGGTTTAGTTTGAACTAGAATCAGAAACCGCAATACTAAATATGGAACGGATATAATAATCGTGCAGCTTTCGGAACACTTACGAGTGACGTCACTGCAAAATCGTTTTCGCAGACTTGTAAGTTTAACGCCAACGTCGACCGCGTTTCATGAGACGCCACTTTCCTTTCGTGGTGTCGAACTATGCGTATTCACCACCACCCTTGATCGTATTCGGGTAGCTTAAAAGGTCTGCTGTTCGGACATCTTTGACAGCGGGGAAGCCACTTTTTTTCACTGGAGCATATTATATAGTAATAATAATTATTAAAATAATCGTTGCCATGTGTACACAATGTTGTATTTCTTTATTGTTTACTAATTAGACGTTAGTGTAGTATGGAGCAATCGTCTTTCATATTGTTCGCGATACAATGTTTTCATTCAAGCTTTATAGTTAATTCATCTCGCGTTATAGTATACCTACGGTTAAATCGACTGTGCAACTCCACTGTCGTACCCTGGCGAAAACGTCCGACCATAAGGAAACTAATTCCTTGCACGAGTTAATCCACAAGGAATCAAGTATTCATTTGTTTACGATGTTGTTAAACGCCGAAGAGATAATTGAAGTACGCACCTACTCATAAGATGTATGTGTAAGATCGCTGTGTATAAGTACTTAGGCCGAAGGAGTCACGGGGTCTTGACGTCCTAAAATATTTCATAAAACGGCTGTGTTGTATGCATATTTTGGTCCGTTTTAAACTGTATTATTTTATCATCTTTTATTTGTATAGTACATTAAATTCACATCCCCAGTTATCAGACATGAAATCATATTTCCTACTTTTAAATCCTTGCTCAAGTATTTCAAATTTGAAGTGCCATTTAGATGTTTTAAAATTTTAATTCTAACAAATGTTTAATATCTGGTTTATTATTTTTGTAATATTATTAAGTTTTAAACAGATATAAATGGGGGGTATGGGTGATAGGCCCCTCATTAGTTCATTGGCCGATAAAGATTCCTGCACACTTGAATACAATTCTGGCTTCGACTATTATGCATAGATATCCTTAATATATTATTATATTGTATGTCAACCGCTCCATATAGACAAATCGAAAAAGGCCTAAAGTGTTGTAACAATATGGAATATTATTTTGTTATCTGACATCATTAGCTGTGTGTTAATTCTATTAACCTAATTAAATAGAATAATTCAGATTTACTTAAAAACGCCTATACGTAGTTCAGTAATATATTGCATACAATCACGCCACCATGGTTAATCAAAGGTCACCATTATCTGACGTAAAAAGGTGTCACAGTGTATAGTTATATTCATATATATATATATATATCAACGGTGGGCATTAACTTGTGAAAAAGTTAATTTTTTACCTTTCTTAAACTAGTTAATTATTTTTTTTAACTTATTAACTTATTCAGTTAAAATTTTTATTTTTGTAACTTAACTTTTTATAATTAATTATCACTGCCGTTCAGTAAAGTTAATTTTCTATTCGTGTCATGCGTAATCAACTAGACAAAACTGATTCGTTAACTCTTTTTCTATTTCGGTAATTTATTTTCATATTATATATTATAATAATTTAATATTGTTTACACAGTGTTACACGTCTTGGTAAATGTTTGTGTGCAACAAAACACTAGGGCAGTTTATGGCTTAAAATATTGTAACTTGAAAAAAAATTAATTTTTATTGACTGAGTTGAGTTAATTTTATTTTCTCCTATTTAAAATTATCTAGTTTTTATCTAAATTTTTTGTTAACTTGTTAACCTGAAGGCAATTTGATTGAATTAACTAAACTTGCCACAGTTAATTATTTTCATTAACTGGCCCACCTTTGATATATGTAGGTATATAGGTATATAATATATAAGTAACGGTTGTTACTAATATTAATATCTATCCGTAAGACAATAAACTCAAAATGTAGTAATATAATATTGTGTGGCAAGGGCGGGAAGTGAGCTATTTCAGTCGCGGGTGAAGTGTGCGGCACGAGCCGTAAGCGAAGTCCGCATTTCGCCTAAGACTGAAATTGCCTTCCCGCACGAGCCACTCATAGTATTTGTTGTCACGCCTCTGCGTTCATTGCAATCCATTGCCATCACAGCAAAGGTAATTTAGGCTAGGATCTATGCAACAACCAGACTATGCTACGAAAACAATATTTCATGAAAGAAACGATTTGGTTTTATTTAATTTAAGCGTCATGCATGGAAGTTATAATATGAATATAATATGTAACCAAAAGCTTATGTTTTGTAAGTATCGTGGTATAGATTTCAGTATAAATAATAATTATTATATTAAAATAGAATAAGAATGAAAAAATGTAATCAAGGCAAAGGTAATGCATTATGCGGGGATCTATGCATCAACTAAAGTATTATACGAAAACAATTTCATGAAAGAAAAATGTTTACTCGTCATGCAAGGAGGTTTTAATATGAATATAAGATGTAACTAAAAGTTTATGTTTTATGAGGGCCGTAGTATAGATTTTAGTGTCAGTTTGTTCAGAGAATACCCGTGATATCTGAGCTCAGTACTCTTGGGGATTTCCATTTTACCACCCGGTACTTATGGGGAATTCCACTTTACCGCCCGATACTTTTGGGGATTTACTCTTTACCACCCGGTACTTTTGGGGATTCCCACTTTACCGCCCGCTGGACAGAAAAACATCGCTTTCCAACGCTTCGACCGTCATCAAGAACTAAACTTTTGGTGCAGGCGTGACAAAAACTTATTTACGGTGTTCATTCCAACGTGAACGTGACTTGACGGACCGATGACGTGTTATTGGAATGATAACGGTTTATGGTTTTTACCGAATAACAATAACATTTTAACGGTTACCGAGGGCTAGACGCCTAGATGTCAGACCATATTGTAAATTTTGTAAATCAAAACGTTGTGTATAATACGGTGCATCGTTATAATATTTAAAAAGTCAGCGACAGGCTATTTTCTATACAGATATTAATGTGCATCGAACAACAAAACACAAATACCCATGTTGAGTTTTACATAAAATATACAATATGTATAATATGTTGCACCAGTTGTAACGTAAAACAAAACTTAACTCCTTTATCGTGCAATTTTTTTTTTTTTTTTTTGCGTAGTGTGATGTTACATTTTATTTTATAATATTGTAATATTTGTGTCCAACCCGCAAAATTTGAAAGTTTTTGGTGGTACAGTTACCTCTGTGGTATTATATATTTATATAGTACTTATATTATACGAGTTGTGAATAGTATTAATAAATCAATAACTGTCGTGTGGCATATCTAATTTTGATTTTTCTCAAGAAAATCGACAATGGACTGTCGTCTTCGTCCGATGCTGACGATACTTCGACAATCTTTCCAAGCTTACCAGTCCATTCGGTTACATCGTACAGTTCCGACAGCAGCAAGAGGATCGGCCTGTCGGGGATGAGATTTGTCGTCATCAGTATAATGTCTACAGTGTTTTTACTCCAAGTATATAAAAACATGTTACCTCGCGCGAGATATAATAGGATCACGTGATACCGAAATATCAAATACTATAAAATAACGTTTACGCCCATAACTATATATTATTATTATTATTATTACCTATAATACTTGAGATGACTTCGATATCTTTTTACGATCCAATTCAATGTACGAAACACGTTTTAAAGCGGAACGCGTAATTAATATTTTCAAAATGTTGTATCCTACGCTTGCTACCTCAGATTCAACATAATACATTACCTATTATTGAAAATAATATATTATACAATAGGTTAGAAGTACGTACGTCTTAACTATAACGTTTGCTTTTTCACACTCGTATACAATGACGCGATTTTATATTCTTATTATCATATTGAAGTATACCGCTCACGTGTTTGTGTATCGCATTCGATTAGCAAAAAGAAAAAAACGCACCATAAGTATAAGATATTATAATAATTACTATTATATTCTTACATATCATATTATAATAGCATTGATTATAAATATTATAATCAATGATAATAGGTACACTGCCCGTTGTAGTACCATGCAGTGGCGTATCTAGGTACGGGGAGAATATGGGTGTAAATCCACCCCCCCCCCCCCCCGGAGACCAAATTGTGTACACAATACAACATGTCAATAATAATATGGATATAATGAATATACTGAATGTCTATTAAAACTTTATATCCCACTCTCTTGTAAAAAATCCTAGATATGCCACTGGGAAGTCGGTACACTAGTACATCTCTGCTGCAGACTATAAAAATATATACCTATACGATTTATTTTCCTCCGCTTTAGTCATTTTCTCAGTCCATCTGGAGCGCTATACACGAGCCGGCACTGTTGGCTTTTCCAAACTGGACCAGCAGGTCGCTGTCCTTGTTGCCCATATGGGGTAGCCTGATGACTGCGGTGCTAGTGTTCCCAGCATGTCTGACGATCAATAAATACGGTACGGATACGTCACGATATAATTATAATATATAAATATAATACTAATAATAATAATAAATTATACATTATATTATTATCGTCCGTCTGGATGTTAGTTGTTGTTATTATTATTACTACAATATCACTGATAGTAATTAATATTATATATGTTATTATTACAGGATTGAAATTGAGCCTGTTATGGTCGTGCTATTTTTTCACGTTGGGCACGGCTGTAAGATGTATGCCGACCATGTACTCGTGTACGATGTAAGTGTTCACATATTCCGAAAAACGCGAGTTTGTATCATTTACATTATCTACAATACATATTGTGTAGGTACGTAAAAAAATATTTATTAGCACCTCAAATTTATGGCCACGTGGGCGTGAAACTTAAGTTTAAATTTAAAGTTAAGAGTTATATTATAATATATACTTGTAAATTTCATAAAATCATATTATACACAAAAATAGAAATATTTTTTAGTTAAATAACACATATGAGTATGAGCTCTATTTCTGTTATTTTCCTGTCGATTGCTTATATTGTAGGGCTAAAATTTCTTTTTTTCTTAGTGTTCAAATTGATTGGTTGTAAGATATATGTCCCCCATTCGGATGACTCTCGATTAAATAGAACAACTTTTTTTTGAAAATTTTTGCATATTTTGAAAAAAAATGCATATAAGTGCATAGCTAAAAACTTTGCAATTCGAATTTTTGAAAATCTTATAAATTTGAAATGATATTTATAATAAACGTCTATAATTATTGGGTTATTTTTCGAATTGTCGTCAATTTATACTATCTAATCTTACCTTGGCGAGACAACCGATATAGAATTATATCTATACACTATTTTTGATTTTCATTAGTGCAACAAGTTTTAGTCAATATAAATCTATTTTTCGTTGCAATCGCCAATCGTTCGTGTTCCAAAATTTAAAAGAACATAATATCATTAAAAAAATATTCAATTTAATACTAACTATCTACTTACAAAAAATAATAAATTATAATAAATAGTTAGTATAGTTTCTGTTACAATTAGTTTCTGGTATTTACGTAAAAAAATATAAAATGTTATGTGAAATAAAAAAAATTGTTTTTGCATATTTGTTTTCATATTTTGGTAAATAAAATGCATATTTTACAGTTATTTATTGCATATAAATCCTAGCCCTACGATATGAGTAATCGACAGAAAAATAACAAAATGGATCTGGCCATAAAATGATAGACACGATACTAACTAACAGAAGATATTAATTATTAATGTTAATTTTTGTAGTAGTAGTGTAGTTACATTATTAACAAATTTGAAATTAATATTATTGGGTGAGACTGTAATATTTTCAGTATGAACATTTATAATTTAAAGTTGTACCTACATACTTAAATTGTTTTATACTAGTTATTTTGATTCCTATTGACATTTAGAAATAGTTGATTCAACACTTCGACAATCTAAAATTTAGTATTTATACAATACATAATATATATTACTATTTTACTATTATTATATATATATTACTATTATTATTATTAATATTTACGATTATATTGCTTTTTTTTCTAAAAACTATGATAATTTGTAAAAATAAGTTATTTTTAATCTATGGTATTCATATTAGGACAAACAAACTTAACGTGATTATACAATTAGTTATCTTATTATCAATAGTAACTGCACACTATATATGGATACACTTTCACCCGTTGTTTAGAAGTTACTTTACAAGAAAAAGTAACACGTTTTAAGACTTAGTCAATAGTAACTTGACTACAACTTCTTAACTCGTTTTCGTTAATGGCTAGCCTTGCTTATAATAATATATATGTACCTATAACCTATATGTACCATTGTACCAAAACGGCATTTTGGTTAATATATATTCGATGTTCGGAGCAGTACGTGCAGTATTTCGATGATTATTTTAAAATTTAAATAAGTGCACTTTTCGACGAGTTTGTAGTACCTATTATAATAACCGTCGCCATTTCTAACCAATTGCCATTTTATTGAACAATAAGTGAAACAAATATTAAATTGTAGCACTATTATACAATTAGACGTTCTAATTATATTACATTTAGGTAGATATAATAGTAAATAAAAATGGATTCGCTTGTATATAAGCGTTTACCACGCGCTAAACCGCGGGTTCAACCGATGCAGTATAATATATTTATACGTATATAGACAGTAGCACGCCCTTTCGTAACGCGTACAGTAATAATGATTACAACGATCAATCATACTTACTTAATATATTATATTATATATTATTATAGGTGTTTGCACTTGTCGGCCATATGTCAGTCCGTGGGCGGCGTGGAGATGACGCCTCTGATAATAACCATGTCAGCGCAGTGGTTCCCGAAGAACGAGAGGAACATGGCAACTGGTCAGTGAACGATCGCGCTCGCGTGCGCTTTTGGCATAATATGCCGCACATACCTATTATACAATTTAATATTATATTATGCCGTGATATTGATTCGGTTGCGTGCGTGTTTAAAGGTTTCTGCCTGGCAGTCAGGATGCTAGGATCGGCGGCCACGTACATAATCGTTCCGAACGTGGTGTCGGTGGTGAATAACGGACCGCTGAAACCGTTCATTATGAGGAGTCAGATCATGCACATGTTGTACGCATGTACGGAGACTTGAACGCCCCACGCGAAATACGCGTATTATACAACGCCGTTTGCTTATTAATTATTATTATTATTATATTACAGGTCTGGCCCTGAACGTGTTCGTCACCCTTTTGGTGTACATGTTCTTCCCGAAACGCACTACGCCGCTGACGTACGAGTCGAAACTGTCGATGGAGTCGCACCAGAGCGCCAAAATGTTTCACTCACTCAAAACGCTCGTCACGTACGTGTGTGCCCCTCCCTCCCCTCCCGACGATTTAATCCGTAATCCTAATTTTTTTATCTCCGCTTTCAAGGAATCTCGACGTTTGGTGTCTCGTGTTTGCCTTCACGTTGTCCAACACGATGTCAGTTCCGTGGGCGGCATTGATACCATCAACTTTTTCCAAACTCCATGTGCCACCCGTAATCCGTCGTTGACGGCGATTCGTATTCATTTTTTTTAAAAAGTTCACGTGCAATAACGCGTGTATGTGTGTGGTTTTTCTCCCCCAGGAATTCACGACCGAATGCAATTTTTTCATGATTCTTCACGCTTTCGCCCTCAGCTTGTCGATCAGTACGTTCGCGGACCGCTCCCCCGGCAACAGCAAAACGTTCATCCTGGCCACCCGTTGTGTGTCGACGTTTTTCCTCTGCTGGCTGATGCTCATGATGAACTTCAAATTCAAGCTCACGGCCCGTACGCGCCCGTAATCACATATTATGATAACATACATTTCACCGTGATAACGATCATAATTTTATTAATAACATAATAATAATAAACGATAATTTTACGCACCTTTTCAGTCATCTTGCAATGCGTAGTCCTGATAGCATTCCCATACGCCTGGTGTAGCCAGTCGCTCCTGTACGAAATGGGCGCTGAAATGATGTACCCGTTGCCCGAATGTTTCGTTGCGGCCTACATGACGCTGTTGAACAACCTGTTCGTAGACATTGTATACGTAGTGTTGTATGTTTTTCCCCATTTCGGTAATTCTAATGGATTTTAGATCCTCTACCATACAGTACACTGAAAAAATACTTAAGTATACGATTTTTTTCTTCGCACGATCGCGCCGAGTTAAAACGTCAATACACCTACGTGCTAAATGCAATATATAATGTATATATAACCAATGTCGGCCGCGGAAATATCGTTAAGACTATATTTTTAACTTACTAACTCGATTTTTCAGTGTTCCAACTATTTTCATTTTCGAGAAATGTATATATGTTATATTTTCCGTTTTTATTTTCCAGACGAATACTGGATGAACGTCGGTGTATTCAGTTTCTCGATTCTAAGCATCATCTTTCTATGTTTTACGAGGGACGTGACTAAGATAAAAAAGTAAGCACTCTATACAAATCCAGTTATTTTAACATATATAGTATATGATTTTAATTTAGTACGTTTATAAGTATAGTTACATTAAACTTTTATCATAATAAATAATATTATTATGATGTTTCTGGTTTTAAATAAAGTGGGTGCAATCTTTTATAATATTTATGCGTTATTTGGTTTGTAATGGACACGCCATCGTTCTCGTCAAGGTTGGGCAAGTTAATGATTTTTTTTAACTCAGTTAAGTTAAGTTAATATTTACCAACAACAAGAAGTTAAAAGTTAATGCACAGTTTTTGTTAACTTTTTATTAAGTTAAAAAAAGTGAATTTATTTATACTACGTTAGCGTTCTTAATTTTTTTGATTTTTCCAACCCAAAACTAAATTATGGATTATAGTGTTTATAATTTTTACAGTATTTCATCCATATAAATTAGATTCAAATGATATACATTCTATTACTTTAATAATTCACGGTAAATATTTTTGACGTGAAAATGAAATAGACTGAAATAGTGAAATGTCGTAAAATTAAAAACAAAATAAATCAACTTAACTTACTTTTAAAAATGAAAAATAAATTCGTTAACAGTTAAGTTAATGAAAAGTCAAAAGTAACTAGTTAAGTTAAAAAGTTTAAATTAAATTAACTTTTTAACTTAACTTTAATTTTTTAACTCATTAATACCCAATCTTGGTTCTCGTACACATATACCCAAATGATGGACTCTATGTATAATATTATGTCTTTGGTATATTACAGATATGTCCGATGTCGAAATCAAAAACCATCGTGCCTGAAACAACCAACTTTTAATGCAGCTGTGATACATGATGATTAATACTTCTAGTAAGTAGTGTTTATAAGTGTGCAGTTCATTCGTGTATATATTATGCCTTATACAATGTTTGTTTATTGTGATTTGACATACTGGAAGTTAATAGTTATGATGGGTGTTTTTTAACACAAATTAAGAATAAATTAAACAAACTAACCATAGTCATTATATTGTACCTATATGTACAATGGCGTGTATTATTAACGTAAACGCAAAAGTATTTATGTCCTCATTTTATATCCAATAAAATAAACTTTTTTCAAATTGTGTACCTGCCTATAGTTCGATATTGCATTATTGTATGATTAATAATAGTAATAATATTTAAAACATAATATACGGTGTTGAGATCGGGTGCCCCATAATTTGATATGGACAGGGGCCCACCGGGAAATCCCGATTTCCCGATTTGACTATACGCACCGGTGTCTAATAAAATAATAATATTATAATGTACCTACTATAGGTTTCTTTGGACAAGACGATGTGCGTTATCACTCGGACTATGTCAATGTCGCGTAGTGCGCCGCAGATGAGAAGTACTCGACAAGAATCGAATACGTATCTTAGTATAATACAATATATTATATTATTAGATTTAAGACACATATTTTTGTATTGTATTCGAGTACTGGTTCTTCTCGTTTCACGTGATTGTTCGCCACATTTTACATTCAGTTCAATCAGTATTATTTTTTGATAAACCATATAAATTTAGGGCCGTATTGTTAATTAAAAGAGTTTAATGTTCAACACACTTATAACTTCATCCGCAATTCGGTATGTATCGTAATTGCTGTAATTGCTTTTGTAAAAAGTTTTAAAAAATAGTCCATTTACTCTTAATAAAAAAATAAACAAATCTTTATAACATTTTAAAAATTGTTTAGTATTTACATTATTTAGCGTTTGATCATTTAAATATGAACAAGTTCTCGGTTTAAATACCCACCCATTCGGAATTATTCAGGCCCGGTGACGTACGTGACGCAGCAACCTCCGCCTCCAAATCCGGAAAGTGTTGTCGCCGCGTCCTTCGATTTTACGCCGTCGCCGCCGCTACGTGGAGCCGGCTTGGTTCGATATGTTCGGCCTGCCACTTCTTCCGTGTTGCGTGGCCACATCCTTGTTTACCTACCCGCCCCTACCGCTGTATTGATCCGGGGAAGCGCGGAACAGCAGTTCAGGTGCTCCAACCGGAAGTCGGAACGGACACTACGCGTCGAAATGGGCAGCGTTTAGTCCGAATTTTGGCCACGTCGCACTGCAGAGGTCCTCGGCGTATCCTGATTACTGCGCGTGTTCGGTCCTCTAACACGTCCGTGTTGCGTATATATTGTGGCGATAGGGCACCTTATCACCACTTTGCTCCCGCTTTTTCACAATACCGTTCCGCAGCGCGAACACCCGTATTATATTCGTTTTAATTATTTATTTTCGTTTTATTTATACGAATTTTGTGACATTTATTTTTATGTTCCTCTCGCGTCCTCGTTGGCGACGCCAAGCGACTCGTCCCGCGACGGATACGACGCGGCCGATCGACCGGCCAGCGTTCTCTTTGCTCACCGCCTCCGACCGAGCCACACGTAAACGACCGACTCGCGATTCCCGTACGGAAACCATGCGACCGACCACCGACGACCGCGCAGTGCGTTACGCCGAACGTACGACCGTCTCCGCTATACCGCTCCGATGTCGCGTCCAAGTATGGCTGCCTAGCAGCGCGCGTCTCCCCGACGTCGCTGTGGCACACGAACTACGGCTCGCCTCTCGCCGCGACCGTTACGCTCCTCGACCTCGTGGGCCTAGAACATCCCCCGAAACCACCGACTCGAACCGAAGGAACGACCGCTTGACTTTATAAACCACGACCCGATATTATGCGCAATACGCACCAGGGTTTTACATGTATTTGTAATTGTTTTAATATTGCCCACTCTCGGGCACTTTACCTTCCTGAAATTTTGGTCAAGGGGGAGGGGGGGGGTTAAATGTATAATTTAGAACCACCGGATAATATGCCAAAAGTATTATATATCGTGGCATGCTACATTTTTCATTTGTATAATACACCGAGTTTTAGTTACGTGTATATTATGCAACAATATTGTCTCATATGGTACTAAGCCATTATAAGGCGTGTGCATTATGCTGTACCTATTTTACAAAAACTTTGAAACGATAGTAATACTATCTACACTAAAAATATATATAAATACCTACGACGAGCGTCGGGTTTTTTACGAATAATGGGTTTGTTAACCACCTTCTATCAAGTTGATACCATAAATATTAGTTACAGTTTCAAGTTTAAATTGTTTGTTATTAACTATTTATTTTTGAGATTATTATAGTTATATTGTCCATACATGGCAGACTAAAATTATTGACACGTCTATGCATGTGTCTTTTATAATAATAAGTATATCAACTATAAACAGTATTTATTATTTAAACACAAAGCTTTAAGTCCATTTTGTAGAAAATTTGTATCATATGAAAATCATTGTTAGGCGCCGGGATGTTTCAGCAAGCTCGTATATAGTTAGACGGAAGATTAGACCTTAAAATGCCTGCGTTTTATTTTCATCCAAATAACAATATTGTGTACAGGGGATTAATATGATTAATTGTTTATTTGTAAAGTTTGACTTTACAATAAGACATTTTCTGATATTATCAAATTTAAATGAATACTGATTAGTAGGGTTCGGGACTTGTTGCATTTGCATATTGCTCAATAATGACTGCAGAATAGTCTAAGTAAGATTTAAATTTGTTTTAAGTCATAACGGATTGAAATACAAAAATTTTAATTGCATATTTTCGCATATTTTGCCGTTTTCTGTGCAAAATGCATATTTGCCGATTTTGGCAGTTTAATTGTTATTTATAGCATATTTACACAGTTTTTGTTTTATGTTAAGTACATATTTTATTTTAAAAATTAATTTTTTTCTTTCATGCGTTGTTCAATATACCTAATCAGTATTCATTTAAATTTGATAATATCAGAAAATGTCTTATTGTAAAGTCAAACTTTACAAATAAACAATTAATCATTTTTATATTTATTAATAATTTAATATATTAAAAAAACCCAGCCTTTTTTTCATTGTAGGAGAAGACGAAGAAAACGAAATCGAACATATATTTCAGTAATATAATGTTGATAGTGTTCTTGTTGTCAAAAATAACTAGTTACAAAAAATTGTCTAAATTTAAATGAATAAATCAAATTTTTTAATCATATTTAAAAAAATTGTTAGTTGCATATTTTTGCGCATATTTCGGTTATTTTAAGCGCATATGTGCATGCATATTTCCTACAATTGTGTGCAATAAGTCCCGAACCCTACTGATTAGGTATATTGAACAACGCATGAAAAAAAAAAAATTAATTCTTAAAATAAAATATGTACTTAACATAAAACAAAAACTGTGTAAATATGCTATAAATAACAATTAAACTGCCAAAATCGGCAAATATGCATTTTGCACAGAAAACGGCAAAATATGCGAAAATATGCAATTAAAATTTTTGTATTTCAATCCGTTATGACTTAAAACAAATTAAATCTTACTTAGACTATTCTGCAGTCATTATTGAGCAATATGCAAATGCAACAAGTCCCGAACCCTAGTTATGATATATTTGGTTAATATTTGACCGTGTATTGAGCAACAGACCTTTGTCAAAAATGTTATTTATATATTCTTAATAACTACAAATTATGTTTGAAAAATAAACAGTGAAAAATGTATATGAAGTTTTAAAATTAAAATGCAACATTATAAACATGATCTTTTCCCGGGACAGCTAGTTATATATATTTAGATATTCTACACTATAGTCTATAATCTAGTACAGTACTTCTCAATTTTTTTTATCATTAGACTCCCTAAATTTAATGTAAAACTGTCAAGGCCCCTTAATCAAAATTATTAATTGCTTTTTCTAAATTAGGTATATTCTAAAATTATATGTAGGTACTATTTAACACAGATAAATTATTAAAATATATACTAAATTAATGTTTAATATACTTTTAAAAAATATTAATAATAGTGTTGAACTTTTTTCATAAGCGCTTAAAGTCTAAAGAAAATAAGCACTGATCTAGGTTTATGACCATATAAATCTATCCAACCATTTAGCATATAGATATGTTTCTATCCCCAGGATCTCAGTTAATATATAATAATATATAGGTAATAGCATTGATTTTATAATATACTAGCTAACCCTGTGCATTTCGTTGCCCTTAAAATTGTTAATCCTTTTGGATGTAACTTGCAGCAGTAAGTGCAATTCAGACACCCTGGTAGGCAATCCGACTACGTCGGATCACGGACATTGTGCGACAGCATTTCTATTAGATATTTATATCTGATATATAAAAATGTCGTGCCACAGTGTTTGTTATTGAACTCCTCCGAAACGGCTTGACCGAAACTAAATAATGTTTTAATTATTAATAGGTGTATAAATCTCTAATGAAATGGATTAAATATGATAGAGAATATCGGAATAAACATTTACCAGACTTAACTCTCGGTTACCAATTGTTTCCCATCAATTTTTGGATTGTACTGTTAATAAGAACCACTTTTGAAGTATAATATTTTTATATTTGATTTCTTATTTTTTCAGAATATATTTTGTTGGTAGGTAGAAAATATTTAAATGTAGCTTATGCTGTTCATACAGTACTTGGTACTGAGTTAAAAGCACCAAATTTTACTTGTTGCAGTATGTTTTAATTATGAGCAAAAGAACCAAACCCCATCTTCCTCTTTTGTTTAACATAATCACAAATCAGTGGGAAACTATACCAATATTATACCACTAAATAGTTATGGTAAAACTTATTTACTAGATGATAGTTGAGTCAAAAGTATGACTGGATTTAATAAAATATTGAGAATTACTCTTAATACCATCAAGATCAAATATGCGATTATTATCGAGTAAATAAGTTTCACCATAACTATTTAGTAGTATAATTATTGGTATAGTTTTTCACTGATTTGTGATTATGTTAAACAAAAGAGGAAGATGGTGTTTGGCTCTTTTTTTCGGCACGTTTGTTCGACTCTTTCAGCCAGCTCATCTCGATCATAGTCTTACTCCCGTTGCAATTCGCGATTGAATGCATCATGCATGGGCTTCCAACATGAGTAGCAGAGAGAATGGTCAAACGACCAATGTTGGTCGCATAACGATGGCGTCATGCAAGTGGATGTACATGTCTGATCGTTACATCGACTGATTAAGACACTTCATAAATATTCAAATTAAAAAAAATAATAATAAATAAATATTATTCTAAACATCTATAACCCATAGCAACCATTAATAAGCAACAATTTCTATCAAAATCTCAAAATTCTTGTTTGAGCACCTACCGGGTGATTATTGATCAATTACCTTTTGAAATTAGCCTATGCACTCACAAATAATGTGGCTTTCTATTAGTGAAAGAATTTCCGAAATCGGTTCAGTAGTTCCAGAGATTACCCTCAACAACGGTAACTAACAACTCTTTATATAATAGTATAGACTATAAATACTATGAATATATTATAAAATCAATGGTGATAAGTACAACCGAGTAATAAATGCTTACAAAATGGTATTCAAAATATATGCATTTTGGTAGCACATAGGTAATATGAATTGTATTTAAAATCAATATTAATGAATAATGTGACACTTTGAAAGTATTATGTATGATAATTTAGTGAATTAACTCTTACATATTTCAAATATTTTTTTTTTTTTATAGGAAATTTAAACATGCCAGTATTTAATAAAATTTATTTTTTTAATAAAAAAAGGAAACATTTAAATACTATTGGATACAAATAATTTAGAACATATTAAATGTCATTAACAATATATAACATTTTGAATTTTATTCCTTAAATCATGATATATTTTCAATTTTCTATGGAATTGACGTACCATAGTGTTCAATTATCGACCTCTATAGGACATATAATGCTCCGGTGGTGATGACTGTCTGTAGTAAAATTCATGATAATATTATCATTATTATAGTTATATATAACTAACCAGGTATGACATCAGCTTATCAAAAAAATACCAGTTTTGGTCCTAGATCACGCTGATGGTCAAAGTGTTGTTGTTTTTGAAATTTGGTTGTATATTCCTTAGAAAAGAAAACATATTTCATCGTTTTTCCAATGACCACCAGCAAAACTGCGCGGCGGATAAGGTGATGACATTACCTTGCTAGTTATATTTATGGTAAAATGTTCAATCAAGTTACGACGTTTGAGAAAATTATACGGTAAGGGGTGTGTGGCCCCATGGCCTCCTTTATTTTATTACGTCTTTTTTATGGCGTCGGAGCGTCGCATTTTTTTGTCACTTTTTGTTCGTTCGCGTCTAAATTGTGATCGTATAATAATTTTATATCGTTTTTCCTGTATCGTCGCACATGTTCGTAGACATGGAAAGAATAATATAAAATATTGTACAGTATATATATCTCGATTGTCGACGGGCACTTTTACGTCATTATCACTACTTGTGTGTCTTCTTGTCACTTTTATATATTATCCCAGTAGCCATTTATTCAATATTGGAGTATTCACTATTCTGATATATGTTGTAAGTTTGGACTTGTGGGTACGTTTCACTTTCACTACCTATATTTCAAATCTACATATATTTACTTCACTTCTTCTCGATTTACTAACTATTAATAATAATTTAAATAAATCAGTGCGAGTTGTCTTCATTATTATTTTGATTATTAATCATTCAATTTTTTAACGATGGCCGAAGTCGTAGATGACATAATTAAAACCTTAACGGAACAAATGGTACGGACACGGAGTCTGAAATTAAAACAAATACCGACCACCACCGAAGGTATGCTGATAGCATACACCAGTTTAGTGGTCATGTCCTTAGTGCCTATATTTTTTTGGCTCGTTCCGATCAGTAGAACTACACATTAAAAATAAAGTTAGTATTTAAA